>CP136059.1:153737437-154304937 GCA_032464435.1 Aegilops umbellulata | reverse complement strand
AATCCTGACATTTGTTCAAAAGGACACAAAATAATTTTATATTTTTTGCACCACCTAAATCATTAGGGAGGAGGAAGATAGTATCATTAGCGTATTGCAGCATATTAATTCCCGCTTCACTATATTCCTCTTAAACCCCCTTGACATAGCCATGTTTCCTAGCTTTGTCCATAATTATAGCTAAGGCATCAACAACAAGGTCAAAA
The DNA here is from genome assembly GCA_032464435.1 of Aegilops umbellulata. NCBI lineage: Eukaryota > Viridiplantae > Streptophyta > Magnoliopsida > Poales > Poaceae > Aegilops > Aegilops umbellulata. Next base: position 154,304,731 of record CP136059.1, on the reverse strand, counting down.
AGGAGGGGAGATAAAGCATCTCCTTGCCTTAACTCCTTATGGGTCGGGAAATAAGGTCCAATCTCATCATTAACTTTAATAGCTACTTGCCCCCTCTCATTGTAGTTTTACATAATCCAGTCATTCCATTTGTCAGGAAAACCTTTAAGGAAAAGCATTTTGTGTACAAACAGCCATTTAATTTTGTCATATACCTTTTCAAAATCCATTTTGAAAAGCATAGCATTTTGTTTTTTCTGTGGATAGTGTTCAGTGCTTCATGTAAGATCATCACCTCAGTTATGTATCTGCCTTTAATAAAGCAGTTTGCACAATAGATATAATGGATCCCACCACCTCACTTAGCCTATTCATCAGAACTTTTGTGAAAATTTTGAAACTAACATTTAGAAGACAATTTGGTCTGAACTTCTAAATTTGTGTAGCATCCCTAGTTTTAGGTACTGTCGGTGTCAAAACCGGCGGATCTCGGGTAGGGGGTCCCGAACTGTGCGTCTAGGCCGGATGGTAACAGGAGACAAGGGACACGGAGTTTACCCAGGTTCGGGCCCTCTCGATGGAGGTAAAACCCTACTCCTGCTTGATTAATATTGATGATATGGGTAGTATAAGAGTAGATCTACCACGAGATCAACGAGGCTAAACCCTAGAAGCTAGCCTATGGTATGATTGTTGTATGATGAAGTTGTCCTACGGACTAGAACCCTCCAGTTTATATAGACACCGGATAGGGTTAGGGTTACACAAAGTCGGTTACAATGGTAGGAGATCTTGAATATCCGCATCGCCAAGCTTGCCTTCCACGCCAAGGAAAGTCCCATCCGGACACGGGGCGAAGTCTTCAATATTGTATCTTCATAGTCCAGGAGTCCGGCTAAAGGTATAGTCCAGCTATCCGAACACCCCCTAATCCAGGACTTCCTCAGTAGCCCCTGAACCAGGCTTCAATGACGACGAGTCCGGCGCGCGGATTGTCTTCGGCATTGCAAGGCGGGTTCCTCCTCCAAGTTCTTCAAGAAGATTTTAAACACCAAGGATAGTGTCCGGCTCTGCAAAATAAGTTTCCACATATTGCCATAGAGAGAATAATATTAACACAAATCTAATCTGCTGACGTATTCCGTAGCGTGACATCACACTACGGCCAAGCCTTTATTCGAATCGTTTTTACTCTTCCACCTCAGCGTGTTTTGCGAGGCGGTTTTCTTGGCACGTCTTGTCAAAGCAGAGATCGTGTCCCCCATTTACGGGATTCTCATCAATACGGACGTGGGTAACCCAACCGCGCCATTTATCACGGCGCTTGGGAGGCAAGCGACTTTTACTAGGCTGGTGGGGACGCATAGCCGCATCCGCCCATATAAGGGGATAAGGATCCACCTTTTTACCTACGCCTTCTTCCTCCTTTGCCTATCCATCTTCTGCGCACCCGAGCTCCAGCGCCCAAGACCGCACTTCCCATCTCAACCTTCTCCAGCAATGTCCGGAGCGGGAGGCAAGTGGATGGTCTCCTTCGTCACGGAGGGCCATGTCAAGAAGCTAAGGAAGGCCGGATACTTGTCCAAAGACATCGCGCACCGGCTTCCCGAGGAGGGGCAGCTTCTCCCCACCCCAAGGCCCCATGAGAGGGTAGTTTTCCTTCCCCACTTCCTCCACGGACTGGGTTTTCCACTCCACCCCTTTGTCCAGGGGCTCATGTTCTACTACGGACTGGATTTCCACGATCTGGCCCCGAACTTCGTCCTCAACATCTCGGCGTTTATCGTCGTGTGCGAGGCTTTCCTCCGCGTCCGCCCCCATTTCGGCCTTTGGCTCAAGACCTTCAACGTCAAGCCCAAGGTGGTGCGCGGCAGCCAGGCGGAGTGCGGAGGCGCCATGGCAGGCAAGATGGCCAACGTCCTATGGCTCGAGGGCTCCTTCGTGGAGACCCTAAAGGGGTGGCAATCCGGGTGGTTTTACATCACCGAGCAACGCGATCCGAAATGGATCGCAGCCCCTGAGTTCCGATCCGGACCCCCCACGCGGCTTATGTCCTGGAAAGAGACGGGCCTGTCGTGGGGTGACGAAAAAGAGGTGACCGGACTGCAAACATGCATCCAGTCCCTGGTGAACAAGCCGATCAAGCTTGTCAATGTAGTCCAGGTTATGCTCGTCCGCCGGATCCTCCCGTGTCAACAACGGGACTTTACTCTATGGGAGTTCGACCCAGCGCAGCACCAAACCCTTAACAAGCTCTTCGACACGACGTATGAAGACGTCTGGAAGGTGCTAACCAAAGGCGCCGAGGCTCCCGCATCCGCTTTCGAGGATCGCGGATACAGCTCGCAGCGTCACGCTAGCGAGGTAAGCTATTTTAACCTTTTATAGGATGTTTAAGTTTTTTCATAGTTTGACTCTATGCGGGATCTAAACTCCCTTACCTTTGACAGGCTTGGCAGGCGATATCCGGACCAATTAACTGTCCGGCTCCCTTGCCCGAAGACCCAGCCCCTGCTCTCCTAGTGAAGCTGCTGGCTCCTGCGCCTTATGTGCTGCCGGAGAAGAAGGCCAAGAAGAAGTACCCACGGGGACTCGAAAGAGTGGACGTAACGTGGTAGTGTCGGACTCGTCATCCGACGAGTCCGAGACACTCTCCTCCCGTGAGAACGAGGAGGAGGAAGAAGAAGCCTCTCCCCCTCCAGTAGGGGGAGGAAAGAAAAGGAAGGCCGCCCCAATGGGGGAGGCCGAAGGGTCCAGGAAGAGGAAGACCCCTCCGCCGGACTACTCCCCCAACGCCGACGAGGACGACGAGGAGTGGCCGGACAGGGCCAAGCGTCCAACGAAATCGTAAGTATTCGGATATCAGAGTAACTCATGACGTTCCTTTGTTGCACAGCTTTCCCTAATGTCGAACATAATTATGCAGCCCGCCCCGAGCCGGACTGGACGAGTCGTCGAGCGGCTCCCTGGATTCATCGGACGTGAACTCAGTTCCGCCCGCTATCTCCCCCCGCACTGCGGACGACGCCGAAGTGGCGTCGCGACCAGCTCCGGTGCAGGAGGAGGTGGTCCTGGAGGAGCCGCAAGGCGACCTCCCGGACCCCAGGAGTAAAGGGGACAAAACCCCCCGGGGCTCCAAGTCCGGCTTCAAGCCGGACACCGTGCCGGAATCTTCAACGGTTCCGGACCGCGGCAGGCAAACTCCTTCCAAAAGGAGCAAGCCTTCTGAGCCGGCAGCCTCCGTCCAACCGGAGGTGCCGGACAATCTGCTGGAGGTGCTTGACGGTGCCTCCATCGACGAGGAGCACCGTACTATTATGAGTACGGTGATCCAGAAGGTTCAGTCCGCCAAGAGCGGATTGAGTGAAGCTTGCGCTAGCCTTCTAACAGGTTTTGAGGTAAGTAAAAATATGTAAAAATATTACGGCATAGACAGTAGCCCCTAATGCTCTGTTGGGCGTTCGGAAGGAAAAGCCGAATAGAGGATCTATTAAATTTCGCAGGAGTCTAACAAAAAAGAGTCAATATGCATATGTAGGCTTCGCTGCTAGCCACCGCCGCACTGACTGCGGAGGTGGGTGTCCTGAAACAGGGCCTCGAGCGGACCGAGCAAGAGCTCGGCCATGCCAAGCGGCAGCTCGAGGAAAAAGAAGGTAAGAGATACCTTACAGAGAAAGTGCCTATAAAAAGACGTGACTGCAAAAAATAACAGGATTGTACTGCTTATTGTAGGGGCCACGACTGAGGTGGCGACCCTCAAGCAGGCGTTGTCCGAGGCCGAGAAGAGAGCGGCCACGGAGCGCACCGAGCGAGAGAAATTTGAGGCACAGGTCGGCGAGGCGCAGCAAGAGCTTCAGGCTCTCATGAAAAAACATGAGAGTTTGGAGCTTGACTCTAAAACGCAAGCGTCCGAGCTCGCCGCAACCGTCAAGACTGCCGAGTCTGCCAAGGCCGAAGCCCAGAAGGCCCTCCAAGAGTTGGAGGCGGTGAAAAAGATAGCGGCGGGTAAGGCATTCTTTATGCAAAGCAGAAATATAAAAGTAAACTACTTGTTACTTACCCGAATCCGGAGCTCTCCAGGGGCATTCGCAGATCTTCCCCGCAGCGTATCCGATGCCGCCGCATTCAACCGATCCGAAGAGGGCAGCTTGACGGAGAAGGTGTTCTGGTCTCAGTATGTTGAGGCCGGACACCCTGTGCCCTTGAGCGACCAGCTGAAGCAGCTGGTCGAGCTCCACAAGGCGGCCGAACAGGCCATGACGGGCTTCATAGTTCGGCTATGGCCTGGAGAGGCCTTGCCTGGGAGCTACTTCGGACTGGTGCGGCGGCTGGTGGAGGCATGTCCAAGGCTCGAGGTCATCAAGCGCTCCGTCTGCATCGAAGGTGCCCGTAGGGCCCTTGCCCGTGCAAAGGTGCACTGGGGTAAGCTGGACGGTGAGAAGCTTGTGAGGGACGGGCCGCCGCCGGGGAAGGAGCATCGCAAGCCCGAGAACTATTACAAGGATGTTTTTGCTGATGCCCACCTTGTGGCGGATGAATGTACCAAGGATGTAATGTTTGAATGAACTCGCTCGTGTTTATCCTGTGCGCTGAAAACTTGTTCATATGCGCTAAGCAATGCTTGTTGAATTTAAAATATTATTTTCTGTGCGGTCTTTTATAAAAAAATTGAGAGATGGCCAGTCGTCGGCTTCCGCCCCCATGCCACTAGTGCTGGGGTGTTCGGGATAAACCTAAGCGCTCTTTTTCCCATGTTTGGGTCCTTCGAGGGAGGCGGTCAGCACAACGAACTAGGCAATCAGACTATAATGCTTGAACACTCTCACTTAGCCATAGAACTTTATAATTTTAAATTTCGGCGAAGCCCCTAGTTCGGAAGACCGAGTTCGGGGCGCTATCCACACCTTGGCCAGACAAAGCCGGCTCCTCGCTCGAAGCGACATAAGTCTTTAGGGACTCGAAAAACCTCTCGAACAGCGACTGGTCTCTTGCCTCATCATGACAGTCAGTTTTAGCTTTCTCCACTGAGGTGCTCAGCCCAGCTCAACTGGGGCACAATCGCAGTGGTTCTCCTAGTGCCACCTTAGCCGATATAGCAGAACGTAAGGCACCAAAACATAGGAGCCGGGCAAACCCAACTATTGACCCAGATCATGATTCGGAGCCGATGCATATAGTGTTATAAGTTCGGGGTGCCGCACTTATGAAGTGTTCGGACTTCTTACACCATATTAAGGGGTACTGAAGCCCCTGGCGTATTTGCCGTACCATAGTGTACGGGTGCCACATGGCATTAATGAACATATATATATAAAGAGGATAATGCAAAAAATAGACAAAAAGCTATGCATTGTTTATAAAGAGGCTGCTATCAGAGCAGAACGACACAAATAGTGCGATAAGCAAAAGATATTGGAGTATTTAACATGTCCTTGCCAGGGGCAGGCCGCGGAATTGTATTCAAAACAGGTATACTGCTCGTAACAGAGACCACCTTGGGGTTCCATAGTGCGGCATGGCTTGTCTGCTTCCCTGGGTCTTGCATCGTTTGTGCGGCAGTTGAATTGCCGAACAGGTCGTCCGAAGTATGGAGTCCTGAAAGTAAAAAAAAATCGGCAGCCCCTAGTACATTTTAGGCCGTATTTTGGGCTTGCCATTATTGTGCCCCTTCCCCTGCGCCCATGGTATTTCAAGAGCGTAGTTATGTACGCGAAGCACTGGTTTCGCTATGTCGCGAGGCTTGGGGTTGGGGCCGCACTGCTACACCTGCTCAGAACATGCCAGGCGGTCTTGTTGTAGGTTACTCCGGGCATGCTTGGCAGTGTCTGGCTTTTTAATGGCCGGACTGGGGAATTGCCTAAGAAGGCTGCTTTGTACTTCTGCTGCGAGGGCCGCCGTGTGCTCCTCCGTTCGGAGGGAGCGCTCGGTGTTTCCGTTGACCGTAATTACTCCTCGAGGGCCTGGCATCTTGAGCTTGAGATATGCTTAGTGCGGCACCGCATTGAACTTTGCAAATGCGGTTCGCCCGAGCAGGGCGTGATAGCCACTGCGAAACGGGACTATATCGAAGATTAACTCTTCGCTTCCGAAATTGTCCAGAGATCCGAAGACCACTTCAAGTGTTACTGAGCCTGTGCAGCTGGCCTCTACACCTGGTATAACACCTTTAAAGGTCGTTTTTGTCGGCTTGATCCTCGAGGGATCGATGCCCATTTGCCGCACTGTATCCTGGTAAAGCAGGTTCAGGCTGCTGCCGCCGTTCATGAGGACTCTTGTGAGATGAAATCCGTCGATAATTGGGTCAAGAACCAATGCGGCAAACCCGCCATGACGGATGCTAGTGGGATGGTCCCTTCGATCAAAGGTGATCGGGCAGGAGGACCATGGGTTGAACTTTGGAGCAACTGGCTCCAGCGCGTATACGTCTCGTAGCGCACGCTTCTGCTCCCTCTTGGGAATGTGGGTTGCGTATATCATGTTCACCGTCCGCACTTGTGGGGGAAAGTTTTTCTGTCCGCTGCTGTTCGGCGGCCTGGGCTCCTCCTCGTCATTGCTATGCAGCCCCTTGTCTATGTTTTCGGCTCTTAACTTGCCTGCCTGCTTGAACACCCAACAATCCCTGTTGGTGTGGTTTGCTGGCCTTTCGGGGGTGCCATGTATCTGGCATAAGCGGTCGAGTATTCGGTCCAAACTAGACGGGCCCTGAGTATTCTTTTTGAATGCCTTTTTCCGCTGACCGGATTTATAGCCTCTGAATCCGGCATTTACTGCCGTGTCCTCGTTGTTGTCGCTGTTAACGCGGCGCTTTTGCTTGTTCCGGCGCGACCTGCCACTTTTGTCCTTGGTATCCGAATTGCCAAGGTTCTTGGTTAAGTTGTTGCTGCGAGCAAGCCATCTATCTTCTCCCACGCAAAAGCGGGTCATGAGTGTCGTGAGGGCTGCCATAGATTTCGGCTTTTCCTGTCCCAGGTGCCGGGCAAGCCACTCGTCGCGGATATTATGCTTGAAGGCTGCTAGGGCCTCAGCGTCCGGACAGTCGACTATTTGATTTTTCTTTGTTAGGAACCATGTCCAGAATTGCCTGGCTGATTCCTCTGGCTGTTGAATTATGTGGCTTAGGTCATCGGCATCCGGTGGTCGCACATAAGTGCCCTGGAAGTTGTCGAGGAATGCTGCTTCCAGGTCCTCCCAAGAACCGATTGAGTCTGCTGGCAAGCTGTTGAGCCAATGCCGGGCCGGTCCCTTAAGTTTGAGTGGGAGGTATTTGGTGGCATGTAGATCATCACCGCGGGCCATGTGGATATGAAGGAGATAATCCTCGATCCATACCGCAGGATCCGTTGTGCCATCATATGATTCGATGTTTACGGGTTTGAAGCCCTCAGGGATTTTATGATCCATTACTTCATCTGTGAAGCATAGTGGGTGTGCGGCGCCTCTATACTGGGCTATATCACGGCGCAGCTCAGAGGAGCTTTGTCCATTGTGTTCGGCCCGGCCGGATTTATCGTATCCGGAGTGACGATCAGCGTCACGTGCCGTGGGGCGCCCATGCGATCCGTAGATCGATCTTGTTTGCCTTGCCTTGTCCTCCAGTATATCTCGTAGGTCTGTCGCGTTTTCCCGTGCCTTAGCATGTTTTGAGCGGTGTCGGGGCATGGCTTGAGTGGCGGGCTTAGAGGCCTCTCTGTCGCGGCCACGAGGTGGCCGGTCGGCCATGTCATGCGCTGGTGATGTAGGTGCTTCCTCCTCTAATCGGGGTAGCATCCTGCGCTTTGGGTAACGCTTGGAGGGGCGTTCGAGTTCATACTCTTCGGCCGCAAGGACTTCAGTCCATCTGTCAGCTAGCAAATCTTGATCAGCTCTAAGCTGTTGTTGCTTTTTCTTGAGGCTGCTTGCCGTGGCTAAAAGCCTGCGTTTGAAACACTCTTGTTCGGCGGGGTCTGATGGTACGACGAATTCGTCGTCGTCGAGGCTTGCCTCGTCTTCGGAGGGAGGCATATAGTTAACGTCCTCAACCTCTTGGTCTACCGCCCTCTCATGGGGGCTGGCTTCTCCATCTTCCTATGTCGAATCTTGTTGGAGGGGGTGTTCTTCGGCGCTATCCAGAGTAGTATTATCTCCGGTGCCGGAATCACCAGTTTTGCTTTGGCAGGATTTAGAGCGGCACCGCTGACGTCGGCGTTTGGGATGTTTCTTAGAAGTATCATCTCCCGCTTTTCCATCACCATCTCCATCTTTTGGAGCGTCCACAATATATATGTCATACGATGAGGTGGCCTTCCAGCGCCCTACAGGTGCTGGTTCCTGTTCATCTCCCGCATCGTCGTCCATACCGTCGATGTCTTCGGAGTCGAAGTCGAGCATGTCGGTTAACTCGTTGACAGTGGCTACGAAGTGGGTGGTGGGTGGGCTTTGAATTTCTTCATCATCCGTATCCCATCCTTGCTGACCATAGTCCGGCCAGGGCTCTCCCGATAAAGAGAGAGAGACTTTAGCGAGTTCAGGATGTCGCCGAAGGGCGAGTGCTGAAAGATGTCCGCAGCGGTGAAGTCCATGATCGGCGCCCAATCAGATTCGGTCGGCAGGGGCGCGGGGGGTTCGGAGTCCGGAGAGGGATCCGTATCCTCGGAGTCATGGGTCATGCAGAGTGCGGGGCTGGCGTTCGGCTCGATCGCCTTTGAGATCACAGCCCCCGAGGTGGCGTCCAGCCGCTCATCCTCGATTGGCGGAATAGGCTCCGAGTTAAGGGTCGGAACCGGTGCGCGTGCGGCCTCCAGGGCACTGTTCGGCGGCAGAGCTAAATCATGCCCCTCGAGATAGTGCGGCGTGCTTGGCTATGGCTCGAATCCGTCGAAGATCAAATCCCCGCGGATATCTGCCGTGTAGTTTAAGCTTCCAAACCTGACCTGATGGCCAGGGCGTAGCTTCCGATCTGCTCCAGGTGGCCAAGCGAATTGGCCCGCAGTGCGAAGCCGCCGAAGACGAAGATCTGTTCGGGGAGAAAAGTCTCACCCTGGACCACCTCGTCGTTGATGATCAAAGGAGCCATCGGGCCCAAAAGTGACGACACAGAGGAACTCTCAATGAAAGCACCAATGTCGGTGTCAAAACCGGCGAATCTCGGGTAGGGGGTCCCGAACTGTGCGTCTAGGCCGGATGGTAACAGGAGACAAGGAACACAGAGTTTACCCAGGTTCGGGCCCTCTCGATGGAGGTAAAACCCTACTCCTGCTTGATTAATATTGATGATATGGGTAGTACAAGAGTAGATCTACCACGAGATCAAGGAGGCTAAACCCTAGAAGCTAGCCTATGGTATGATTGTTGTATGATGAAGTTGTCCTACGGACTAGAACCCTCCGGTTTATATAGACACCGGATAGGGTTAGGGTTACACAAAGTCGGTTACAATGGTAGGAGATCTTGAATATTCACATCGCCAAGCTTGCCTTCCACGCCAAGGAAAGTCCCATCCGGACACGGGACGAAGTCTTCAATATTGTATCTTCATAGTCCAGGAGTCCGGCTGAAGGTATAGTCTGGCTATGCGAACACCCCCTAATCCAGGACTCCCTCAGGTACCAAAGTAATAACCCCATAATTGAGCATGGCAATGTTGAAATTGTCATTATGGAATTCATTAAGCATGGCTTTTAGATCCCATTTAATCAATTACCAAATTATATGATAGAATTCAATAGGGAATCCATCAGGGCCAGGGCTTTTATTCTGTTTCATAATAAAGACCACTTTATGTATTTCCTCCATGGTAAATTCTTTTGTTAGCATATCAGCTTCTAGAGCACAAAGTTTTTCAGCAGCATCAATATCTATATTAATTTATACACTTCAGGTTTTCCAAAGAGATCTTTGTAAAAATTAGTAATGTACTGCATCAACTCTTTATCAGCTTCTATCACACCCTCATCCTGCACTAAAGTTACAATCTTACTCTTTTTGCTTCTCCCACTAGCCTTAGCTTGAAAATATCTAGTATCAGCATCTAATTTTTTAATTTTAGTGTCCTTACTTGGGGCATGTTTAATTTGGTTGTCTGCATCATTTTTTGCCAGTTTCCATATTTGTCCCAAGTGGGTCCGGTTGAGCAAATGCAGGCCAAAAACCATCATCTACACATTGTTTGGTTGCCTGCATACTCCCCAGCCTGGCTGCGAAGAAACGCAAGTCATGTTGTTTGGTTGCGGGCTTGTTTAGGCAGAAATGCAAGTCACGTTGTTTGGTTAGATGCAACACATGTTGTCTGGTAACCTCCTTGTGGAGGTGACGAGCTTACCAGCACACTTGCAAGTCGGACATAAATAGCATACCAATCTTAAATAACCCGTTTTAACAGAGTACCAATCTTAAACAACTAGTTTTAACAGAGTACCAATCTTAAATAACCAGTCTTTAGCATAGATAGCATACCAAGCAGGACATAATTAAACACAAGTCTTAACCAAATCGTTCAACGCTAAACAGAAGCAATTTAGGCAAGAGAGAACTTTCTACACATTCATGGTGAAGGCCTCGTCGTGCTTCTTGCACTTTGTCACCACCTCAATGCCGCGCCGTTGAAGTCGATCACTTTTAGGGTGTCAGGAGTCAGAAGCTTGAGTGTGACGAGGTTGCCGATCCTGATCTTTTGAACAACAGTGAAGGGGAGTCAACCTTGATCAAGTGTGACCTTGTCGTTGATCACCCGGACTGTCACCCTCCCGGTGCAGTCGGTTTTGGATGTATGCAGCCTACTACAAACTCCCTTGAACTCTTCCTGTATACATAGAAAGCAGACAACACCCATTTTGAGGCATGTTCGAGAGAAATAAACCATTATGATGTATAGAACTCTAGTTTTTTCTTTATGTCTTGAAGAAGAATTATAAATATTGTTAAATAATAATCCTTTGATGTACTTACTAAGACCTATCCTGATTCATGTCATCGGGAACTGTTACATGTTGATGCACGCCAAATTGTTTTCCTTCTGGTGCACTACATGTAAGATTGGGTAAAATGCCTTGCTGTTTCAGGCCGACGGATTCATGTTATATATTGGGGCACATCGCCCATAGACAACACATACAAGGAATTCGACACTGAGAAGGATTGTTACAGGAAACTTGAGAGACAAGGAAGGATTACAAAGAGATGTCAGTGCTAACAAGATATCCTAGGAAAACGATATGCGACAGCCTAGAGTCCTAGAACTATACATGTTAACACCCTCCCTTAATCACAACGTTGACAAGTTGAGATTACGCTTAAACGCTTCAAAGCTTCTTGTAGGTAATGCCTTGGTGAAACCGTCTGCAATCTGATCCCTCGAATGTACAAACTTATTTCGAGTTGTTTATTCTTTCTTTGATGAATTGAAATGTATTTCAATGTGTTTTGTTCTCGCATGAAAAACCAGATTGGCAGAAAGATATGTGGCACCAAGATTGTCACACCATAAACATGGGGCTTGTGTATTTCACACTCCAAGTTATCCGAGCATGGACTGAATCCAGATAATCTCCTCTATAGCATTTGCCAAAGCTTTATATTCTGCCTCTCTATTGGATCTTGAAACTATATCTTTGTTTCTTTGCATACCATGAAGTTAGATTTGGTCCATAAAATATTGCAAACCCTCTAGTTGACCTTTTGTCATCTAAAAAACCTGCCCAATTAGAGTAAGAGAAAGCACTAATAAGAGTGGATGATGACTTACTGAAAGTCAAACCAATATGAGGAGCACTTTTAATATATCATAATATACGCCTTGCATCTGTCCAATGTGTTGTAGTTGGTGCATGAAGTATCTGACAAACCTTACTCACATCAAATGAAATATCAAGTTGAGTGAGAGTCAAGTACTGAAGTGCTCCTACTATACTCATGTATCTGGTACCATCCTCTTGACTCAAATGATCACCCGTTGCAAGAGATAACTTTTCTGTACTAGATAATGGTGTTGGTGATGGTTTACAGCTCTGCATGCCAACTCTTGTTAAAAGATCAATTGCATATTTCTCTTGAGAGAGATGAAGACCCTCCCCAGTTTTCTTTACTTCAATGCCAAGGAAGAAGTGAAAATCTCCTAGATCCTTGAGGGCAAATTCTGAGCTCAAATCTTTCAAAAATCCCACCACTGCCTCATTTGATGGGCTTGTAACCATCAAGAGGACTCCTAGTGGCTAGAAGTTCATACACCAAGGACCTCTTGTACGTGAAGTAGCTATCCACGATCTGGTTTACCTTCTGGGCGTTGGTGAGGGCGACGCGAAGATTGTTGATCTTTGATCCGGAGGTGGAGGAGAACATGGTTGCAAGATATTTCTAGAGAGCACCAGCAATGGGAATCGATACTACCTGGATCAGGACCTCCTTCGTCAAGTTGTTGAGGAGATAACCGAGCACGAGCTGGTCTTGCTTGACCCAGATCGCATGCTCGGGGTTGGTGATGGTGGAGTCCTTCCCCTCCTTGTGCTTCACAATGACTTGCTTTGCCGGCTCTGGATCAGACACATCAAGGAGGCCATATAATCCAGTGCTACGAACTTGGGGAAGTATCTGGGCACGCCAAAGAATATAATTCTGGTGAGTGGGGTTTTCCATGATTTGTGTGGTTAGTGCTACAACAGAGGTTGAAGAAGACGCCATGGGTTTTGGTGCTTGGATATGGTTCCTGATCTGATGGTTTTGGCAATCGGTTTCGGTTTCTGAGTCCTGGAGAAGGGTTTCTATTTCTGGGTTCTGGCGATGGTATTCTCGATCAAAGTGGGTTTCTGGTTGGGTTTCGATAGCTAGACGTATTGGAAGAGAGGACTCTGATACCAAATCGAATTCATTTTCCAGCCGACTCATCCAAAAGTCCGAACTGATGGAGAAAGGCGAGCGATATATTTCAACACTCTCCCTAACGTCTAGCCTTATTTAGTCCTTACACGTGGGATCGATGTAGGCCGCAGGATCTTTTATTTTAATACTGTGTTGGCAGGGTCTTGAACTCAAGACCTGTTGGCTCGGATACCATGTAAGATTGGGTAAAAACTTCTTGTCGCGTCAGGCTGATGGATTCATGTTATATATTGGGGCGCACCTCCCATAGACAACGCATACAAGGAGTTCAACCATGAGAAGGATTGTGACAGGAAACTTGAGAGGCAAGGAAGGATTACAAAGAGGCGTCGGTGCTAACAAGATATTTTTTTGATAAAGGGCGCTTTTATTATCTCAAAATGTAGCATCAAGCGATACAAAGCATTTAGAGTATCACCCAGCCTCTGCATAACTAGGATGCACACATCCAAACATAAAAAAGCTGACAAAAAATGAAATTCGGCAACAGCAGAGTCCTATAGACCGACACTATGCCTATGTCGAAACGGTTGGTGGACCGATGCGGAGATTATGCTGCCACCCATGTTGGGTAAAAATCTCCATAGCCACCTGCTCCAATCGCGTACACACCGCCTTGAATAGCGGTTGGTACTCCGCATGTTGTAGAATAGACCACATACGAAGCTAGTGCGTACAACGGAAAATAACCTGCAGAGGAGAAGCATTTTTGTCATTAAAAACCAAATCGTTTCTACATAGCCAAAACGACCATAGTAAGGCATACACTCCCACCCTTATTAGTTTTGAACCTATTTGAAATACCGTCCAACCAATGACCAAAAGTATTGGCAACACTTGTGGGCAGATACAAATTTGATGCTATTTGGATGACTGACCACGTAGAAACAATATGCGTCAGCCTAGGTTCCTAGAACTATACATGTTAACACTAAAAACATTTAGTTCCTTTGGAAATAGCTCTATAATATATTTTTCTGCGCATCCAAAACGTCAGTTCTTCTTAGTTGATTTGCCTATGCACTTTATGACGTGTGAAGATAAACTTAGCTATGTTAACATAAATGGAAGTTGTCAGTGAACAGTTGTTGTTTCTTTTTATCGTTAGAACACTTAGGGGTGCATTGGTACCCTTCATCTGTTCTTTATATAGTGCAGATATAACTTTGAAATCTATAAGTTTGGCTTCAAATTTTTACGGATTGATTACATTTCTCCGGCTTTATAAAGACAGAAAACCCATGTACTGCAGTGACCAAAAGAAATGTACATTCTTTAATTAGTCCAACTGAGCTGGACGGAGATCGGTTAAGCAGGACGCCACCTTACTTCGGCCCCTAGCCGTTGATCTGCCGGCCATTATTTTATTTTTATTTTTATTTGGGCATATTTGAGCTATATCCCCCAGCAGACCTATATTTATATTGCCGGTACTTAAACTTGTTGTATAGACGTGATTATTGCTTTATCTATAAAGTGTAGCGAAAGACTATTGTGGGGAGGTTTCCATCATGGCCTCTGGGCTCTGGCCCCAGCAGGTATGAATATGGAGGTCACAGAAGATGGGAAGGTTCTTAGTAAGTTCGTTAAGTTGCACTTCAATCTCTAAATGCTGCTCATATAGTGCATGGACATATATGGTTTGTTTAGTCTAGTGGTCAAGCGAAAGATTCAAACCTTGAACAATTGGTCGTGTCACGTCGGACCGGCTGCCGTAGCCTTTGCTCAGTGACGAATCATTCAAACTAGAAGCCTGAATTTTCCGGGAACCTGCCCAACTTTGGACTCACCTTAAGCTATCTCTGTCCAAATGTCAATAATGGAGGTGTGATTGAAAAATCCAATAATTGAACGATAGGAGCATACTAGCTTAGCCCGTGCGGCGGCACGCCGCACCCTGTCGATAAGCTATGTGTATTATATATCCTATTTTTATTGTGTGTGATAAAAAATAAGTTAGGCCTTCTTTGGTTCATGGGATAGGAATGTTATAGGAATAGAAAAATCATAGAAAGTGAGATGACATGCATCTCAATCCCCATAGAGAAAGATATGCCATTTGATGCATAGGACAGGAATTTCTAATGTTTTTTTCCCTCCAAAATCTGAAGGATTGATTCCTATCCTACATAGAAATAGGAATCCATTACAAATCAAAGGGCTTCGAAATTTTTTTTTCCTTTGCAAATCCTATCCTATAGCATTCCTATAAAATTCCTACAAAACTAAAGGAGGCCTTAGAGTCTTATGAGCATATGATATGTGGTCATAACTTTGTAGTCGCAAAAAACAAGGCATGCATAGCAACAATTTGGAAAGTACACATACCCATTTTTAATAAGAATAGTCAAGTTCTTATAGTTCGAGGCGGCCCAGCATTGTTATGTAGTTTCTTAATAAGAATAGTGATCAAATTCTTATAATTCAAGGAGGTCCGACATTGTTATGTAGGAAAAAGTAACATACTAATATTGTTGTCTAGGTTGATGGATTGGTGCTTTCACTGTGCCTGCCAGAGAATCAGGCAACAAGTGGTGGATTGCTGCATGCAGTACCAGTTTAGATAGTAATATTGGTTAAGTCAACTCATAATACTGCATAAACAAAGTCATATTGTCATTTTAACATTTGAAACTCCAATACTTATACTTCTACAACACCATAAATTTGGTCAAACTTTAGTAATTGAGCATGACGATGGTCTATCCTCGAGTCA
This sequence comes from Aegilops umbellulata, assembly GCA_032464435.1. Taxonomy (NCBI): domain Eukaryota; kingdom Viridiplantae; phylum Streptophyta; class Magnoliopsida; order Poales; family Poaceae; genus Aegilops; species Aegilops umbellulata. The sequence continues at coordinate 154,289,187 of CP136059.1, read as the reverse complement.
CTATAAAAATTTAATATGCACTATAGCTAGATTTTTGAATATTTAAAATTAATCAAAATTATTTGTAGTACATATTCAAGGAGTAATGAAGTCAAGTGGTTCAGAAAGTGCGTGTGTGGATCTCCTAGCTGACGTGTGGTAAGTACTTGTATGAGGAGATCGAAAGAGATTGCGTTAATGGTTTTCTGTTACTACATGTTTTTTGTTATATGTTAATATTTGCCGTATTTCAGGGATATAACGGGAGAGGAAGTACGATTATTTTTTCTTTTTCTTTTCTTTTTAAATAAGAAAGAAGTATGTCTGCATGGACGGATAAAGAAAACTTAGTAACTAAATACTTATCGGTAAAAGGAAAAATAGGAAATTATTTGTGCGTGACTGCGTGATCTTGAAAGTACGCACATGCAGTCATGTTGTATTGAAAGCTGTGCCTTGTCATTGTATGTGTTTGACAAACAGCTTTTTAGCCAGAAGAGGCTTAATTGCTTTGTAAATCGCTGCGTCCATTTTTATGCGTACAGGCCATGCACGTAGTCACATCCCCTTGAAATATACGCCTGGATGTTGCATGTGCGCGTCAGATAATTCTTTTCATCAAGAGAAAGAATAGCTGATGTACCAATTGCTACGTCCATTTTTCATGCATGTAGTGCAGTGCATCCACGTAGTCACATCACATACGTATATATATTATTTTCGAGGATGGATGCCGGGTGGACGCTATGTATAGGATAGAAAAAGTATATGAAAGAATTCGTTGCTCATACTATTTAAGAGGGAGGAGCAGTCACCATATATAACTGAGGTGTAGCAGTGCAGTTAAGGGAAATTCATCCATGCCATTGAAGAGAAAATAGGCGTACTGTCCGGAAAAAAAAACGGAAATAGGCGTTTTGAGCATTAAATATTTCATTGATATTAGCTTGACATGCAAGAACCGATCTGCGTCTGCGCGCATCGATGTACAATGACACAGTTTGCATCGCTTCCTTCTTTGCATGCATAGGCCAATAAGGCAAACTTTCTCCTTGTATGCCTGTGCCAGAACAGAGAAGTTTTCTTTTTCTTGGGTGGCACCATCGTACATGTACACGGCTTTTCACTGATCTGGTGTTCAAAGCTGCGCACTCACGTGGTCACCGGCTTCGGCAATGGAGTCCCAAGCCATAGCTCGCGGCACACGGGTTCCTCGCCCGCCACAGCAAGGACGCGAACATAGGGCACAACGTCGCCCTGCACTAATTAGAACCAGACTGAAGAACTGATCTATAGCTGGTTGCTACCTTGGTCCTACTACCGGTAGTTTGCAAGCTACTTTCCCAAACGCATGCACACATGGCATCGCAGCTCGCTGCAGGTTCACCGGCGTGGGAGTTCGCCGGTGCTGGACGCCATGAATCTTCCACCCTAGGTTTTGCCAGCCCGAGTATTACGTAGGATATCCCTGTAGCGGATGCAACACGCCTTGCAAAGCCTGCGCCGGCCCGCCGCTGTGGCTTGTCCATGGCGTGGCACCGACCGCACATCCGCCGCTACTACCGGCAACGCTGCCGTACCGCGTCGGATCGTCGCGACTGGTCTAGCCGATGACGGGTGCATCGCTATGTTGTCACCACCGCGCCATCGTAGGCGGCTGGCCCCACGAGAGTGAAAGGGAGAGCTACATGGACAAGAGTACAAGACACACCTTGAGGTGAAGCTTTTCACGAGAAAATGCAGGCGAGCTCTAGGCTCTAGCTGGGCACTGTCGTATAGGTGTAGCCATTGAAGCACCACGGAGCAGAAGGCTGCGCCGACGTCATGCTGTAACGCAGGTGCTGTGTCCAACATGACGTCATGCACTGTCAGGCCTTGCGGGTGGCTCGGGCATCCGACCTGCACCTGCAGTTCCAGCGAGCAGAGCACGCCACTCAGCCGCACCACCGCGGACCGCGCGTCCGTCATCACGCGCCTCGCTGCCGCCTCCCGCCTCGCAATTAAAACCTCCACGGTCTCATCGCATGCGTGGTGGTGCTGGAAGGAGGCGACGCCGACGCATGGGGACGCGCTCGTCTCCCACCTCGCCGCGGGCGGCTGCTTGCTCTTCTCCTCGAGCTGCTCCACGCGGCCATGTAGCTCGCAGCGATGTAGGCGGTGCCGACGCACGGGGGCGCGCTCGCCTCCCACCTTGCGGCGGCCGGCTCCATGCTCTCCTCCTCGAGATGCTCCATGCGGCTGTGCAGCTCGTGGCGATGTAGGCGGCAGCGTCGGCGAGAAGGGGGGCCTTATCCTTGTGGGACATAGTGGGCACGGCGGTGCGAAGGTTGCAAGACACGACGGTTCAGCTCGTCGCGCTGCCGCTCGGCCTCCGGATGCATGTCGAGCGCTGGCGCCGACGCCTCACGCGGCAGGCTCGCCGCGAGCTCCACGCAAAGTAACAACAACACTCGCTCTCCGTCGAAGCGGCCAACGCCGCAGGTACTGGTGCATCGGGGAAATAGCTTGCAGACCTGGCAACCGCTGAAGAAGAGCCCACACTAATAGCAGTACCTACAGAAAAAGAATCAGTACCCACAACAATCAAACCAACAAGAAGAAACGCAGGAAAGCAACCAGACACACACAGGCACTTCCATGCACGCAGCAAGAATTGAACGCACTCACCAATGGTACAATCTATAGGCCGCTTCCCTAATAAAATCTCCCCGACGCCGACTATCAACGTCCACATTAACATCTTGCCGCGAGTCCAATCGCTGGACGCCTACAACATGAAGCAACCAATCAAGAAGACGACAATCTAAACGAAGGAACACAAGATCAGTGAAGAGAGAACTGCAACCACAAGAAGGCAAAGGAGCTCACCAATCCAGGAAGAACGAAAAGGCCGGCGAGGAGCGGACCGGAGACGGCATCCTGAATCAACTACAGCCGGCCGGCCATGCGCACCAGCGACTGCCGTCGCCGAGGAAAAATCCGGAGAAGAAAGACGGCCGCCAGCGCGGCGCCTAGCAATAACGGCCGCCCGAATCCCAGGAGGGCGGCCCCGATGGCGACGGCCGGACCGAGCAGCAGCAGGAGCAACCATCGCCGGATCAAGAGACGATACTACTGATTAGAGGGGAAAGAGAGCAGGCGAAAGCGAAAAGAATGAGGATCGAACGCACAAGGCCGTCACTATTTATAGGAGGCATCAGTAAAGAAGAGCCCAAATTGGAAACGGGGAGCAAAGGCGGCAGGGAATGGCCCAGAAAACTGTACCGAAGCGGCAACCGACAGCACGAGAAATCGAGAAGCTGCAGTCTGGCGCACGTGGCATGAGGGGAAAAATAAGAAAGAATAAGATAAGCAGCGGCGCATGCAGTCACATGCAAGGCACGCCGTATCCAATTTGATCTTCGCAAATGCGAGATACGCAATCAATCCCGAACTGGAACATCGCTGGACATGCAGCCAATCGGCAACGGCCGGTGCATATTTTTAGAATTCCCATTGTCTGTTGCTCCGCGCACCCAAGAACGTACACGGCTATATCCCCCATTATTACACGTGGCAGTCATCCATTGGACACTTTTCTATGATAGAAAAAACTCAAAAAAACGTGGTAAACTAAACCTAGCCAGGTTTAGTAAATTTAGAATGGTGTGTATTGCCCACGCTAGTCAAAGTCGTCGTCGTCACTTGTACACCATATCTTGCGGGCGGCCTTTTTATGAGCAGCTAGTTGGATCTTGCTCTCCCTGACCCAGAGTGAACACATCCTACTCCTCCTTCTCTTGGATTGGAACACTGGATCTGCTCCAAGATCGATCCTGAACCAACCCAAGATAAGCAATGGCTCTAGTTGGTCGGGCTGCCATGGTTGCGCAGTTTGCAGGAGTCGACGCCTACGGGCTCATCAAGATGATCGCCGATGCGGCGCAGACGGTCCGGAGGAACAGAGCCACCTGCCTGCAGCTCGCGCGCCGCGCCAAGATGATCGGGGACCTGCTGCACCAGCTCCACGCCGCGCAGCTCATTTTTTTCCGATAAAGGGCGCTTTTATTATCTTAAAATGTAGCATCAAAGTGATACAAAGCATTAAAAGTATCACCCGGCCTCTGCATAATTAGGATGCACACAGCCAAACATCAGTAGTCTGATAAACAGAAAGATAAAAGACCGACAATTCGGCAACAGTAGAGTCCATAGACCGACACTATGCCTATGTCGAAAAAGATGATGGACCGAGCCGAAGATTATGTTGCCATCCATGTTGGTAAAAACCTCCGTAGCCACCTGCTCCAACAGCGTACACACCGCCTTGAATAACGGTTGGTACTCCGCTCGTTGTAGCGTACACCACGTACGAAGCGAGTGGGTACAACGGAAAATAACCTGCAAAGGAGAAACAGTTTTGTCATTAAAAACAACATCATTTCTACATAGCGAAAGCGACCATAGTAAGGCATACGCTCCCACCCTTATTAGCGTTTTGTATGCATTTGAAATACCGTCCAGCCAATGACCAAAAAAATTGGCAACACTTGTGGGCGGATACAAATTTGACGCTATTTGGATGGTTGACCACGTAGAACGCGCAAACTTACAGTGAAAAAAGAGGTGTTTAATTGTCTCGTCATGAGTACAAAAACAACACTTCTTACTTCCCGACCAGTTGCGTCGTGCGAGGTTGTCTTTTGTTAGCACAACTCCCCTACGAAGATACCACATGAATATTTTAATTTTAAGTGGTACCTTTGCTTTCCAATTTTTTTGGTTATTACTCACCGGTACCTTAGAATGCGTGAGTGCACGATACATAGAGTCTACTGTGAAAGACCCCGATGTAGTAAGGTTCCAGCGAAACACATCACGACCTTGTGTCAGGATAATCGAATCCAGACGGGACAATAGATTATTCCATGACATAAGTCGGGTGCCAATCAAATCCCGCCTAAACAAAATATTTGGCGGGGATGAGCTCAGCACTTGTGCAATAGTATTATTCTTATCGCGTGCAATGTTGTATAAGGCTGGGTATTGTTCTCGGAGGCTAGCATTGCCTAGCCAGATGTCTTCCCAAAAACGAATCTCTGACCAGTCCTTTATCGCGAAAGACCCAAAGCGAAAGAGATGTTTCTTTGCCGCCATTAGGCCGGCCCAAAAGTGTGAGTCTCCAGGTTTCCAATATACCCGAGACAATGCCTTTTGGCCTATATACTTATTGCGCAGCATGGTTTGCCAAACACCATCCTCAGTAAGAAGTTTGAACAACCATTTACTAAGTAGGGCCTCATTCTTGACCTGCAGGTCATGAATACCGAGGCCGCCCTGGTCTTTCGGCCTACAAACCACACTCCATTTGGTCAGCCTATATTTTTTCTTTTCACCATCTCCTTGCCAAAAGAACCTGGACCTAAAATAATCCAATCTTTGCAAGACCCCCTTTGGGAGCTGGAAGAACGAAAGCATATAGAGGACCATATTTGTGAGGACAGAGTTTATTAGAACCAATCGTCCTCCAACTGAGAGCAACTTGCCTTTCCAGCTGCTCAAGCGTTTCTCTAGTCGCTCCTCTATATGCTTCCACTCGGCAATGGTGAGACGCCGATAATGAATTGGTATTCCCAAATATTTAATTGGGAATTGTCCATGTGCACAACCAAAAAGGTCAGCATAATCGGCCGTTGCATCAACGGCTTCTCCAAAGCAGAACAATTCACTTTTATGGAAGTTAATCTTAAGACCCGACATTTGCTCAAACGCTGACAGCAAGAGTTTTAGGTTTCTATCCTTGTCTAGGTCATGTTCCATAAAGAGAATTGTGTCATCGGCATATTGCAGAATAGAGAGACCACCATCCACTAGATGTGGCACTACTCCTGTAATCTGTCCGTCCTGCTTGGCGCGCTAAATCAGAATAGCCAACATGTCAGCCACAATGTTAAATAGCATTGGGGATATGGCATCACCCTGTCGTAGTCCTTTTTTTGTCTGAAAGTAATGGCCGACATCATCATTGACTTTGATGGCCACACTACCGCCAGTTACAAAATTTTGGATCCACCTGCACCATTTATCGGAGAAGCCTTTCATCCTTAGGGCCTGTTGGAGGAAAGACCATTTGACCTTGTCATAGGCTTTTTCGAAGTCTATTTTGAATACTACTCCACTCATGTTTTTTCGGTGCATCTCATGGACGGTCTCATGCAGGATTACTACGCCATTGAGTATGTTGCTTCCTTGCATGAAAGCTGTTTGAGATGGCCGGACAACATGGTCAGCTACCGAGTTTAATCTATTCGTCGCCACTTTGGTGAAAATCTTGAAGCTGACATTAAGGAGGCATATGGGTCTGAACTGTTGAATCTGTTCGGCCTCCTTAATCTTCGGCAACAAGACAATCTCGCCAAAATTAAGTCTGAATAGGTCAAGTCGGTCGGCATGAAAACAATTGAACAACTCTAAAAGGTCAGACTTGATGATATCCCAGAAATTTTGATAGAATTATGCGGGGAAACTATCAGGGCCTGGAGTTTTGTTATGTTCCATTTGGAACACCGTAGCTCGCACCTCCTCTTCTGAGAATGGTGCCGTTAGGATATCGTTTTCTTCTGTCGTGACATGTGGAATATCATCTGTTCGGGTCTCATCAAGGGTGAAATTCCCTTCAGTCGGCGCTCCGAAAAGAGATTTGTAGTATTTGGTGATATACTTTTTGAGCTCCTCCTGACCTTCGATCCTCCCCTCATCTTGTTGGAGACTATAAATACATTTCTTCCTATGCAGCCCATTCACGACCAATTGGAAGTATCTTGTATTACTATCACCCATTAAAATGAAGTCAGCTTTGGATCTCTGGTAGTATTTGATCTCCTCTTCTCGCAGTAGACGGGCAACCATCTCATTAGATTGATTTTTCAATTCAATCTCTTGCTGAGATAATGTGCGCGTCTCTGCGATTTTGTTGAGGTCATCAATGATGGTACAGAGCCTTTGTTTTTCCTTTTTATAAATTCCGTTGGTGTGTTTTGCCCATCCAGAGAGGTGTCGCCTCATGGCTCTTATTTTAAAGATCCATCGCTGAATAGGTGTACGACCAACAGCGGGCCTCTCCCAAACATTCTTGATCATGTCTACGAATCCGTCCCTATGCAGCCATCCCAATTCAAATTTGAAAGGGCGCCGGGTGGCTGGGTTCGTAGAGTTAGAATCCAGAATGATGGGTGCATGATCCGATAAGGCCTCGATACGCTCTAGGGCTCGCACGGTTACCAGAGGAAATTTTAGTTCCCATTCGGTATCCATTAGTACCCTATCGAGCTTCTCGTATGTCGGAACAGATCGGTTGTTTGCCCAAGTGAACTGACGACCCGACATACTGGCCTCCCGAAGATCCAAACTGTCTATCACAGCATTGAATAGGAAAGGCAGCTCGTGCAGCAGCCGGAGATGAGGAACCCGATGGAGCAGCTCGAGGAGACACTCCGACGCGCGCTGCTGCTCGTCAGGTCCTGCCAGGGCCGTGGATACCTCTACCGGTGCTTCAGGGGGGCGCGGCAGTCCATATGGGACAACCATATGGGACAACCTTCTTAAGGTATGATGCGAAGTTACAAGGTAAACAAGAACCATGTGTGAGAACCAGTATTATCCCTGCAGTTTATGTAAATCTGTAACTATGGCCACGGACACTGCAAAACGGGTTTCTTTGGGATCAAAAGAAGTTGAATAAGGAGGCAAGTTTTGCTGCAACCAAGGTCCTATATTCGCTCTTCTAATTTTCTATCAGCTTTGAAGCCTGGATCATTTGTACAGTGGCACTAGGCTTGAGACTTATTGCTGCTTCCGAGCTCGCCTCCTACTCTTCAGAAAGCTGAGGTTGAAGCGGGTGAAAAAAATTATAAGTCAAGATCAGATGTGACATAGAATGGCACCAAGAGCTATCGTTGCTATTTTTCGCTACGATGATTCTTTTTCCTGAAATAATTAATGTGGGTGTAGAAAAGCTACCTTTGCTTATGTAGATGAGAGAGGGCCTTCAAGCAAAGTCATGTGTGATGCAATACACAGGCTACCCTTTGAACCTGGAGGGTTGCACTTGCACCATGTGAAGGGGGCATGGAAGTTTCTTTACACTGATGATCCAATGGCACCTGCAACTGATGGATCAAAATGTAAGCTTTTGAATGCAAGATGAACAACACCCAATAACTCGAGTGGCAAACAAACAACAATACACAAGATTCTCATGGTCAGTTCTCAACTATGATCTTATCTTCTGCAAGGAAAAGAAAATACCAACATACCTATTTTGCACACGAACGAATGACCGACTTACAACCACGGTTTGGATTGGGTGAACTTGAATTTCACTCTATGCCAGCCAGATTCTCCAGAGACAAGAGCGCGAACGCAATACATAACAAGCACAATGCTAACTAGCAGTTGCAGAAACATTGTGCTAGCTAGATAATTGCTAATCATTTTAGTGAAGTGATGAGAAAAAAGAAATAACTAGTCAGTTTTTTTTGGAAATGGAGGTATACCCCCGGGCTCTGCATCATGATGATGCATGCGACCCTCTTATTAAAAATCCAGAGAGTATCAACGTAAGGGTCTTACAGCTCACAAACGGAGCAAAGAAAAGTACATAACCCGGAAAAATACAAGTGGACAAAAACAACCGATAATAAGGATAAGCTCTCTAGACTCCTATCCTGTTATGCGAACGCCATCCGAACCGGTTGAATATAACCTGAGCCACCATCTCCCATTGGTTGCACCCAGTAACCAAAGGCTCCCTGGAGTCCACAGGAGTGAGTAAGGACCACATACGGATCCAAGCTGTAGCTCTGAAGATAACCTACAAAAAAATCTAAGTTGTGTTGTCTGTTAAAAATTATATCATTTCTGCAGTTCCATATAGCCCATAATAACGCACATATTCCAATCCGAATACGAGCCGCCGTGATCTGTTCAACTCCATCTAACCACGTCCCAAACAAAGACGTAATATCTACTGGAGGATTGATATTAAAGGCTATATGAATCGTTCTCCAAAGTAACTTGGCAAGTGGGCATTCAAGGAATAAATGTTGTATTGTCTCATCCTGAGCACAAAAACAACACCGCGAATTACCAACCACGCTAGTCCAAGGGGATGACAACACACAATTCTTCCATATGGTTGCAAATGGTAAACATAGGAAGAAGAGGATCATACAACTTGAACAGGATGAGGGGACAATAGTGGGGCATGCAAATCTGAAAGCATATATTTCCAACTATTATAAAAACCTATTTGGACCCCCGAATACATCCACGGTGTCTCTTGATGAGTCTGTTATTGATGATATACCTCAATTACAGGCAGCAGAGAACGATGTTCTCTCTGCACCGTTTACTGAAAAAGAAGTTTATCTGGCCATAACCCAAATGAAGCCGAATAAAGCACCGGGACCAGATGGGTTTCCAGCTGAATTCTATAAAAAATGTTGGCATATCATTAAAGATGATCTTATGCCTATGTTTCACGATTTTTTCGATGGCCATTTGGAGTTGTTCCGCCTCAACTTTGGTACGATAACGTTGTTACCTAAGAAGAATGAGGCGGTTCGGATCGAACAATTCCGACCCATTTGCCTCTCGAATGTGATTTTTAAAATTTTCACAAAGGTTGGAACCAATAGATTGACACAAATTGCTCACTCAGTGGTTCAACCTAGTCAGACAGCTTTCATGCCGGGACGACATATACTAGAAGGGGTGGTCGTCTTACATGAAACACTTCACGAGATCCACTCGAAGAAACTAGATGGGGTTATCTTCAAAGTGGATTTCGAGAAGGCTTATGATAAAGTCAAATGGCCTTTTCTTCAACAGGCAATGCGCATGAAAGGTTTTAGCGAAACCTAGAGGAACCAAGTGAATACTCAAGTCCAGAAAGGTAGTGTCGGAGTTAAGGTGAACGATGACATTGGTCACTACTTCCAGACGCATAAGGGGTTGAGACAAGGGGATTCCATGTTGCCTCTTCTGTTCAATATTGTGGCAGATATGTTGGCCGTCATTATTGGCAGGGCCAAGCAGCATGGCCATGTAGAGGGTCTAGTTCCTCATCTTGTTGATGGAGGGGTGTCTATTCTACAATACGCTGATGACACTATTCTGTTCATGGAACATGACATGGCTCAGGCACGTAACATGAAACTTATTTTGTGTCTATTCGAACAATTGTGTGGCTTAAAAATTAACTTTCATAAGAGTGAGGTGCTTTGTTTTGGGAAGGCCAAAGACGAGGAACATACTTACAGACAACTGTTTGGATGCGAATTAGGTGCCTTACCGTTCAGTTACTTGGGTATTCCGATTCATCACCGTAAGCTATCCAATAAAGAATGGAAATGTATTGAACAACGAATTGAAAAAACTCAGCTGCTGGAAGGGCAAGCTGATGTCATACGGAGGTCGGCTAATTTTGATTAACTCAGTATTGACTAGCACGCCCATGTTTTTACTTTCATCCTTCGAAATTCCGAAAGGGGTCAGAAAGCGACTTGATTTCCTTAGATCTCGTTTCTTTTGGCAATCTGATGAGGCCAAGAGGAAATACCACTAGTGCAGAACAAGGCTATAGCACCGGTTCGTAAGGACCTTTAATGCCGGTTCTGTAACCGGCACTAATGTGTGGGGACTAAAGGCCCCCCCTTTAGTACCAGTTCAGCACGAACCGGTGCTAAAGGGCAACCATGTGGCACGAGCCAGCTCCAGGGGCAGGGAGCCCTTTAGTACCGGTTGGTGGCACCAACCGGTATTAAAAGGTTGGGGGGGTTTTGGGTTTATGATTTCTTTTTCATTTAATTTTGTGTTTTCCATTTAATTCTTTTTCGTTTGCTGGTATTTTACGATACTACACATTGTACACATTATGCATATATATAAATAGAATTTCTAGTAGAACCAATCATATATATATATCATCAAATGTCTCACAAACCACCATATTAATTCACACATACACACATGTATATATATATATATAATTAGCTAGCTATATACAATTTCTCCTACATGTTGCCTTCGGAGCCAGTGGCATTAGCCTAATTGGTGCCTTGGGAGCACGATGACAATTGGAAGTGGTTCATGGGGGTGGTAGCGGGTAATGGTATTCTCCGTTCAGATCTATGACCTGGTCGAGCAAAAATCCCGCTATTTCCTCTTGAAGTGCTTGTACGCGCTCCGTTGGTAGGAGCTTCTCCCGCACCTCTGTGAACTGTTAAGAAGGAGATCAATATGCATGTTTATTAGTTGTGTGACTAGATATCGATAATGGTGTAAAAATTGTGAATAGTGTTTTGACAAACGTACCCATTCCTGTCTTTGAGATCTGCTCCTTTCGGACGCCATCATGCGAATGTTCTCGCAAATGCAGTATGCACACAGATCAGTCCCCTGCGCCTGCTCAAGGGCCTTTACGAGAATGGAATTTGATTAGATAATAATTAATCAAGCATGATAATTAAAGAGATGGCAGCTAGCTAGCTAGTACTACTTAATTACTTACCTTGGGTCGATACCATTTCAGCTTTCGTTTCCATTGGCCTGGAGTGACGCTGATAAACCTTGCCTAAGCCCTACCCGTCGACAAAGAAAATGAATAAAGGGGTTATTAAATAGTTCATATCAGGAAATGATAAACTAAATAGGCCGAGATATATAGTTAATAATGATTGAAATTACCTGTTGACTATCCCAAACAAGATGTTGTAGTTAGTTTTTTTTGAGTAGTGAGTCCAATACTTCAACTGTTCCTTCATCAACTTTAATGATACACAAGATCCAGTGAAATTTGCATGCACACACATTTGCATGTCTTAATTAAGCAGGCATATGTAAGCAATAACATGTAGCTAGCTAGTAGGCAAAAACAGAATTTGTAGTACAAGACAGTGTGACTCACTGGAAGTTGTAAGGAAGTAGTATATCTTCATTGTATTTGAGGCTCTTCAAGAACTCTAACATGCTTTCCTTTACACTTTTTTCATAATATGCATCTAATTACCATGTGTATTCATTAACGGTATCTGGGTCAATGAAACCAATGCCATATCGTCCACCTTTCATTTCATACATCTTCATCCTGCATAATACCACAGAAAAGAATATAGTGAGGATAATTATAGGTAATGATTGATCAAAATGATCACTACAGCTAGCTTGAGACTTCAATTACAGAAAGAAATCACTTACAGACAAAAGAAACTGACGATAGATTTGTCGAGTGCTTCTTGATTGTATAATTGAAACAGTTCAGAATACTCAACGGCCACAACTTTCTCATGGTAGTAATGGTCCTTCTTGACATTCACCATGAGGGACTCTCGATTGGAAATCTTGGTAATGTTCATGTACCATTGATGCAATTCATACATTCTCGTTGGGAGCTTCTTGACCTCGTCTGGCTCGACCAAAGGTTGGCCCCGGACATAATTCTGTTTTATTTCCTCCTCTCTAAGCGGAGACATGGGCTCGATTTTGAGGAGTTGTCCAACAGTGATCTTGAGCATATCAGCCTGCATTATATGCTCCTCGGTTATTACCACATCGCCCTGCCCGGGAACGTTAACGATTTGCCCACAATAATATTGGGCGCGCGTACTCTTATGTGTTGTTGGCACAACAAGCGGGGGGATCGATTGCGCTGCCTGTTCTCCCAGTTGGGGAACGGTTTTCCCGCAGTTTTTGACAGCTACTTGTTGTTTGCTCGAGCTCGAGCTCGCCTCCTTCTGTAGACGTGCTCGATTTAACTTCCTGATGTGGCGCTCATAGTCTGTGTCAACAGGTTTGGGAGCTGGTGGTTTAGCCATACGAATGAAGTGGTCAATCTTTTCCTCCGGCACTTCCTCCCTTGGCGGCAGTGCCGGTTTCGGTGCAAAATGGGCTTCCACATAGGCCTTCACTATGGTTGCGTTTTCCTCCACGGACTTGTCGTAAGGCCTCTGTGGAAGAGGCGTGAGGCTTGGACCATATTGAAATCGCTTGCCTCCGCCTGTACCTCCCGTACTACCTCGACTTGTACCGCTACGCACCATAGCTGCGGCGGCTCTCTTCCATGATTGCTGAGGCAGCGGAGACGGCTGACGTGGCTGAGTTGGAGGAGGAGGAGTGGCCTGAAGCTGTGCCGGACTTGGAGGAGGAGTGCCCTGAAGTTGTGCCGGACTTGGAGGAGGAGCGGGAGTCTGCTGACTCGGTGGCGGACTTCGACGAGGTGTCGGTGGCCTTCGAAAGATGATGCAATACTTTCTCTATAAGATGATACGATGTTTGGCCTCTCCCAGTGTGTGCTCCTTGTCACCTCCAAGAATGTCAAGCTCTAGCCCCAAATATTGGTCTGCCACCTCATCAACCAAGACACGAGCATAGCCCGCTAGAATCGGGTTGCAATGGAAGGTTGCTTCAGGGGTAATTGTAAAAGCAACTGCGTCCGTGTCGGGTGGTTGGTGCGACATATGCCAACGGATGGCTTATCATTGTGGGAGCCAATAAAACGTCGCCGGTGCCTGGAAACGGGATAAGGTGAAGACATGCAAGCTGGCGAATCTTACCCAGCTTCGGGGCTCTCCGTGGAGATAACACCCCTACTGCTGCTCTGCGGGGTCTCCGCATGGTCACTAGATCGACAAGTAGCTACAATAGGGTCCTTGAGCTGTTCGGTGGGAAGAAGAAGAAGGGAAAGGCTAGGTTTCTTCCTCCCTCGATGTGTTGTCTAAAACTCCTAAAAAGATCTCCCTTTGCATGGGTGCCCTAGGTGGTTTATATAGGCCTACCCCTCAAGGGTACAATGGTAATCTTAGCTAGGCATGGGCCCTAGCTGTCGGTGTCTACGCTCGCCGGCTTCTTCGCCAGCCGATGGGGCCCGCCGACTGGTGGACCCCGCCGGCTGCCGACCTTCTGGTCGACAGGCCGGTCCCACTGCTTGGGGGTCTTGTCGGGGGCTGGTTACTGTTGCCTCGCCTCTGGTGACGAGGGCTTTGTCGTGGTAAGCATGGCCTCAGGGCCGCCGCTGGGCGGCCTATCGCTGTAGCCTTACATCGTCTTGTCTCCTTAATGAGGCGCCTCCTTCGAGGGAGGGAACCAGCCGGCCATTGGGAGTCGGCCACACCCCAGGCCGACTAAGGGAGACCTAGTCGCCTTTGGGCATCTCTTTGACTGATGGGGCCCGCCACCCACAGGTCGTACTGATAGTTCGCCGTGGGTGACGTCATGGTCAACATGGCAACAGTGCCGCGCCGGACGGGTGATGGCCACCCCGTACGACGCACTGTGGCCATGCGTGTCCCGAGATTCGGGGGAGGCAGGCCTCACTGTAGCCACGCCCCGTCTCATCGCCGTTATGTGGGTGCAGACTCCGAGGGCACGATCTTGGCCGCCTGCTGGGGGGCCGGCTTCTTGGAGTCGGCCTTCTCATGGCCGGCTTCTTGGAGCCGGCCCTCTCGTGGCTTTCTTTACGAGGATTTCCAGGGCCGGGCCGCCTTCGTGCAGCCGGCCTGAGAGGTAGCCGGCTGGGGGAAGGCGGCCCCACGCCTTGGATGCTTGAAGGCTCGATCGGCCTATAATTTCTCTGAAGACCCAGGGTGAGCCGGCTAGGCTACCCGTGGCCAATTACTCCAACAGTAGTCCCCGAAGCTGGTTGGGCTCCGAGGCTGAAAAAAGGCGAGAAGCTCAATCAACTTCCTATCTTGAGGAGCCGGCAGCTGGGAGCCGGCTTTGATTTGGTGCGTCGTCTTCTGGTGGTTTTGAAGTTTGAATGCGAGAACCAGGCAGTCGCGCGGGTCAGGCTGCGAGCTTCCCGCTCGCCATCTACGCGCCACATGGCACCCTATGGCTGGAAGGGCCTGCCAACCCACACGCGCGACGGGACGTCGCCGCAGTTCGGGGCCCGCCACCACCAGGCCTCGGCCCACGCGTGGATTTTCTGTGGCCAGGATGGACCGCACGCCTCCCGGCGGTGGTTACCGCACGTCGTTAAGGCGCAATAATCGCGGGACGTGGGAGAGTGGGTGCAGTTAATCCCACGCTCCCCCACACCACGCCTCCTCGGCTTCGCCGCACGAGGCTATAAGTAGGGGGGAGGAGGGCGAGCGGAAGACGCTCGCACGCTCGCCCTCGCTTTGCCAATCTTCTTCCTATCCGTCATCGCAGCCTCCTGCCGCCGCCCAGCTCTCCCGCCAATCTTCTTGGCTCACCCTTGTTCTACCGTAGGAGGGCCGCGCGCCTTTTCGCCGCTGCACCTTGCTCACCGCCGCGCCGTCCCTATGGCGCTGTCGAGCTCCTGGGATGGCTCCAACGTCCATGACGACCACGTGAAGAACGTCGCTCCGCAAAAATCTTATTTCTACGTGAAGAACGTCGCTCCGCAAGGCGAGTTCGTCAACCTGCCGGCTTACGTAGTCGGCCCGCCGGCTGGGAGGCAGCCCTCATGGGGCTACCGGGCCAGGTCGCTGTCTCAGGGCGGGGCCGCCGCCGTTGCTCGGCTCCGGGTGATGATCCAGTCGGAGGGCCTGACCGGGGCCGACTTGGTGGCCGCCTTCGTGGAGCGCCGAGTGCTCCCGCTCCAGGGCCGGCCTCACATGATTTGTCAGATGAGTGGCCGCTTCGACCCATGCCGGTTAAGCACCAGTGAGATGCCCCACGTCGAGGTGTCCTATATGGTGAACTATATTTCTAACTGCAAGCTTGCGGAGGAGTGGCGGTACGGCAAGGAGCCGTATTCTCGCGCCAATCCTCCGCCTGTGGTAAGTTTCTCTTCTTTTCTTCTTTTCTTGTTGCCGGGTTCACGATGGCCAACTCCTGATCAGTCGGCTTGTTTTCAGTAGAGCCCCCTTCTTCCGCTGGCAACCGGGGCTACGGGGGTGGAGCGCCAGCTCCTCCCTGACCGCACGCAGACGACGTTGACGACCCGGATCTGGGGGCGGCCGCCATGGAAGATGCCTTCGTGGGGGAAGGCGGTGAGGCAGGCGGCCCTGGGCTCAGGGCCGCCCTCGAGGACTGGGCAGATGATGACGAGGTCGAAGTCATTCCACGCTGCTAGCCGGCGCCCGATCATCAATGCGTGGGCCCATCTGCCGCGCCGGCGCGCAGAAACGCCGGGCCGTGTCGACCCACTTCGGCAGCCGGCCAAAGAAGCCCAAGGGTACCGCGGCGGCGACCAAGCGTGATGAAGCGGCCGCGAAGGCGGCTCGCTTCCGCAAGGTGGTGAAGCAGCCGCAGGCGGTTTCGGCATAAGTGTTGCTTTTCTCACGCCTTTCTTTTTCCTCTTCTGTTGAAATTCTAAGCCCTCCCCTTGACTTATCGAACAGGAACCCGCTTTCTCTCGAGGGGGTCTGTGCCGCCTCCATAGTCGGAACCGCGGGAGGGTCTTCGAGCTCCCGCTGTGTGGATCCCCGCGCCGACCTCCTAGAGGCAACGAAGCGGAACTTGCGGGAGGCGCGGGAGGAGCGGGAGGCGGAGGAGCAGAGGGCGGTTCGGGAGGTGAGGGAGAAGTCGGCGGAGGCGCGGGCCGACGCGGCTGCCAAGGCCCAAGCGGAGGCCGCGACTGAGGAGAGGGAGGCGGAGGTCCTGCGGAACCAGCCTCCGCAGCTCATCATCCCCCTTCGCGCCGCAGCCCCCGACATCCCAGTGCCCCCGATGGAGGAGGCCGGCCGCGACCAGCCGGTGATGGAGGGGGAGGCGGTACCATCGCCGCCGACTGGAATGGGCCGAGGGGGCCGGCCTGAGGCGCCGCCTGCGCAGCCGGCTGGAGGCGAGCCGACTGTTGGGGCGGATCTTGTGGTTTCGTTGCCGTCTCGTCGGTGTGCGGAGAGGGCGACTTCAGCGCCGAGGCCGCAAAAGACTGCGGGCGCCAGCTCGTCGGCCCAGGACCCGGAGGCGGTCAGCGACAGCTCGTCCGGGTGGACGCCGGGCGGTGGGACGACCATGCTAAACGAGGCGGCGCAGGACGTCCGGAACCGGCTTGAAGCCCAGGCCACCGCGCTGAAGCAGTACACCCACGAGTTTCTCGCGACGCGAACGACTATTAGGGTGAGTCCTCCTGCTCATCGTTGATTGCTCCTGATTTCTTCCGTGGGGGCGCGTCAGCGCACCCACTGGGTGTAGTCCCCGAGTTCCGAGTCGGCTGCTGAGCAGGCGGCTTGGAACTTCTTGGTAGACTTCGATTGTCGTCTTGTTCTTACTCGCATCTCTTGTCTTACCTGCAGGAGTATCACAACTCCCGCGGAGCTGCTTTCAACTCCCAGGCCCAGGAGTTGAGTCAGAAGGCCACTGATCTGACCGAGAGCCGGAGTAAGTGCTTCATCTTTTATTCTTAAGTGGGGGCGCGTCAGCACATCCACTGGGTGTAGTCCCCGAGATTCGGGCCGACTGCTCAGCAGTCGGGTCGGATCTTTTCCTGATGACTTCTTTCTTATTGCTGTTCTCTTCTTCTTCATATCTGCAGGGGCCAATGCCGACTTGAGGGAGAAGGTAGGTGGGGCCCAGTCCGCCCTTCGTGCCAAGGAAACTGAGTGCAACGCCCTGGTTCAAGAGCGTGATCGCCTGGCCAAGAAACTGGCCGACCAGGAGAGCCACAAGGCGGCCCTGAAGGCGGTGCAGGACAGCGAGGCCGCCCTTAAAGCCGAATATGAGACTAAGGCGGCGAGCTGGGGCGAGGAGCGGCAAGCGCTGAGTCACGGCTACAGC
The DNA here is from genome assembly GCA_032464435.1 of Aegilops umbellulata. Lineage (NCBI taxonomy): Eukaryota > Viridiplantae > Streptophyta > Magnoliopsida > Poales > Poaceae > Aegilops > Aegilops umbellulata. Next base: position 154,271,484 of record CP136059.1, on the reverse strand, counting down.
CGGCTTGAAGATTTGATTGATGGTAGACCGCCTTCTTCTTCGTTTCTTTGCCTACCTCCTGCCATCTGGTTTATCTTTTGATTTTGAGCTACTACTTTCTTCTTTGCATAGATTACTTTCCCGGTTACTCCATCACCGCTACCCAAGCAATCGAGGCCTTCCGCGACGTGCGACAGCAGGAAGGGGTAGAGATCGCGCCGGATGCGGGCCGATCACTTGAGGAGCAGCTCTTGGTGATTCAAGCCCACCTGCAGCCGGCTCACCACATGCTCCGCCATCTTCAGCGCGCTGGGGCGCAAGTGCTGGCCGCCCTCTGGCCTGGCGAGGCAGTTCCCCACACCCCAAGTCGGACTGCCGACTGGCTGGAGGTCGCAGTCGGCCGCTTCGAGGCTTGGAAGGCATCAGCGGCCCGGTCCGGCGCTGGGCGGGTGCTGGAGTTCGTCCGAGCTTGGTATCCTGGGCTGAACTTGGACCAGCTGAGCACCTGGCGGTAGGAGGCCGAAGAGGAGCTGGAGGCGGGGCGGCCGGCTACCGCCCAGCGCGCCTCGGCGATCGTCGAGTACACCGACACCAGCGCCTTTGCCCCTGAGGTGAATGATGACAGCGTTGCTCAGCCGGAGGAGTGGTTCGGTCTGAACCCGGCAGAAGGTGAGGACTCGGCGGAGGAGATCGCTTCCAGCGATGAGGGCGAAGAGGAAGAGGGAGAAGATGGTGAAGACATCGTGCCAGACAGCGAAGCGACCAGCCAGCCTCAACCTGATCGTGCCTCCAGCAACGAGGCATGCGCAAGCGCGCCGTCTGCGAGAGGTGATGATCATGCCGAGATTCACCAGGCGGCCACTCCTCCAGCCGGCTCTGCCGTCTCCACCGACCTGCCCAACTTGCCTGTTGTTCCCTTGGCCTGATCCGCTGTCCTTGCTTTTCCTGCTTGTTACTCTTTTGAACAACTTTTATTAAATTTGCGCAGTTCCACCCACTGGGGGTGTATTCAAACTATGTTGAATTCTGGCCTTTCGAAGGTCTTTTGTGTAAATATAATCATGCATGTGTTTGGCTTTCGTTCATGTTTGCTTTTCATCTTTTGGGCTTTTTCCTTTGCCGCCTTCCCCTGGTCTCCGCCTTCCCAGCCGGACAGCTGCTCTGCAGTCTGTGGCTTGAGAAGGACTTGACCATTTTTTTGGGAAGGCAAGTACAAGAGCTTTCTTAGATTATAGCAAGGTGAACGGGAAGCCGGCCAGCCGGCTTCTCTGGTAGCCGGCTGGCGGGACGGGAGGCCGGCTTGTGTTATATGAGTTTGTTAGTCCTTAGCCGTTTTTCGTGTGGGCATCCTTTCTTGCCTTTAGCTCTTGCCAGTCGGACAGTCGATTCTTCGAGCTGCGACTTTTGGCAAGAGGGGGCTTGGGTGCCGGCACACTACTTGTCTGACCGCAGGTAGAACCTAGATATAACTTAAGGCGGCGAGTCCCCGGGCCGACTGGTCCAACCCGGTGCCGGATGAAAAAAAAGTGTAGTAACATAATCATAGGCATGATACTCATCATTCATAGATTAAAGGAGGGTAGTCCCCGAGTGCTCCTCAGGGAGCCCTTTGTCTCGTACTTAGTACAAAAGGTAGCGTGGTACAGATTGCTTTTTAACTGTAAAATCTTCGAAGGAGATTGGCGTTCCATGGTCGTTCCGACTCCTTGCCGGAATCATCCCTCTTTCGTGCCTTCGGCTTCTACGCGTCGATTAGGTAGTAGGAGTCGTTGCCCAGAGCTCTGCTGATGAAGAAGGGGCCCTCCCAAGGGGCCGAAAGCTTGTGCTGGTCGGCTGTTCGCTGGATCAGCCAGAGCACAAGGTCGCCCTCTTGAAAGGATCTTGGCTTGACTTCCCGGTTGTGGTAGCGGCGAAGACCCTGCTGGTAGATGGTGGACCGGCTGAGGGCTAACAGCCGGCCTTATTCCAGCAGGTCGACGCCGTCTTCTCATGCTTCCTTGGCCTCCGCCTCCATGTACATGGTAACCCGAGGTGAGTCAAACTCGATGTCAGTTGGGATGACAGCCTCGGCACCATATACAAGGAAGAATGGGGTGAAGCCGGTTGACTTGTTTGGGGTAGTGCGCAAACTCCAGAGGACGGCCGGCAGCTCGTCGAGCCAACAGCCGGCCGAACGCTCCAGTGGCACGACCAGTCGGGGCTTGATGCCGGAGAGGATGAGACCGTTTGCTCACTCGACCTGGCCGTTTGACTGCGGGTGGGCAACGGACGCTAGGTCCAGCCGGATGCCTTGTGTTGCGCAGAAACGTGCCAGTGCTCCCTTGGCAAAATTTGTGCCATTGTCGGTGATGATGTTGTGTGGTACACCGTACCAGGTCGTGATATCTGCGATGAACGTCACGGCAGTCGGCCCATTCAGCTTCTTGATCGGATTTGCTTCAATCCATTTGGTAAATTTGTCCACAGTGACGAGCAGATGTGTCATGCTGCCGCGTGCTGTTTTGAATGGGCCCACCATGTCCATCCCCCAGACGGCGAAAGGCCAGGTGAGGGGGATGGTCTTGAGTGCAGAAGCTGGCAGGTGTTGCTTGGAACTGAAAACTTGGCACCCTTTGAAGTGTTTGACTAGTTCTTTGGTGTCATCCAAAGCCGTCGGCCAAAAGAATCCATGGCGGAAAGCTTTGGCGATGAGTGACCTTGAGGCCGCGTGGTGGCCGCATTCACCTTGGTGGATATCCCTGAGGATTGCTATGCCCTTCTCTGGCTCGACGCAGCGCTGGAAGACTCCAGTGATGCTGCGCCTAACGAGCTCTCGGTTTACTGTTGTGTATGCTCTGGCTCGGCGTTGGACTTGTCTTGCCGAGACCTCGTCAGTCGGCAACTCTCTGTTTACCAAGAAGTTGAGGATGGGCTGGGCCCATGATGGAGCTGTGACTTCTTCTACTATCAAAACTGCTGCTGTGACCAGGGTGGGTGGGCTGGGTGGTGAGGAGTTGGAGTCGGCCACCGCCTGCTGTGTCGAAGCAGTCCCCGGGCCGACTATAGTAGTCCACGCGCCAAGTTCCGAAGTTCCTGGGCCGGGTGCGACTATGGCAGTCCCCGGGCCGTCTGTCGGAGTCCCCGAGCCGCCTGCTTGGTTCCCTAAGTCGGATCCGACTTCAACGGGGTCAGGCGGCACGAAGATGGAATCAGATTCTGGAGACGGCTTGATAGACGGCTTGAGGAGGCGGCGGAGGGAGACGCCGGCTGGTATAGCTTGCCGGGTAGAGCCTATCCGTGCCAGGGCATCTGCTCGCTCGTTGTCGGCCCGTGGCACGTGGAGGAACTCGCATCCTTCAAAATATCCACTAATTTGCTGCACGAGGAAGCGGTAGCTCGCCACGTTTGCGTCCTTGGCGTCCCAGTCACCAGATGACTGCTGGACCACCAAATCCGAGTCGCCATAGCATAGGATCTGGCGGATGCCGAGTTCTTTGGCTAGCCGGAGCCCGTGTATGAGCGCCTCGTACTCGGCCACATTGTTGGAGGCGGCAAAATGAATTTGCAATGTGTACTTGAGCTTGTCGCCCTTGGGAGAGGTGAGGACGATGGCGGCTCCCAAGTCGGTGTGCATCTTGGACCCATCGAAGTGCATTCGCCAATGAGTGGAGTCGGGGGCCGGTGGCAGGTACTGGGTTTCGGCCCAGTCGACGAGGAAGTCGGCCAGCGCTTGAGACTTAATGGAAGTGCGAGGCTGGTAGAAGATCGTGTAGGGAGCCAGCTCAATGGCCCATTTTGCCACCCGGCCGGATGCATCCCGGTTGCCTATGATCTCGGCGAGTGGGGCAGTACATACGACCGTGATGGGGTGCTCTTGAAAGTAGGGCTTGAGCTTCTTGGCGGCGAAGTACACACCATAGCACATCTTCTGGTAATGTGGGTAGTTCTGTTTCGAGGCGGATAGTACTTCGCTTAAATAGTACACCGGCCTCTGGACTAGCTGAGCTTGGCCTTCTTCTGGGCGCTGGACCACGATAACTATGCTGACCACCCGGCTAGTGGCGGCAATGTAAAGGAGCATGGGCTCTTTCTCAGTCGGCGCCGCCAAGACAGGCGGCGTGGCCAGTATCTTCTTTAGCTCGTGGAATTCTTGGTCGTTCCACTCGAAGTGAGTGGACTTCTTCATGAGTCGGTAGAGGGGGAGAGCTTTCTCTCCAAGCCGGCTGATGAAGCGATTCAGGGAAGCTAGGCATCCGGTGAACTTCTAGACGTCTCGTAACTTGGTAGGAATCTCCATTCTCTCTATGGCCTTGATCTTCACGGGGTTGCATTCGATGCCGCGTTCCGAGACCAGGAAGCCTAGAAGCTAGCCAGCTGGTACACCGAACACACATTTCTCGGGGTTGAGCTTGATCTGAAACTGGCGCAAGTTTTCAAATGTCTCTCTGAGGTCTTCCAGCAAGGTGCCGTGCTTCTCCGTCTTCACCACAATATCGTCTACATAGACGTGGGCATTTCTGCCGAGCTGCTTGAGGAGGCATTTCTGCATGCAACGCTGAAAAGTGGCGCCGACATTTCTCGAGCTGAATGTCATAGTCAGGTAGCAGAAAGCTCCGAATGGTGTGATGAAGGCGGTCTTCAGGTGGTCAGCTGGATCCAACTTTATCTGGTGGTAGCCCGAGTAAGCACCCAAGAAGCTCAACAGCTCGCATCCGGCTGTGGAGTCTATCACTTGGTCAATCCTTGGCAGGGCGAAGGGATCTTTGGGGCAGGCCTTATTGAGGCTTGTGTAGTTTGTACACATGCGCCACTTGTTATTTTTCTTCAGCACGAGGACCGGGTTTGCGAGCCACTCTGGGAAGAAAACCTCCATGATGAAGCCGGCTGCCAGGAGCCGGGCTATCTCTTCTCCTACAATCCTTCTCTTTTCTTTGGACAGTCGGCGGAGGGGCTGCTTGACTAGCTTCGCACCTTCTCGGACCTGTAGCTTGTGCTCGGCAAATTCCTTCGGAACACCCGGCATGTCCTTGGGGGACCATGCGAAGATGTCCCGATTCTCACGGAGGAAGTCGATGAGCTCACCTTCCTATTTGCTGTCCAGGTTTGCCCCAATGGTGGCAAACCTTTCCTGGCGCTTCGGGTCTAGAGGTATCTTCTTTGTTTCTTTGGCCGGCTGGAAAGAACCTTGGGCTTCACACTCCTTGGGGTCGGGGGACAGGATCGACTGCTTGCCGGCCATGGGCACGACTCGATCCAACATCTTGTTTTCTTCGGCAATAGCGAGGGACTCGGCCAGCCGGCTGCTAGCTGCCGCACACTCGGCGGATTTCTTGTAGTCTCCGGTTATCGTGATGATGCCCTTGGAGCTTGGTATCTTCATCTTGAGGTAGGCATAGTGGGGCACAACCATGAACTTGGCCAGAGCTGGTCGGCCTAGCAATGCGTGGTAAGGGCTCTCCAAATCCACTACCTCAAACCACACCGCCTCTCGGCGGAAATGATCCTTGTCCCCAAAGAGGACATCTATCTTGATCTTGCCGATTGGGGAGCAGGACAGGCCGGGCACGATGCCATGGAACACGGTCCGACTGGGCATGAGTTGCTTCGCCTTGATGCTCAGCTTCTCCATGGTGTCACGGTACAGTATGTTGATGCTGCTCCCGCCATCTATCAGTACACGGGAGAAACGGGCAGCTCATCTTTCTGTTGCGAGGGTTGCGTCCAAGACCAACGCGTAAGAGCCGGGAGACGACATCACGTCTGGGTGATCGGCCCGGCTCCAGCTGATAGGCCTTTCTGACCCGTGCATGAACTCGGGGTTGTTGGAGGCAACTGCGTTGACTTCTTGATGCTGCCGGCGCCGGCTACGCCGGTCTTCTGGTTGGCTTGTAAATACGACGTAGGCGGCATGTTCGTCGGGGAACTCGTCTTGAACGACTCCGACTGCTGGTCGAGCAGCCGGCTGACCAGCAGGCGGAGGCGGCACTATCCCCTCGCCTTTGGAGATCCGCTTGAGCCAGTGGCACTTCCGGTCGTGTGGCTGGAGGGCTTCGCGCCGCTGTGGAACTTGCAGGGGCATCAAGTGCTTCCTCGTAGGAGAAAGCCGGCTGCCAAGCCGGCTGGCCGCCCTTCAGCTTCTTGAGCGTGGGTCGCCCTTCGGGTTGTTCGTCTTCGACTGTGGCCACCTGCCGACTAGTGGAAGGCGGCGCGGGAGCCTTGCGCTTGTGGTCGTTCTGGTACGGGTGTCGGTTGGAGTCTCCAGACGGCGTCTTGGGACCCAGGGCGAGCACCTTCCCGGAGGCGTCTACTCGGAGCTTGGTCTTCATCGAGGAATCGGCCGTGGCATATTTATCTACTATGACCAACAGCTCGTCGAGGGTAGTCGGCTTGTCACAGAGGAGTCGGTGCTTGAGGAGGGTGCCTTCTCGGCACCCGGCGGTGAAGTACTCTATAGCTTGAACCTCGTGCACCCCCTCGCAAGAATTGCGGAGCTCGGCCCAACGCGTGAGGTAATCGCAAGTTGACTCATTGGGCCCTTGGACACACAAGGAGAGCTGTCGGGGCTTGGGAGCCCGCTTGTAGGTGCTGGTGAAGTTGCGGATGAAGGCTTCTGTGAAGTCTAACTAGCTGTTAACGCTATAAGGCTTGAGGCTGTTGTTCCAGGTGCGCGCCATGCCCTGGAGCATGAGGGGGACATACTTCACGGCAGCACGCCTGTTGCCATTTGCTATGCGAACCGCAGTGGAGTAGTCGATCAACCAATCTTCCGGCTTCACGGAGCCGTTATACTTGGGTGTGTCTCTTGGGAGCGAGAACCCTTTGGGGAAGGGCTCGTCGCGGATGCGGGGGCCGAAGCAAGGCGGGCCGACATCATCTTCCACCGCTCGAGGGCAGCCATTTGCGTCACGCTCGATGGAGATTCGGGTCCGGCTGCGGCTGGCAGCCGGCTCCTTTTCTTTTCTTGCATGGGTGTTGCCTGCCGTCGATGTTTGTGACGTTGCACCGTGCTCTCGGCGCGGGGGAGGAATTTCGGCGCGGGCGCCGTCTTCATGCCGCTCCGCGGCTGCGTTGATAAGCTGCTGGATGCGTCTGGTCATGTAAGGGAGCTCGTTGGGCCCCAGTCTATCCAGCTCGTCTACGGCCGCCTGGGCGGCACGTAGGTTCTCGAGGGGCGTGGCATAGACTGGGCGGTCCGCTCCCAGCATGTCGGCGATAGCCGCACCGCATTTCTTGATGACGCCGACGCGGCTAGGCCCGTTGGGAGGCGGCGTGCCGAAGGCGGCGCGGTCAACTTCACGCTGGTGAGCCTCGGTGAGGCGTCTCATGGAAGCTAGCTTCTGGCCCTCCACAACGAGGGTGAGGCGGCGTGCCTCCAGTGTTTCGGCGTCGGCGTCGGCTGGGATGGGGGCAGACAAGTCACGCAGCGCCGTCTGCAGGGCGTCGTGGGTGTTTTTGCCAGAGGCAGCGCCGTGGCTGATGACCAGTACCTCGGTGATGGCGCTGCCGCTGCTGTCGGCTCGAGGAAGAGGGTCGTTGATGATGACTACGTTGGTGGGGAAGGCGTCAAGTGATGCTGTGTCGGAGTCGACAAGCATCGGGTCGGTGGAGCCGACCGACTCCAAGTCCGCAGCAAGCTCGCTGGAGACGTGGAGTTGGTCGAGGAGGCTGATGAGGTGGCTCTCGGGGCAGCCTGTGCCCGCGCCGGACGCGGGCTCGTCCGAGATGCGAGCTTCGCCGAGAAGATTGGCGAGTCATATCGCCGTGCAGGAGTCGGCGACGCCTTGCAGCGTGTTGGGGCAAGCGCCATTGGGCGAGCCGGGCTGGCTACGCTCGCTGGGAAGGAAGAGGGTTCCCGTCAAGAGCAGGTCTCCGGACGACGGTGCACCTGGCCCCACGGTGGGCGCCAAATGTCGGGTGGTTGGTGCGACATATGCCAACGGATGGCTTATCATTGTGGGAGCCAATAAAACGCCGCCGGTGCCTGGAAACGGGATAAGGCGAAGACATGCACGCCGGCGAATCTTACCAAGCTTTGGGGCTCTCCGTGGAGATAACACCCCTACTGCTATTCTGCGGGGTCTCCGCATGGTCACTAGATCGACAAGTAGCTATAAGAGGCTCCTTGAGCTGTTCGGTGGGAAGAAGAAGAAGGGCAAGGCTAGGTTTCTTCCTCCCTCGATGTGTTGTCTAAAACTCCTAAAAAGATCTCCCTTTGCATGGGCGCCCTGGGGGTTTCTATAGGCCTACCCCCAGGGGTACAATGGTAATCTTAGCTCGGCATGGGCCCTAGCTGTCGATGTCTACGCTCGCCGGTTTCTCCGCCGGCCGATGGGGCCTGCCGACTGGTGGACCCCGCCGGCTGCCGGCCTTCTGGTCGACAGGCCGGTCCCACCGCTTGGGGGTCTTGTCGGGGGCTGGTTACTGTTGCCTCGCCTCTGGTGACGAGGGCTTTGTCGTGGTAGGCATGGCCTCAGGGCCGCCGCTGGGCGGCCTATCGCTGTAGCCTTACCTCATCTTGTCTCCTTAATGAGGCGCCTCCTTCGAGGGAGGGAACCAGCCGGCCATTGGGAGTCGGCCACACCCCAGACCGACTGAGGGAGGCCTCGCCGCTTTTGGGTGTCTCTTTGACTGATGGGGCCCGCCACCCACAGGTCGTACTGATAGTTCGCCGTGGGTGACGTCATGGTCAGCATGGCAACAGTGCCGTGCCGGACGGGTGATGGCCACCCCGTACGGCGCACTATGGCCATGCGTGTCCCGGGATTCGGGGGTGGCAGGCTTCACTATAGCCATGCCCCATCTCATCGCCGTTATGTGGGTGCAGACTCCGAGGGCACGATCTTGGCCGCCTGCTGGGGGCCGGCTTCTTGGAGTCGGCCTTCTCATGGTCGGCTTCTTGGAGCCGACCCTCTCGTGGCTTTCTTTATGAGGATTTCCAGGGCCGGGCCGCCTTCGTGCAGCCGGCCTGAGAGGTAGCCGGCTGGGGGAAGGCGGCCCCACGCCTTGGATGCTTGAAGGCTCGATCGGCCTATAATTTTTCTGAAGAGCCAGGGGGTGCCGGCTAGGCTACCCGTGGCCAATTACTCCGACAGTCCGCCACCTTCATGGATATGTTCTTTATTTTGAAGTGTAGCTCACAGTTAGTGTTCTCTATGATGTCATCCATAGGGTATGTATCGAGCAGTGCGTCGCCCGGGGCGGAACCAATGCTGCTTGTCGGCATGGATGGGACGGTGCTATCCAATGCTGGATGATCATCCGCTTGCTGCTACCGCTGCTGAGACCCCGTTTGCTGGCTAAGTGAGTCGATCTGCTGCTGCTGCTGCTAGAATTTGAGTGCCAAGTCCGCGTGCCTTGCTTCTAGGCCTTGAAGGCATTCCGTGTCCTGCTTCCTCTGCTCCTCCTCCATCTTCCTCTTCTTCTCCTCCGCAATCTTCTTTCTCGCACGCTTTCTGTAGTCGGCGTTCCAGTCCGAAAACCCCTCATACCACGGAATAACGCCCTTGCCTCGTGTTCTTCCCGAGTGTTCAGGATTTCCCAGGGCACGTGTAAGCTCGTCGTTCTCTCTGTTGGGCTCGAACACCCCTGTTCGAGCCTCTTCTATTGCAACAAGTATCTTATCTTCGACTCTGTCCAGACATGTTTTCTTCAAAACTTCGCCTGTCTTCGGGTCCAACTCCCCCCCCCATGCCCATAGAACCAAGTCCTGCACCTAGGGGGGCCAGCTCCTAGTAACCGGAGTAACACCTGCATCCTCCATCTCATTCTTAGACTTATCCCACTTAGGCATTACCACCGCGTAGCCACCTGGCCCCAGCTTATGGAACTTATCCTTTTTTGCGGCATTGGCCTTGTTTATTCTCGATCGTTCCTTAGATAATTCCGATTCCTTGAATTTCATGAAATCGGCCCAATGAGCACTTTGCTTCTCTAGTGTTCCCTTGAATACTGGAGTCTTCCTTCCTCCCTTGATGTGGTTGGCCCATACACGTTTCTTGTGGTTGTTGAATGCAACCGCCATCTTCCTAAAAGCAGCGTCCTTGACTTTCTCCACATCTGCATCTGTGAAATGATCTGGTAGGGTGAAATGTTCCATGAGAGTTTCCCAAAGCAGAAGTTTTTGTCTGTCGTCGACAAAAGTAAGATCTGGACGTGGCTTTGCTGGCTCTCTCCATTCTTGAAGGCAGATCGGGAGTTGGTCCTTCACAAGAACTCCGCACTGACGAATGAACTTGTCCGCAATCTTCTTAGGTGCTAATGGTTCGCCATTAGGTTTGATGGCCTCGATATTGTACTTTATGCCCTTTTTCAACTTTTTGTTCGGGCCTCGTATTGTCCTACTGCCTGAAGATTTGCTCAATTCGGATGGCTGAAAGAAGAAAGATCGATTCGTTAATATATCTTCAAGTCATTTAAAACATGTGATGATCACCAGATGCCTGCTTATATAAATATACCTCGCCGGTCTTTGTTGTTTCAAGATCGACATTTTCTTCGTCATCATCATAATCATAGTTCATGACTTCATCAATTCGGTCGTCACGATCGAATATCATATCACCCTCTCCGGTGTTGTTTAGATATTCGGAGTCGTCATAATCTTCTTCATTCTGATCATTATCTGGCCCGCGAGGATGGCGTATGATATCGAACAGGGTCTCTTCTCCCTCTCTACCGGTATTGTCCGCCATAGCTTTTATTTAACTAATCCAAAATAAATATAAAACAATTTAGTATTCAAATTACATCGTCTCGAATAATAGATATAATCTCGTATACATCGTCTCGAATAATAGATATAATCTCAAATACATCGTCTCGAATAATATATAATCTCGAATACATCGTCTCGAATATTATATATCGAATACATCACTGGCTAGGTAGCTAATAAAGATCGAATACTACAGAAGAATCTAGGCCACTCGCGGTTCCTGCGGCGCGGGCGGTGGACACCCAAAGAGAAGGAACCCTCACAGGATCATAGCTCAAGTGAGATCCCTGAAGAACCTGCCAGGTATTGGAGAACATGCCGCCCTCTAACGCAACCATGTAGCGATGGATGTGCTCGTCCTCCTCCCTGACACGGCAACGTACCACCTCCGGTGGGTCCGGCTCCCTCCGCACCGAAAGTGGCCCATGCGAACGCCACCAAAGGAGATCAGGGTCGACGACGGGACCTGGGGCCGGGTTCCTCATCAAGCGGCGCGCCCCTCCAGGCAGCACCTCCCAGTGCCAGCCCGGCGGAGCCCAGTCCCCGACATGGGTCAGCCGGACGTCGTCGCGGAAGGGTCGACGGCGAGGATGCGGGCCGGGCATCGATGAGAACAAATACTATATGCCCGCAAAAAGTAACATGTTTTAATGATTGGATTTTGATAATTAAAATTTCTAACATTTCTATATAACTAACATTTCTATAACATTTCTAACAATGCTATATAACTAACATTTCTAATATTTCTATAACTAAAAAACAGAAAAAAAAATTATAACATTTCTATATAACTAACATTTGTATAACATTTCTAATATTTCTATAACTAAAAAAAGAAAAATTTCTAACTTTTTTATAACTATTTCTATAACTAAAAAACAGAAAAATTTCTAACATTACTATAAATATTTCTATAACTAAAAAACAGAAGAAAAAATATATAACTAAAAAACAGAAAAACAAAGTGTATGTGTGTGTGTGTGCTCACCGACGAGGCGAGAGGCGACGGGGGGCGGCGACGGGGATGGCGACGGGCGGCGACGACGGGGACAGGGACGGGCCGGCGATGACGGGGACGGGGACGGGGCGGCGACGACGGGTACGGGGACGTGGCGGCCGGGGACGACGGGGGACGGGCCGTGACGGGGCGGCAGTGACGACGGGGACGATGGGGACGGGGACGGCCGGGGCGGCAACGACGGGGACGGGGACGGGGCGGCGACGGGGGCGGCGAGGAGGGATATGGAGATGGAGGCGGCGGGCGACGGGGCAGAGGAGAAGAAGCAGATGAGAAACCAATTTTTTTGAAGTGTTTTCTTATATAGGATGGGCCTTTAGTACCGGTTGGAGCCACCAACCGGTACTAAAGGTCAATTTTGGCCAGCCCAAGCGGCGGGAAGCGACCCCCTTTAGTACCGGGTGGTGGCTACAACCGGTACTAAAGGCCGCCCCTTTAGTACCGGTTGGTGCCACGATCCGGCACTAAAGGGGGTGCGTTGGCGCAGGTGCGGTGCGGCAAGTTTAGTCCCACCTCGCTAGCCGAGGGGCGTCCACACTGGTTTATAAGCCCCCATGCGGTAGCTCTCTCGAGCTCCTCTCCAAAGCAGGCCTACTGGGCCTAAATGTTCTGTGCTGCCCTGTGGGCCTACTGGGCCTTTGCGGGCCTGCATCCTGGCCCAACAACATGTTGGGTTTCTAGTCGTATGCATGCCGCTCTGGCCCAGTAGGCGGGATTTTTTATTTTCGTATTTTTTTGCTTTATTTATTTTTGTTTTATTTATTTTTGAGTTGTTTTTTTTTTCTGTATTTAGAGTTTCTTTGTGAATATTTTTCCTTTAGGTACAAAAAATTACAAACTTTCTGTTAGTGCCCGTAGTTTTCAAATTTGAATAGTTTAAATTTTGAATTATTTGAAATTTGTGTGAATCACTAGTTTGTGAATAATATAACTTAACTTTGAAAATAGATTTTTCAGTGATTCTTTTTTCTTATGTTTAATATTAGTGCGTTTTATCATTATATTCAATTTGGTAATGCTTAGGTTATTTAAAAAATGAAATGCCTTTGTAACAGATGAGTTTTCGTCTGAAACCCTGATACTTCGAAAGAGATTGTCCATTTTGTACACGAAGTGCATCCAGTTTTTGCGGTAACCCTCTCTACTTTTTTGCACATTCTATGAGGGTGAAATTATGATACTATGCCAACTTTCAACCTTTTCCGAGTTCATTTGAAGTGCTTTTTAATTTCAGGATCATTTAGCTGAAAAAATCAGTAAATGCATGAAAGAATTTGTTTGCACATAAAATTTCTTCGCGTTTCAAATGCCAAAACACATAACTACCCTAACTATTACAGTGATTCCCTCCTGGGTGTGAAACACAGAAGAAAGTGATGATATATAGTGAAGCCGATCACATCCCAGATCTTTGGGTGTGAAACTTTTTCTTCGCGTGTGTCCCTTTGCGTCGTAACCATGGAAAATCTTCATCATTTAACGGGATGCTCGGGTCAATATTCACTGTGAATGGAGCAATTTCATCAAACTTTTCATAATCTCCTGACATGTCTGTCTTGTCATCCACTCCCACGATGTTTCTCTTCCTAGAAAGAACTATGTGCCGCTTTGGCTCATCGTATGATGCATTCGCTTCCTTATCTTTTCTTTTTCTCGGCTTGGTAGACATGTCCTTCACATAGAAAACCTGTGCCATATCATTGGCTAGGACGAATGGTTCGTCTGCATATGCAAGATTGTTGAGATCCACTGTTGTCATTCCGTACTGCGGGTCTTCCGTTACCCCGCCTCGTGTCATATTGACCCATTTGCACCGAAACAAAGGGACCTTCAAACCACGTCTATAGTCAAGTTCCCATATGTCATGTATATAACCATAATACGTTTCCTTTCCCGTCTTGGTTTCTGCATCAAAGCGTACACCACTGTTTTGGTTGCTGCTCTTCTTATCTTGGTCGATCGTGTAAAATGTATTACCATTTATCTCGTACCCTTTGAAAGTCATTGTATTCGAAGATTGTAACTGGGACAACAAGTACAGGTCATCTTCAATAGAGGTGTCATGCATGGTACGTGTCTGCAACCAGCTGGCGAAACTCCTGGTTTGTTCACGTGTAATCCAGTCATCAGACCGCTCCAGGTGTTTGGAGCGTAGCAAATTCTTGTGTTCGTCCATATACGGAGCCACCAAGGCGGAATTCTGTAGAACTGTGTAGTGTGCTTCACTGAGAGAATGTCCGTCCATACATATCATTTGATCCCCTCCTAGCATGCCTTTTCCATCCAGTCTGCCCTTATGCCGCGATTCAGGAACACCAATCGGCTTAAGGTCAGGAATAAAGTCAATACAAAGGGGAACATATTGTGTAGAAATACAGGACCCAAAACGTTAATCTCTTCGCATAGGTGAACTAGGACGTGCGTCATGATGTTGAAGAAGGATGGTGGGAACACCAACTCCAAACTAACAAGACATTGCACCAAATCATTCTCTAACCTTGGTATGATTTCTGGATCGATTACCTTATGAGAGATTGCATTGAGGAATGCGCATAGCTTCACAATAGCTTCACAATGGCTTCACAATGGTTAGTGCTTGGCGTTGTAAATTTGTACATGACCTAACTTTGCTTTCTCATAGAGTGAAGGCTCATGTTAGACCCCTCCTTATAGCCTGGTTGGATGGGTTGCCTTGAGTTCTTCTTTGTATAGGTAGGTTTAGGTAAGTTTGCCATCTTTGGCACTCTTTGGTTCCTTTTTGTGTATATAGTTAACTTGTAATGGATTACTGCTTTATTTGGAATAAAGGACTGTGAGGCTGTGCCTTGCAGTAGTTAGTCAAAAAAAGGCTAATCAAACGTTTTCCGGTAGAAGCCCCCTCAATGTAACCGGAAGCAGTTGCGTCATAATCATGTGGCAGTCATGAGACTTTAGGTTCTGGAACTTTTTATCTGCCATGTTTATTATTCCCTTTATATTCGACGAGAAGCCAGACGGTACCTTAATACTGAGCAGGCATTCAAAGAAGATTTCCTTCTCTTTTTTGGTAAGAGCGTAGCTTGCATGACCCTGATGTATGCCGTCTTTTCCGTGCATACGTTGCTGGTCCTCCCGTGCCTCAGGTGTATCTTTTGTCTTCCCATACACGCCCACGAAGCCAAGCAGGGTCACACAAAGATTCTTCGTCACGTGCATCACGTCAATTGCGGAGCGGACCTCTAGGTCTTTCCAATAGGGCAGGTCCCAAAATATAGATTTCTTCTTCCACATGGGTGCGCGTCCGTCAGCGTCATTCGGAACAGGTTGTCCACCAGGACCCTTTCCAAAGACTACCTTCAAATCCTTGACCATATCATGTACATCAGCTCCAGTACGGTGGCGAGGCTTCGTCCGGTGATCCGCCTCACCTTTGAAATGCTTGCCTTTCTTTCTTACGGGATGCCTGCTCGGAAGAAATCGACGATGTCCCAGGTACACATTCTTCCTACAATTGTCCAAATATATACTATCGGTATCATCCAAACAGTGCGTGCATGCGTGGTATCCCTTGTTTGTCTGTCCTGAAAGGTTACTGAGAGCAGGCCAATCATTGATGGTCACGAACAACAATGCCTTTAGGTCAAATTCTTCCTATTTGTGCTCATCCCACGCACGTACACATGTTCCATTCCACAGTTGTAGGAGTTCTTCAACTAATGGCCTTAGGTACACATCAATGTCGTTGCCGGGTTGCTTAGGGCCTTGGATGAGCACTGGCATCATAATGAACTTCCGCTTCATGCATAACCAAGGAGGAAGGTTATACAAACATAGAGTCACATGCCAGGTGCTATGGTTGCTGCTCTGCTCCCCTAAAGGATTAATGCCATCTGCGCTTAGACCAAACCATACGTTCCTTGCGTCATCTGCAAACTCCTTCCCGTACTTTCTTTTGATTTTTCTCCACTGTGACCCGTCAGCGGGTACTCTCAACTTTCCATCTTTCTTACGGTCTTCTCTGTGCCATCGCATCGCCTTGGCATGCTCTTTGTTTTGGAACAAACGTTTCAAACATGGTATTATAGGAGCATACCACATCACCTTGGCAAGAATCTTCTTCCTGGGGCGTTCTCCCTCGACATCACCAGGGTCATCGCGGCTGATCTTATAGCGCAATGCACCGCATACCGGGCAAGCGTTCAAATCCTCGTACTCACCACGGTAGAGGATGCAGTCATTAGGGCATGCATGTATCTTCTGCACCTCTAACCCTAGAGGGCAGACAACCTTCTTTGCTTCGTACGTACTCTCGGGCATTTCGTTGTCCTTTGGAAGCATATCCTTTATCATTACCAGCAACTTTCCAAATCCCTTGTCAGATACACCATTCTCTGCCTTCCATTGCATCAATTCCAGTATGGTGCCCATCTTTTTCTTGTCACCTTCGCAATTCGGGTACAACAATTTTTTGTGATCCTCTAACATGCGCTGCAACTTCTTCTTCTCCAAATCACTTGCGCAGTTTCTCTTTGCATCGGCAATGGCCCGACCTAGATCATCAACGGGCTCATCTGATGCCTCTTCTTCAGCTTCTTCCCGCATTGCCGGCTCAGCTTCTTCCCGCATTACCGGCTCAGCTTCTTCCCCCATTGTTGTATCATCGTATTCAGGGAACCCATGGCCACGATAGCTATCGTCGTCCTCTTCTTCTTCATTGTCTTCCATCATAACCCCTCTTTCTCCGTTCTTGGTCCAAACATTATAGTGGGGCATGAAACCAGACTCAAACAGGTGGACGTGAATGGTTCTTAACGTAGAGTAATTGTGACCATTCTTATAGCCAGCACATGGACAAGGCATAAAACCATCCGCCCGCTTGTTTGCCTCAGCCACAAGCAGAAAAGTATGCACGCCATTAATGAACTCGGGAGAGCATCGGTCATCGTACATCCATTGCCGGCTCAGCTTCAATACACAGCACCGAAAACACCAAATTAATACAATTCATAAAGTTCATACATAAAGTTCATACAACACTTAAATGCAACAAACAAATAACTCTCTAGCTAAAGCATTTAAATGCAACAACAAATGCGATCAAGATTGCAACTAAGGTAACAACTGATCCAACAACATAATGATACCAAGCCTCACTATCAATGGCATATTTTCTAATCTTTCTAACCTTCAAGCCAATTTTCTCCATCTTGATCTTGTGATCATCGACGACATCGGCAACATGCAACTCCAATTCCATCTTCTCCCCCTCAATTCTTTTCAATTTTTCTTTCGAATATTCATTTTCTCTTTCAACTAAATTTAACCTCTCGACAATAGGGTCGGTTGGAATTTCCGGTTCACATACCTCCTAGATAAAAATATCTATGTCAACTTGATGGGAATAATTTGTCATAAACACGAAATGCAACAAATAGTTTTAAAAGAGAATATACCACATCCGAATCATAACAAGGACGAGGGCCGACGGGGACGGATATCAAAACCATGACACTATGTATAACAAACAACGTATGGGTAAGATAATTATACGAGTAACTATATATCCAAATCACACAAAAATCAATTTTTTATATAAAATTTCATGAACAAGAGGCTCACCACAAGGTGGTGCCGGCGATGGGACGGTCCGGGCGATCGACGGTGGTTATGACGGAGATTTAGAAGGCACTAAGTAAACCACACCTACATATGCAAACTAAGTGTTATTTTGACCTCAAATTGCATATAAATCAAATACTACATATAATTCCTCCCAAATTACTAAAACCCACAATTAATCACTATATAAACCAATGCAAGAGCTAATCTAGCAATGAGAGATGAAAGGACAAAGTTGCTAACCTTTGTGATCATTTGAATGGATGGGGGCTTGCAAATCTTGACAAATTTTGGGCAAAGTTTGTGATGAACTCGAGTGGAGAAGGGAAGAACAGAGGAGAGGGGGAGGGAAAAGGGGGAAGAACAGAGTGCGGGTGGACAAAGGGTTTATATAGGACGACCTTTAGTACCGGTTAGTGTCACGAACCGGTACTAAAGGTGCTGGAGGGGCCCCACTCTGACAACATCCTGCCACCACACTCTTTAGTACCGGTCCGTGGCACGAACCGGTGCTAATGGTTCGCCACGAATAGGTACTAAAGAGTTCCTCCCGCCTAGCCGTTGGAACCAGCACTAATGGACACATTAGTGCTGGTTCTGTTAAAAACTGGGACTAATGTGTCTCACATTTGACCCTCTTTCTACTAGTGTACCGTCTCGCGCGATGGGATATCCTTTGTCGACCTAAAGACCAAGGAGGCCTCGATATTGAGAACTTGGAAATTAAGAATAGATGTCTTATGAGCAAATAGCTGTACAGGTTAAAGACAGAGCCGGAGGGCATGTGGTCTCAAATCCTGCGCAATAAGTATTTGCACTCGAAAATGCTAGCCCAGGTTACCATCAGACCGACTGATTCACCATTCTGGAAGGGACTTATGAGAGCTAAGGATATGTTCTTTCGTAGGGTCAAATTCTTAGTTGGCAATGGGATGTCAACAAGATTTTGGGAGGATACGTGGTTAGGAGAGACGCCTCTGGCCATACAATATCCCACCCTTTACAATATTGTGCAACGTAAGGAGGATTCGTAGGTATCGTCCTCCAAACTATTCCCTTGAACATCCAGTTCAGATGTACGTTAGTGGGTGAGAGATGGACAGCCTGGATGCACTTGGTTTGGAGATTGATTGAAGTTCGACTCTCCGACATGCCGGACTCAACACAATGGAAGTTAACTAAAAATGGGATATTTACGGTGAAATATTTTTATACGTATCTGATTAATTCTGGCCCTCTCTCTTGGTCACTACATATATGGAAGGTTAAGGTTCCTTTGCGGATTAAAATTTTTATGTGGTTTGTCCACAAGCAAGTAATACTCACCAAGGACAACCTTCTTAAGAGGCGATAGGTTGGTAATTCGTGGTGTTGTTTTTGTGCTCAGGATGAGACAATACAACATTTATTCCTTGAATGCCCACTTGCCAAGTTAC
This sequence comes from Aegilops umbellulata, assembly GCA_032464435.1. Taxonomy (NCBI): domain Eukaryota; kingdom Viridiplantae; phylum Streptophyta; class Magnoliopsida; order Poales; family Poaceae; genus Aegilops; species Aegilops umbellulata. The sequence goes on along the minus strand of CP136059.1, from coordinate 154,252,757 downwards.
TTTGGAGAACGATTCATATAGCCTTTAATATCAATCCTCCAGTAGATATTACGTCTTTGTTTGGGACGTGGTTAGCTGGGGTTGAACAAATCACAGCGGCTCGTATTCGGATTGGAATATGTGCGTTATATATATGGAACTGCAGAAATGATATGATTTTTAACAGACAACACAACTTAACTTTTTTGCAGGTTATCTTCAGAGCTACAGCCTGGATCCGTACGTGGTCCTTACTCACTCCTGTGGACTCCAGGGAGCCTTTGGTTACTGGGTACAACCAATGGGAGATGGTGGCTCGGGTTATATTCAACCGGTTCGGATGGCGTTCGCATAACAGGATAGGAGTCTAGAGAGCTTATCCTTATTATCACCGTATCGGTTGTTTTTGTCCACTTGTATTTTTCCGGGTTATGTACTTTAATTTGCTCCGTTTGCTAGCTGTAAGACCCTTACGTTGATATTCTCTGGATTTTTAATAAGAGGGCCGCATGCATCATCATGATACAGAGGCCGGGGGTATACCTCCATTTCCAAAAAAACTGACTAGTTATTTCTTTTTTCTCATCACTTCACTGAAATGATTAGCAATTATCTAGCTAGCACAATGTTTCTGCAACTGCTACTTAGCATTGTGCTTGTTATGTATTGCGTTCGCGCTCTTGTCTCTAGAGAATATGGCTGGCATAGAGTGAAATTCAACTTCACCCAATCCAAACCACGGTTGTAAGTCGGTCATTCGTTCGTGTGCAAAATAGGTATGTTGGTATTTTCTTTTCCTTGCACAAGATAAGATCATAGTTGAGAACTGACCATGAGAATCTTGTGTATTGTTGTTTGTTTGCAACTCAAGTTATTGGGTGTTGTTCATCTTGCATTCAAAAGCTTACATTTTGATCCATCAGGATTGCAAATTTCCAGTTTCGGAGGCGCAGTCGCGGTTGCAGGTGCCATTGGATCATCAGTGTAAAGAAATTTCCATGCCCCCTTCACATGGTGCAAGTGCAACCCTCCAGGTTCAATGGGTAGCCTGTGTATTGCATCACACATGACTTTGCTTGAAGGCCCTCTCTCATCTACATAAGCAAAGGCAGCTTTTCTACACCCACATTAATTATTTCAGGAAAAAGAATAATCGTAGCGAAAAATAGCAATGATAGCTCTTGGTGCCATTCTATGTCACATCTGATCTTGACTTATAATTTGTTTCACCCGCTTCAACCTCAGGTTTCTGAAGAGTAGGAGGCAAGCTCAGAAGCAGCAATAAGTCTCAAGCCCAGTGCCACTGTACAAATGATCCAGGTTTCAGAGCTGATAGAAAATTAGAAGAGCGAATATAGGACCTTGGTTGCAGCAGAACTTGCCTCCTTATTCAACTTCTTTTTATCCCAAATAAACCCGTTTTGCAGTGTCTGTGGCCATAGTTACAGATTTACATAAACTGCAGAGATAATACTGGTTCTCACACATGGTTCTTGTTTACCTTGTAACTTCGCATCGTACCTTGGAGTTTCTCTGTAACTGCGAATGGCCATTAGGCGTACCTTGGAGTTTGTCGAAACAGGCATACGCCTCACTTTATACTAATAAAGCCATATGGCAAAATGATACTACCTCCGTCTAGCATACAAAAACATCTTATATTTTGAGACGGAGATAATATAAGATATTGACGGAATCCTTGAGAGCTGGTAAAACACACACTACAAAACAAGCAAAAACATGCTAAAAACATGCAATTGTGCACCACTAAACGCCTCACACATGCGGTCGAGATAAAGCATAGAAGACACGCCGTCACTCTCGAGGGATCGCCACACTCATTGATGACTCCCCCAAGAGGGACACGGAGCGAAAAGCCGCCACCGCCTTGCGAGCCGAAGTGGACGGAAGTTTCACCCTGAGTGTCAGAAGGTAGAGAGAGAGAGAGAGAGAGAGAGAGAGAGAGAGAGAGAGAGAGTCGGGCAGTGGCTCAAGAGGAGAGCGACACCCACATGCATCGCCAACACCGACGTCGAGGTACCCACCAGATTGAGGGTCGCAGACCTACCCCAATGGAGAGCCCACATCAGCATACTGTGGACTCTAGATTCGAATCGAGAGTTAACATTCATTGCTTCGAAAATTTGTTATGTCGTGGAACCTATAGATGTGTTGTTCTTACTTGAAAAAACATACTAATGGTTATACCCTCTATGAAAGCATCCGCAAATACAAGGGAATAATTAAGATCACAATTGTTCCAACAACCCCTCATGCAATAGTTCGTAAACTTAGGGTTAGGTGATTTTTGTTTCTCCAACCACCCATTATAGATAAAGTAATCACACAACACTCTCCTCTAGGACCTTAATGGTGAAGTAATACACAGTCGATGTTCGCATATCACCACTAGAGAATTACTCCACAACATAATATTAGAACATTGAATGATATTCCACTTCACAAATAGCAACAAGGTTTATCCCATGTCCTCAGGAACATAATGGGCTACTCACATGACATCGTATGGACCATGACCAATGAATATGAATTATAATTAGCAATCTAAACATATAAATCTTTCACAAATAAAACTTCTAAGCATCTACTACAGATAGTAATCAACACCAGGAAGTTATGTCAGTAAACGCTATGAGGTAATAGTTCATAGATTGAAAACTAGGGTTGGAGACGGATAACAGTGAAGCTGGCGCTAATGATGATGTTGATCCCCACGATGAAAAAAGCGTTGGTGATGTCAAAATGCTTTGAATTCCCCCTTCCATAGGGAACTTACTAGAGAAACAACCCTCCGAGAGAAAAAAGTGCTCCGTCTCCGTCCGCCTCGTTGATGGCGGCGAAAAATTCCTGTAAAATCCAGGACATGGTTTTAGGGTAATATAGGATCAATAGGAACCATAGCTGGTGGGGGCATAAACTGCATCCCCAATGCCTGCGTTACATATGGCATGCTGCTTGAACATAGGGAGAAGCTTTAGCACATCTCTCCACCAGAAAGATCCCACCTTTTGCTTTCCAGGTAATCTGTTCTGATAATGTTTCTCCCAAATGATATTCACCCAAGGTGTGTCAGTCTTATTGAAGAACTTGTGCAGAAACTTGAGGAGAAGAGCCTTGTTATGTATGTGGAGATCTAATACCCCTATACCTCCATGGTCCTTTGGTCTACTGACTTTATCCCAAGAAATAAGCATAGTACCCCTGTCCATTGTGCCATACTTTCTCCAAAACCAGTTCATAAGGTAAGAATTGATTTGTTTGATGACTATTTTGGGTATCATCAGAGTGCACATGAAGAAAGAAGGCATACTGGTGAAAATGGACTTAATAAGGGTCAATGTATCTCCATATGATAGCATTGTAGAGCAACTCAGCAATCTATTTCTCAATTCTGTTCAACATTGGTATGAAGTCTTCCACTCTAGGCTTTGTGAGACACAGTGGAAGTACAAGGTAGGTGTGGGGCAGTGTACCAATCTTGCAGCCTAATAGGTTGGAGAGTACATTCATTTTATCAGCAGATGTGTTGATTGAGATGATAGTATGTCCGCCTCGTTGATGCCGGCGAAAAATTCCTGTAAAATCCAGGACTTGGTTTTACGGTAATATAGGATCAACAGGAACCATATCTGGTGGAGGCCTCCTATGGGCACCACGCACGCATACCACACAATCGGGGATGACCGAGTGCGCAGGCCCCATGCGCCCCATAGGCCCTCCCTAGGCAGGCTCAAGCACCCCTGTCTTTCTTTAGACATAAAAATAACTGCCATATTTTTTTCTTGGAATTTTGGGTCTTTGGAAAATACTTTCCTCCATTTGTCCTAATTTTGCTCATTTTTTGCAAATTTCCGATAATCCCCCTCCTCTAGTAAATCATGGAAACTGAAGGGAAAATGCATTAGGATTGATCTATAATGTGTAAAATATCAATAATAAAGAGAAATTTATAATAATAAATAATGATACAAAATGGATGTATCAGGCCCCCAAGCTTATACCTCGCTTGTCCCCAAGCGAATGTCGAGCTTGGTGAAGTTGACAACAGGTTTATAAAGTGATAAGTCAATAACAAAGAATACAGACATGACATCATTACTATTTACTTTCGTGACTAAACATTATAAACATCAATCCCTTCTTACAGAAATTCCTATGAGGAGGTCGTGACACCCTTTCAATGCAATAATTTAATAACAATTAAAAGTTTCTTGAGTGTAGCAGACATTGTTCTCAGGTATTAAACAATTGCATTAATCTTATTTTTTCATAAGGGTCTTTGTCAAAGTTGTTGGTCAACAAATATCACATGCTCAATTATCTCTTAGTCTTTAAACAATTAGCTAGCACACATGAGCAAATTTTTAGGAGAAATATGATTCAACTAGGCACAACGAAAAATAGACAGGATCCTGCTCCTTCCCTTATTGTCTGGGAGCTGGTATGTAGCCCTGAAAATAATGGAGGCTTGGGTATCCTGAATCTGGGTGTGCAAAATGAGGCCCTATTGATGAAGCATGCAAACAATCTTTACAACAAGATGGATGTACCACGGGTACAACTGAACTGGAATACTTATTATCACAATGGGGTTTCTCGTGCAACTTCTATTTGTGGATCTTTTTGGTGGAGGGACATCTGCAAGCTCATGGACAAGTTTAGATTCGCCACCTTTGTTAAGGTTAATAAAGGTGACTCTGTTCTTTTTTGGTCTGACTGCAGGCAGGTTGGAAACTCAATTACCCCATTGCAACAGAGATTCCTCAGGTTGTTCTCATATGCCATTGACCCACTGGCTTCAGTTGGAGATTTTTTGGATTGCCAAATTTTAGATTCCATGTTCCACTTACCTCTATCTAATCTGGCCTATCAGGAGATACAAACAGACAAACATCGCATGGATAATCTAGAGCTAAATGAGGCTATGGAGGACTCTTGGCTGTGGAGGGATGGTGGCAAGATTTACATAGCAAAGAGATATTACACTTATGTCCACAAGCCCATTGTCTCTAACCCCATTTTGAATTGGATTTGGGCTCCTAGTTATACTATGAAAAAATCATGGTTTTTGCATGGATGTTGGTGATGGATAGGTTAAATACACAAGACATGGTGGAAAGAGGGCACTATAATGTCTCTGATTCAACTTCATGTGTGCTTTGTCCCACCCACACTAGGAAGGACAGGGACAATTTGTTCTTCGCCTATAATTTAAGTTACAATGTTTGGTGCTACCTGCAGATTAATTGGTCCCTGGGTGTGGATATGAGGGATGTGGTTCTGGATGCAAGGACAAGTTCTACCAAGCCTTTTTTTTACTGAAGTGGTTTTCACTGCTTGCTGGAATATTTGGATTACGAGGAATGCCAAAGTTTTTAGGAATGAAAGTCCTAGTTTCAATAGATGGAGAGGAGCTTTTGTTCACGATATCTCTCTACTGGCTCATAGGATCAAGCCTAGGTCTAGGGATGAGCTAATTAGGTGGGTGGCATTCTTGCCTCCTTGAGGCGAGTGTTGTTTTCCTTACCCTTGGACATAGTTTTCTCTTGTTTTCCCTAGGGCATGTAAATATTGTATCATGTTTGCCTTAATAAAATTAGGATCTGCGGGGCCGTAGTACATGATAAAAAAGTGGACACAAGGAAGATGCGAAGTTTAGTATGTGCTTAGCTTCTCAACTTATTTATCAAAGAGATAATGTCAACAATAATGAATCAACATAATTATGCACATCAACAGTTTATATGTTCACAGATCTTTATTGTCTTTACTTTAAGAGATTATGATGGCTCAAGGGGTTGGCTCAACATAAAAATAAAAGGTAGACCCTTCGCAGACTTGATACATCTCAGACATATTTATAGTTTTTGATTATTTCGTGTTATATTTATATTACTTTGGCATAGTTTCGGCACCAGTTTATATTATTTTGTGTATTAACCTATTAACTCCTTGCCCAGTGCCAGTTGATGTTTTCTGTTGTTTTTGGACTTTGCCGGAAAATAAATTTTATCAGACCAAAAAAATCCATAAAAAAATCTGTGAAAGTTTCTAGTCCAGAAGGTTCCGAAGATCACCGACATAGGCTAGGGGCTAGCCACGGACCCCACATGGCCTCCCAACGTACCGCGGGCGTGCCCCTGCCATGTGGCTTTCCTGGGGCTTCGTTCCATCGCCTCTTGGTTACCATGCCTTTATATTCCTCTAAAACCCCTCATGGATTTAATTCACACCCTATTTTGTTTGTCGTCGCACAGCTTTGTTTTTTTCGTGATCCAATCTGAAGGTCTTTTTTGGAACTCATTTAGAGGGGGGAATCATCTCGGTGGCCATCTCCATCAACTACAGCTAGTCAGACCGCGGGGATCCGAAAAACAACATCTTCTTGCCAAATCATTAGAGAACACACACATCACACACACAAAATGAACACTACAACCGGCCAGACCGTGGGGACACGGAAAGCAACATACTTCGCTGAACCACCAACATATCACATGAAAGTAACAGGCATGCCCAGACTGAGGGAGTCCTGGACTAAGGGGTCCTCGGGCGTCCGGCCTGCTATCTATGGGCCAGATTGATGGGCTGTGAAGACATGAAGGCCGAAGACCGCACCCGTGTCCGGTTTGGACTCTCCTTGGCGTGGAAGGCAAGCTTGGCGACCAACTATGAAGATTCCTTCTTATGTAACTGACTCCATGTAAACCCTAGATCCCCCCGGTGTCTATATAAACCAGAGGGGTTAGTCCGGAAAGGACACATACACATTGCCATAGTCATACAGGCTAGACTTCTAGGGTGTAGCCATTACGATCTCGTGGTAGATCCACTCTTGTAATACTCATATTCATCAAGATCAATCAAGCAGGAAGTAGGGTATTACCTCCATAGAGAGGGCCCGAACCTGGGTAAACCTCGTGTCCCTCATCTCCTGTTACCATCAATCCTAGACGCACAGTTCGGGACCCCTACCCGAGATCCGCCGGTTTTGACACCGACATTGGTGCTTTCATTGAGAGTTCCACTGTACCGTTGGCAAAAGGTTTGATGGCCCCTTCAAAACGTCGATAATGACGCTGTCCAAGGAAGAACCTTCCTCCCCAGACAGATTTTTGTGTTCGGCGACTTCGTACTACGGGCCAACTCGCTTGGCCATCTGGAGCAGATCGATAGCTACGCCCCTGGCCACCAGGTCAGATTGGGAAGCTTGAACTACATCGCAGATACTCGTGGAGACCTGATCTTCAATGGGTTTTAAACCGCAGCAATCGCTCCCCCTCGTCCCGATGAACATGACTTATATCTGTTATTGGATTACATCCAGGACATGGATCCTGTCACTGCAACGGCCTCAGAACCGAAGCAGATGGTGCCCTCCGAGGCCACAAAGTCCACGGCGTTGGAGCCACACACGGACTCGACATCCTGCAATGTTTGCGTCAATGGAACTCCGCACTTGTCTCCGGCTATAAGTTGCGGACCAGGTACGTCTGCGGACACCGAGCCGGATCGGTTATCGATTTTTGAATTCAACGCCGCAGACATCTTACAGCACTCACCTTTTGGCAACGTACTAAACTCTTTAAAGAACTTGTCCTTGGAGGAGGACTCACAGCCGAACTATGTTTGGTTTGAGCTAGAGGCGGATGACGAGGAATTTTGCTTCCCAACCGCCACCCACTTCATAGCCACTGTCGATGACTTAACCGACGTGCTTGTCTGTGGCTCGGAAGACATTGATGGTATGGATGACGATGCCGACAAGGAGTAGGGCCAAGACCAACCATTCACTGGATGTTGGACAACCACCTCTTCATACGACATGTACATGGTTGATACACCTAAAGGATCTGGCGACGACAAAGAAGAGCCAGATGCGAATAAACCCTCTGAGACGCAGTCCGAGCGCCGGCGGCCCAAACGCCGCTCTAAGCCTCGTCGCTCGAAGGACGGCAACACTGGCACCAGAGAAAATTGTACTCTGGGCGATGCCGAAAACAATGAAGACCCTGTCGGAGCTGCATCCGAATAGGAAGAACACGACAATGGGCAAGATAACCCTGATGAACAGGCCCCAGAATATGACTCGGAGGATGATAGTTACTGTCCACCCTCCGAGGAGGAGACAAGCCTCGTTAACGAAGACTTCATCGTGCCTGAGGATCCTCTGGAGCAGGAGCGCTTTAAGCTTCAGCTCATAGCCACTGCAAAAAGCCTGAAAAAGAAACAGCAGCAGCTTCAAGCTGAGCAAGATCTGCTCGTCGACAGATGGACTGATGTCGTGACAACTGAAGAATACGGCCTCAAGCGCCTAACCAAGAGCTACCCGAAATGCAGACTGCTACCTCAATTCGATGAGGATACGCCGGAGCACACATCTCCCTCGCGTAATGCGGAACGACCACCACGTGGTCGAGATAGGGTGGCCGACCGGCCATCCCGCGGTCGACATAAAGCGGCAACTCAGGCCGAACAGCAGCCTGCCCCACCACCCCGTAAAAATAGAGACAAAAGAGTTTGGGGCCGTACGTGCGACCTCCGGTAGACCCTGGATAGTAGAGCAGGACATACAAGATCGATCTACGGATCGTGAGGACGTGCCTCAAGGCACGACGACGGCTACCTATTCGGATGCGACAAACCTAACCACGCCCGGGCCGAATGCTGCAGACGGACTCCATCAGAGCTATGCCACGATGCGGCCCGATATAGAGGCGCCGCACACCCTCTCTGCTTCACAGATGAAGTACTGGATCACAAATTCCCCGAGGGGTTCAAGCCCGTCAATATCGAATCATACAACAGCACAACCGATCCCGCAGTGTGGGTCGAAGATTTTATTCTCCACATCCACATGGCCCGAGGAGATGACCTCCACGCCATCAAATACCTCCCATTAAAGCTCAAAGGACCAGCTCGACACTGGTTAAATAGCCTGCCTGAGAATTCCATCAGCAGCTGGGAGGACTTGGAAGAGGCTTTCCTTGATAACTTCCAAGGAACTTATGTCAGGCCACCAGATGCCGATGACCTAAGCCACATAGTTCAACAACCTAGAGAATCAGCCAGAAAATTCTGGACTAGGTTCCTAAGCAAAAAGAACCAGATCATTGACTGTCCGGATGTCGAGGCCCTAGTAGCCTTCAAACACAGCATCCGTGATGAATGGCTAGCACGCCACCTCGGCCAAGAAAATCCAAAGTCTATGGCAGCCCTTACGGCACTCATGACCCGCTTTTGCGCGGGTGAGGATAGCTGGCTGGCTCATAGCAAAAACACAGCCAGCGAGGCAGGCCCCACTGAGGCCAAGAACAGCACCGGCAAGCTCTGGCACAATATACACAAACGCCGAAGCAATGGCGACACACACCGTTGACACCACAGTCAACGCCGGATTCAGTGGCTCCAAGTCCGGCCAGCGGAAGAAGCCCTACAGGATGAACAATGAGGGACGTTCCAGCCTGGACCGCATACTCGACCGTCCATGCCAGATACACGGCACCCCGGACAAACAAGCCAATCACACCAACAGAGATTGTTGGGTCTTCAAACAGGCTGGCAAGTTAAATGCCGAGAACAAGGAAAAGGGATCACAAAGTGAGGACGAGGACGAGGAGCCCCAGCAGCCGAACACCGGGGGGCGGAAACCCCCGCCCCCCAAGTCAAAACAGTGAACATGATATACACTACACACATCCCCAAAAAGGAGCGCAAGCGAGCGCTTAGGGACGTCTACGCGGTAGAGCTAGTCGCCCCCAAATTCAATCCGTGTCGGTGGGAACGACACCTATGGAATCACAAGAATCCCTACTACGGTCGCGGGGTGCGGGGTTGAGAGAAGAGCGGATCAAACAGATAGCACGCGGTTCTTTTATCCAGGTTCGGGCCGCGAGGATGCGTGAAACCCTATTCCTGCTTTGGTGGATGTATATTTGTGTTCTTGAACTAGCTATGGGGCGTGAGGAGCTCAAAAAAGTCGAATCCCTCTCCTGGTTGCCTCGGGCCTCCTTTTATAGGAAAAAGGGGTTGCCACAGTGGCACACAGGAGGTGGAAAGGGCACAGTGTTGCGAGTTTATCCCTTGCATTACATGACAAGGCGCATTTAATGCGTCTGCTTAGGTGTCCTATCGCTTTATCGGGGACGGGGGCGGAGCCCGTCTCGTCCGTCGCTGCTCTTCCTTGTGTCGACACGCGCCCTGGCCAGAGGTGTGTGCGATGCCATGTAGGCAGGCAAGCAGTTGAGGTGGCGCGGTGGCGGAGTCTTGACGAAGATTTGCATGCCGCCACGCAGGTGCCTGCCCAGTTGTTTGGGTCGGCAGCTGCATGCGAATGGCGGTGGAGGCTTGATTAGTGTGGGCCTGGCGGTGGCCCTGTAGATGCCCTGGCAAGGGTCTTGCCGCGGTGCCCGTTGTTGTCGCCGGCAAGGTGCTTGCCGGGGGCCTCGTGGTTTTCCTTGGCTGGGGTCTCGCCAAGGGTCGTCGCCTTCTGGTGCTCCTCTGATCTTGAATGTTTCTTCACAAAGATTTGCATGCCACCACGAAGGCGCCTCCCGAGCCCTTGCCTCAACATAGTGGACCATGGTGGGGGTCGTGGACTCAAGGGTGACTTGCTCCGTGGGCATGGGGCGAGCTGCTGCAGCAAGGGTCTTGCCGGGGATGCTAAGGCTGCCCCCGGCAAGGATCTTGCCGGGGGGGAGCCCGCCTCGTCCCTTCTCTCTTTGTGGTCTTGGTCTTGGCGTTGTTCCAGCTACCCTGGGCTTCGGTCTTACCCTGGCTTACCTCCCCTGCCCTGCTTGGTGTGGCCGTGGGCGTGGCTTTGTCTGCCTGTGCATAGTTTATAGGGGTACAAAAAGTGTACCCCTCTTTTTGTACATCGACAGGAGCCCCCGGGCCTGGGCCACACATAAGCGCAACACGTTGTTGGGCTAGGCCCAGAACGGTGCGCGGGCAGGCGGGGTGGTTTTTACCGCGGTAAGATTCTTCGCGCGCTGCGCCTCCCATGACTCGCACGTGCGGCGCGGCATGGAGAGGTGTGCGTGACGTGGGCGGCATGCGTGAGGTTGGGTTCCGCACGCATGCGTCACATCGTAGTTAATGTGAAAGGAGACGGCCCGTGTTTTCCCCATAAAAAAGGAGTAACCGCGGGCGCACCGCTCACTTTCACCCCCTTCCTCGTGCCTTTTCCAATATCAGAGCCGCCGCCCTCTCTTCCTTCCTTCCTAAGCTTCCGCCATCGCCCGCTGTTGCTGCATCTCCGCCACTCCTTCCTCAGTCCCCTAACCTTCTCAGCCGCCATGGTGCCCAAATTCACTAAGGGCAAGGGGGTGGCCAAGGATGCCGGGATTGTGGAGCCGCCGGAGAGCGCGCTGTCGGGGCAGCGGACGCAGTCCGCCTTCTTCTTCCCCTCGACGGTTGACGTGCATGAACTCCGGGCCTCCTTCAGACCCCTGTGGGGAGTGAAGACGGGGGGAGAAGGTTCGGGACACCCGGCCACGTGCGTCATCCCTGTCGCCTGTGCCGAGCCTGCTCCAAATCGGTATCCCTTCTTCGTTGATTATCTTTCTTGCGGGTTGTGCCCTCCTTTTTCCGATTTCTTCTGTGATATCATGCACACCTTCAGCTTCCGTCTCTTGGATTTTGCTCCGAATGCGGTGGCGTGCATGGCTCTCTTTGTGCATCTTTGCGAGGGCTTTGCCGGTGTGCAACCCAATACGACGCCTTTCCGCCATTATTTCTTCCCTCGGATCCAGCCAGAGGTGCCTCTCTGGTTGCATCACCTGGATCCCAAGATCCAAGGGTGGGAGGAGTGGCGCGGCTGGTGGTGTTGGATTGAAGAGGAGGACCCGCCGGCATTCTGCAAGGTTCGCCGGGCACCGCCGATTTGCGCAGCGATTGAGCGACGTTGACGCTGCCGATGGGAGGCTCACGGTCGCCACTACTAGGATCCTCCGGCTCACCCGGGCTGGACTCACCCTTTAATTGATTGGGGCGGACTTCATTCACCGCCGGATTGCCCCACTGTATAACAAGGGGAGGCCGTCCTGGCTCTTCACGAACCCGGCTGGTATCATGCGGCTCCGCCCTGGTCTCGACCACAACTTCACGGTGATGGCGCATGCCTACTTCTGCCAGCGGCTTTTTCAGCTTGACGTGGGTCGCGGCGGCGAAGTCGTGCGGACCGGCAAGGTCGCGAGGGCTGCCGCAAAGGCCGGCAAGGTCCTCAAGGGGCCGTTGTTCAAGCTGCCAGCGGGGGTGGTCCCGTTGTGCAATAATTCGCGTCGGTCCGAGATCATCGCCATGATGCCGGACTGCAACGCGCATGGCCCCGGCCCGAGCTGGAAGGAGCCGGGGGATGTCGAAGTGCGGCAATTCTTCACCACCCTGCACGAGAGGCTCGTCGACGCCAACGCCGAGCGGTGGCTTGTCATGGACACCACCTAGGCAGAGTTGGACTTCATCGCCACCAGGGCGAGGGAGGCACAACTCACCAGGGAAGCCGGCAGCGCCGTGGGCGTGGAGGACAAGGACGCAATAGCTGCGGAGGAGGAGGAGCTCGCCCGGTGGGTGGCAGCCACCGGGGGAGTTGGCAGCTCCGACACCGGGGCCACACTTGTCGAAGACGTGGCCGACGAGTCGTCATCGGAGGAGGCCGAGGCGGCGGGCTCGACGCCAGTCACGGGAAGAGGGCGAGTCCTGCGGCGAGCTGGTTCTGGCGAGCCGGTCCGGCCCGGCAGGGCTGCGCGGCCTCCATTAATCTTGGAGGGGTCCGGGCGTCACACGAGGGCCTCGGCGGCAAAGGGGCTGACGAAGGCCGTAGAGAGGAAGAAGACAACTGCCTCTTCCTCATCCAGGCATGCCCAAACCCCGCCCTCTTCGCCTCCTCCGGCAGATGTCGACTCGGATGTTGACGCGGGGTCACTTTTGATCTCGGGCCCCTCAGCCCGAAGAGGAAAAGGAAAGCAGTGGAAGAGGAGGAGATGGATGACGAGTAAGTATTCTGTTTCTTACTGCCATCTCCATTCTCTTGAATTGAGCCACGTATCTTGATCCATTTTTGTCTTTGCAGGGACGCGGAGACGTTGGCCCAGAGGGCGAAGAGAGCCAAGGCCTCGGTGGGCGGCCAGCCCTCTGCCGGTGCTTCAAGGACACCACTGGTGGTGTTGAGCAGCCCAGACAGCAGCCCCCGGCGTAAGTTCACCATCCTCTTCTCGTCGACATGTGCTAGGAGCCCAATATCCTAGTGCTGACCTTGCCGGGTCTTGTAGGAGGGGAACGGCAGGAGGAGGAGCCATAGAGGGTCACCCCCAACCCACCACCCCCATCGACTACGCCGCTGCGAGGGGCGTCCCCGGCAAGGGCGCCAAGCATCGAGCCCACGCCCATGGAGGAAGAGGGGAACTTGGGTGCTGGCGACTCTGCCCCGGCGCCAAACATTGGCGGGGAGGGGGCTTCTGCTTCACAGCCAGGCACCGGTGAGTTGCTCGTTCTCCGTTTTTGCTCTTTCCTTGTTCTTTTTCTTGGCTTCATTGCTTCCCTTATCACCCAGGTCCTCCCTTGGAAGATACGCAGGATGTGGATACCATTATTGGGAATATTGCCGAGGAAGCCGTGGCGGAGGTTGGCAGGATCGCCGCTGAAGAGGCCGCCAAGGATGCCGACGAGGTCGCCGCCGAAGAGGCCGCCGAGGACGCCGCCACGGGGGCTGCTGGGGCGACTGGTGAGGCCCCTGCCGAGGAGGCCAGCGGCGGGCCTTCCGGGGAGGCCGGCAAGGCCGCAGCCGAGGATGAGGTGGTTAATGATCAGCCTTCTTCCTCCACAACCTCGAGCTCTGGCAGATATTTGAAGGTGGGCGACGATCTTTTCGTTCATCTTCCGGGGGTGACGAGCTCCCGAGCGCCTGCCGAAGGGGAGGTCTTTGACGGCGAGGTGCTTGCCGCCACTAGGCTCGAGGTGGTTGATGAACCGAGCGCCAGCGGCGACGGTTCCCCAGAAGAGCAGCTCCTCCGTGCCATGGAGGCCAATTTCCGGAAATTCCAAACGCTCCACCGTGCCCGTCTGGACAAGGCCAAGTCCAGGATGGCGACGGTGGACAAGGCGGAACCGGACTTCAAGGCGCGCGTCACTGAGACGCAGGCCTGGTTCCGCCAGACTTGCAAGGAGCAGAAGGCCTTCCAGGAAGAGTTGGCCAAGCGCGATGTGGAGCTCACCATGAAGCTGGCCGACATCAAGAAGGCCCAGGAGGCGGCGTCCAACGTGGCTGCCGTGGCCGAAGCCGCCCGGACTCAGCACCAGGCCACATCGGATTCCCAGGAGGAGGACCTCGCCACACGCGAGCAGAAACTTGCCGCAACGCACCACAGCAAGGATGAGGAGCTCGAAGCCCTTGTCACGTGGCGACCTCGCGAGCTGGAGTAGAGGCACCAAGGGGCACTCGATGCCTAGGCCCTGGCCCACGCCGGCAAGGTGAAGGAGCTGGAGGTAGAGCGGGACGGGCTGAAGGAGCAGGCCCTCAAGCTATCCGGAGAGAAGAACACGCTCGATGGCGCCCTGGTTGAGGCGCAAGGAGCGGCCATCAGCAGAGTTGGGGAGCTCTCCGAAGCACTGAACTCCGTTAGAGATCTCAAACTGAAGCTGGAGAATCTCAAGAAGATGCTGTCGGAGAGCAAGGCTCGGGAGGAGACCTTGACCAAGGGCCTGGAGGAGGAGAAGCAGCTACGGGCGAACGAGGCCGCCGCCCACCAGGATTATGTGCCGGGCGAGAACCGTTGGATCAGCCGCTTGGAGGACGTCGCCGACAGGGTCACCTCACAGTTGGCCATCATGGGGATGCCGAACTTGAGATATGCCCCTGAGCGCAGCGGGACCGTCAACGCCAATCTGAACCAGTTCTTCGAGGGCGTCCTTGGCGCCTTGTCTTATCTCCACTCCACCAGGGCGGCCACGTTGGCCGAGGAGGCCCGGCGGCTTTGCCGGGGGGCTATGACCAAGGTCCTCACCAAGATGGCGTAGTGGAATCCCGACCTCGACTTCGATGCCGCGATGGATAGCTTGCCGGATGGCACTAACCTCGCTGTGCTCAAGGAGCGCATCAAGCCCATCATCAGCGGTATTGACGAAATCAAGAGGGTGGAAGGCCAGCGCCGGGACTAGGCATCTCGTCCCTTATCGCCGCTGCAGGTCCATAACCAAGACAGTTTTTATCTTTAGTTAGAACCGTAGCAATGATGTGATGTAACATAACTTCTGCAGTACTCTTAATTTCGCGTGTGTTACTCCCCCGTTCAATTCCCCTTCGTATGTGCGCCCTACGCCGATCGGGCAGGTTCGCCGGCGCGGAAGCCCCAGGCGACGTCTTGGGGACGGATCCCCATTGGCCTGCCAGGTATGCATGCTACCGGGCAAGCCACCTTACCGTTCCAAACGCGGCCGCTCGAACTGTCGAGCTTTACTCGAGTCAGAATCAAGAGCGTTGTCGATCGCGGAAGGCTACCCTGCCGCTCTCGACGCAGCCACTTGAGCTGTTGACGGACTCGAAACAGGGCAAGGGCGTTGCCGATTGAGGGAGAGCCCCTTGGCGTGCAAGTTTTCCATACAAAGGCATGACATCTCCGGGGAACGTAACCTCATATTAAAATGATATAAATGGTCTGGGTTCAGTGTGACTTAGCTTTCTGTTTGTAATCGCTCCGGCGTTGGCCTTCTGTCCCTCTTCCTCCTTCAAGAGCCGCGATGATAGGAGCGCCGGACTAACTGCTAGAGCCGATTCTCACAACTGCAAGCCCCCTGCCTGGCGCGCCAAAGATGTCAGTGGAAACGACACCTATGGGATCACTAGAATCCCTACTACGGTCGCGGGGTGCGGGGTTGAGAGAAGAGCGAATCAAACAGATAGCACGCGGTTCGTTTATCCAGGTTCGGGCCGCGAGGACGCGTAAAACCCTACTCCTACTTTGGTGGATGTATATTTGTGTTCTTGAACTAGCTATGGGGCGTGAGGAGCTCCAAAAAGCCGAATCCCTCTCCTGGTTGCCTCAGGCCTCCTTTTATAGGAAAAAGGGGTTGCCACAGTGGCACACAGGAGGTGGAAAGGGCATAGTGTTGCGAGTTTATCCTTCGCATTACATGACAAGGCGCATTTAATGCATCGGCTAAGGTGTCCTCTCGCTTTACCGGGGACGGGGGCGGAGCCCGTCCCGTCCGTCGCCGCTCTTCCTTGTGTAGACACGCGCCTGGCCAGCAGTGCGTGCGATGCCATGTAGGCAGGCAGGCAGCTGAGGTGGCGCGGTGGCGGAGTCTTGACGAAGATCTGCATGCCGCCACGCAGGTGCCTACCCAGATGGTTGGGTCGGCAATTGCATGCGAACGGCGTTGGAGGCTGGATCGGTGTGGGCCTGGCGGTGGCCCTGTAGATGCCCTCGGCAAGGGCCTTGCCGGGGCCCCGGCAAGGGTCTTGCCGCGGCGCCAACTGTTGTCCCCAGCAAGGTGCTTGCCGGGGGCCTCGTGGTTTTCCTTGGCTGGGGTCTCGCAAAGGGTCGTCACCTTCTGGTGCTCATCTCTCTTGAATGTTTCTTCACAAAGATGTGCATGCTACCACGGAGGCACCTCCTGAGCCCTTGCCCCAACATAGTGGACCATGGTGGGTGTCGTGGACTCAAGGGGTGACTTGCTCCGTGGGCGTGGGGCGAGCTGCCGCGGCAAGGGTCTTGCCGGGGCTGCTAAGGCTACCCCCGGCAAGGATCTTGCCGGGGGGAGCCCGCTTCGTCCCTTCGCTCTTTGTGGTCTTGGTCTTGGCGTTGTTCCAGCTACCCTGTGCTTTGGTCTTACCCTGGCTTACCTCCCCTGCCCTGCTTGTTGTGGCCATGGGCGTGGCTCTGTCTGCCCGTGCACAGTTTATAGGGGTACAAAAAGTGTACCCCTGTTTTTGTACACCGACAATCCGTGGTCATCATTCCCGATCACCTTCGATCATCGAGATCACCCAACTAGTATCCGCCATGGCGGCTCAGCCGCACTAGTCCTCGACCCAATTATTGACGGGTTTCACCTAACACGAATCCTGATGGACGGCGGTAGCAGCCTCAACCTGCTTTATCAGGACACAGTGCGGAAGATGGGCATTAACCCCTCACGAATCAAACCAACAAAAACTAACTTTAAAGGAGTCATACCAGGCGTAGAGGCCCGCTGTACAGGCTCAATCACGCTGGAGGTGGTCTTCGGTTCCCTGGACAACTTCCGAAGTGAAGAGTTAATCTTCGATATCGTCCCCTTCCGCAGCGGCTATCATGCACTGCTCGGACGAACTGCGTTTGCTAGATTCAACGCAGTGCCACACTATGTTTATCTCAAGTTCAAGATGCCCGGTCCACGCAGCGTCATAACAGTCAATGGCAATATAGAGCGCTCCCTCCGAACAGAGGAGCACATCGCCGCCCTAGTAGCAGAAGTACAGAGCAGCCTTCTCAAACAGCACCATAGTACGGCTGTCGAGCCGTCGGACATCATTAAGAGGTTCCGGACTACACTGCAATAGGACGGTGCGGCTCGTCAAGAGATCGATTAGCAATTCGGCCTCCGTCCCAGTCCCGATGAGGTAGTGGCATTCGTACCACGTGTACACAATTACACACTCAAAATTCCATGGACATCGACACAGGCACAAGTTAATCCGGGATCTACAGTTCGGCCAGACCGACCCCGGACACAGATACTTTCACGTTTTCTTCTTGTTTCAGGTTCCTTTTCCCGCGGGCCTGGTCACCAGTCCTTTCGAAGGATTGGCATACAACGGAGGCAAGCAGCATAGATGTGTAGGGTACCTCCATATGTTCTTGTTGACGGTATTCATACTTATTTCTCAGGACCCGCACGCTGCGCCCTATTGATTCCGGCATGTTAAATAGCCCGGATACTTCTCGCACCATGTGTATAAGATACACCTTGACGTATCCATCCAGTTATAATAAAAATGGTTCGTGGCCCAGTTTCTGTGGTTCGCTTCTTACTTCGTTTTATTTCGATCTGCTTATTCGCTGCATCGATACTCTTCTGTATGTTTCATATTCGCCAGGGGCTACTTGTCGCCCCACAATACGGCAGCAAAGTCCAAACACTTCTTATATATAAGTTCGGCACCCCGAATTTAGCATTATATGCGTTGGCTCCAAATCATGTCTTTGGTCAATAGTTGGGTTGCCCGGCTCCTGTGCTTGCTACCCTACGTTCCGCTCTATCGGCTAGGGTAGAAAAGGGAGAACTGTGCCCTGGCCTTGACTAGATGAGCACCTCAGTAGAGAAAGTCGAAAACTGACTGTCATGATACGGCGAGAGCCGGTCAGCTGTTCGAGGGTTACAAAATCGTTGGAGATTTTTTCCGCGTCATGCAAAGGATCGACACTTCCCGATCAGATGCTGACAGCACCCTAGCTTGGACCAAGGGCTGCGCCCTTGCTTAATTATAAAACTCCTATGGCTAAGTGAGGGCGTTTAAGCCGTACAGTCTGATTGCCTTGTTCGTTGCGCTAAACAACTCCTCCAAAGGACCATATAATTGGATCAAGATTGTTTAGAATCCATCCTGAACACCTCCGTACTACCTACACGAGGGCAGAAGCCGACGACTGGCCAACCCTCAGATTACAAATAACACAGCCGCACAGGAGGAAACAATTCAAAGCATAATAAAATCATTTCACAAAAACCGGCTTTGTTCCCACAATACAAGGCAAAGGCAACATGAATACATTTATTCAAATACAAAGTCCTGCGAACATTGCGACGCCACAAGTCGAGACCCCTCTACGACATGCGCAAAATATCTCTCGGGTGTGCGGTGCTCCTTGCCCTCCGGCGGCCCACTGGCAACTTCAACAACGTTCATCTTCACCCGCCACATCTTGCATCGAGCGAAGGCCATATGGGCACCTTCAATACAGGCGGAGCGCTTGATGACGTCCAACCGAGGACAGGCGTTCAGCATCCGCCTCACGAGTCTGAAGTAGCTGCCAGGCATAGCTTCGGCTGGCCATAGCCAGATTGTCAAATCCTTCATGGCTAATTCGGCCACCCTGTGCAGCTCCACCAGCTGTTTCAGCTGATCGGTGAAGGACACGGAGGCTCTGACACCGCATGTTGTGACCAGAAGAGCTTCTCCGTGGAACCCCCTACTTCGGCTCGATAGAACTCCACGGCGTCCGATACACTGTGTGGTAGATCAGCAAAAGCCCCTGGGGAACTCCGAACCCGGGTTAGTAAAAGGTACTATTTCTCCGTATACTTGCTTTGCATCTTAAAAGCCTTACCCGCCATGGTCTTCTTGGCCTCCTGGATCTCCTGGAGGGCGGCCTGGGCCTCATTCCGTGCGGTCTCTCTGCGCTCTGACGAGCCTTGATGAGCTCGGACCCTTGAGCCGATGCATCATTCTCCAAGGTCTCACATTTGTTAACCGCATCCTAGGGCTCCTGCTGGACTTCTTTGACCCGGGCCTTTAGCTTCTTATGGGCGGCTTGCTGCTGGAAAGCCTTCTCCTCGGCCTTGCCCAGGGCCTTCCTCCGGGCCTCGACCTCGGTCGCGGCCTCTGCACGTATCAGAATACCGCCATTGTCCTCAGGGATAGAGGAATGGGCCTCGTCATCTTCGGACGTCGCGTCCGAAGTGCCTTTGCGACGGGGGCCACTCTTGCCCCCCTTGGCCTTCTTCTTGGCCTTCTTCTCCGGCGCCTTATATGGCACCGGCACCAGCATCTTCGCTAGGCATGGGATGAACGGTTCTTCGGGCAGCGGAGCCAGACACTGGATCCGCTTCGCCCTCTCCACCCAGTCCTGAGGGAGCAATACTAAAATATCAGACATCATCCTCGAAACATTTAAGTTGGGGATATGTCAAAAGTAACATACCTCACTGGCGGGGTGTTTACAATTGTGACCATGGTCTGAAACCATGGCCGGCGGTTTCTCGTTGCCCTTAAAGAGCAGCTTCTAGGCATCTTCGTGGGTGGTCTCGAAGAGCCTCACCAGGGTCCAATGCTTCTTCGGGTTGAAATCCCACAGAGTCCGTCCTCTGCGCTGGCATGGAAGAATCCGGCGAACTAGCATCACCTGGATCACATCGATGAGCTTGATGTCCTTGGCTATCATGCTCTGAACGCACGTCTGCAACGCTATCAGCTCATCAGACGACCACCAGTCTAGACTCTTCTCGACTCAAGAGGTGAGCCGCATGGGAGCACCATAGCGGAATTCGGTAGCCGCGGTCCAGGTGGTGCAACGGGGTTCTCTAATGTAGAACCATTGTCTTTGCCACTCCTTCACTGTCTCCACAAAATACCTTTCGGCCAGGAGACGTTGGGCAGCTTGCTCACCATGGCCCCTCCGCACTCCGCATGTTGGATGTCTACCACCTTCGACTTCACGTTAAAAACTTTGAGCCACAACCCGAAGTGGGGGTGGATGCGTAGGAAGGCCTCGCACATGACGATAAACGCTGAGACGTTGAGGAAGGAATTTGGGGACAGATTATGGAAATCTACCCCGTAATAATACATTAGCGCACGGACGAAGGGGTGGAGTGGAAACCCTAGCCCGCGGAAGAAATGGGGGATGAATACTACCCTCTCTGTGGGCTCCGGCGTGGGGACGACTTGTCCCTCGGCCGACAGACGATGGGCGATCTCCTTCGCCAAATATCCGGCCGCCCGAAGCTCAGTAATGTCCTCCTCCTTGACGGAGGAGACCATCCACTTGCCCTGACCACCGGATCCGGACATGGTTGCTTGAGTGGAAAGGAGACGAGAACTTGGGTGCTGGAGCTTGAGATCGGAAAGGCGGAGATGGAGAGAGAGTGTGATAAGAGGAAGAGGGAATCCTTATCCCCTTATAAAGGCAGCAAATATTAAACGCCTCCTCACTCGCCTTAGGGTTCGCCTATTCCCAAGGGCTGTATAAATGACACGGTTGGGTTACCCATGCCCGCATTGATGAGAATCCCGCAATAAGGGGACACGATCTCTGCTTTGACAAGACATGCCAATAGCAACCGCGTCTCGAAACATGGGATGGCAGAAGAAAAACAATTCGAAATTATGACCGGACAGACGCGATGTCGTGTTGTAAAGAAGTTGTCAACAGATTAGATTCGTGCAAATATTATATTCTCTCTGCGGTTGTGTATGGTGTGTGTAACAGGTTCGGATACAATCATCGCATGCGAAGACTATTCTGGAGTTCGGAAGGAGGGAACCCGCCTTGCAATGCCGAAGACAAATCTTTGCGCTAGACTCCTCGTCATTGAAGCCAGGTTCAGGGGCTACTGAGGGAGTCCTGGACTAAGGGGTCCTCGGGTGTCCGGCCTGCTATCTATTGGTCGGACTGATGGCCTGTGAAGACATGAAGGCCAAAGACCGCACCCGTGTCCGGATTGGGTTCTCCTTGGTGTGCAAGGCAAGCTTGGCGACCAACTATGAAGATTCCTTCTTATGTAACCGACTCCATGTAAACCCTTGAACCCCCCGGTGTCTATATAAACCGGAGGGGTTAGTCCAGAAAGGACACATACACATTACCATAGTCATACAGGCTAGACTTCTAGGGTTTAGCCATTACGATCTCGTGGTAGATCCACTCTTGTAATACTCATATTCATAAAGATCAATCAAGCAGGAAGTAGGGTATTACCTCCATAGAGAGGGCCCGAACCTGGATAAACATCGTGTCCCCCATCTCCTGTTACCATCGATCCTAGATGCACAGTTCGGCACCCCCTACCCAAGATCCGCCGGTTTTGACACCGACACGGACCAACACACTAGCAACTGAACAATCGACGCTGAGGAACCCGTGGAGCAACAACCTGATGTCTAAAAAGGAACAAAGGGAATCAACAATGAGTGAAATGAAAATACCCAAGGGAAGCCAACTCGAAAGGTGTTTCAAAAAAATCTCTGCACCGACAGAGTGATGGCTATCCAGACACCTCAGTCTTTTCAAAAATAGGTAGCACAAAAAGGCAACTGAAGACATCAAATATGCAGAAACCGACAAAAGAACAACAAGTTTTAGCAATAAATCTCACAGGAACACACCACTCAGTTACAATGTAATTAGGCCTACAAAGGGCATCAAACTCTCCTTAAACAAAGCAAGCTACAAACCTTCGTGACATGGAGCGAGCACAACAAATAACCTACCCACCAAGCATCCCAAGGAACACACGATGTGCAAACACAAGCGAGCTCAAATACATGTTACTCCTAAACTCAAACACAAACGAGCTAAAAAAATAGATGCTAAAACAACAACATCCCTGCCAAACAAAAAAGGGAAAGCACAGATACAAAAACAAGAGACCTAACACAAGAAAAAGGAGAACGCATGCCGAACGTTGGCTAGCAGGTGACACGAGCACCATAGCGTTCGACAAACAACCCAACGTGCAACCGTATAGAAGAACATGTGACGAAGGCCGATTTGTTTTCTGGGTGAGATAGGCGCTGAGACAGGGTTGCGGAATGAGGAATATATAGATACGGGAAAGAGAGGGGACTAAAAGGACAACATCACCCTTGTAGCGCAGGGGAGACTAGTATAGGATCTCACATTAGGTCAGATGAATGAGATAAATTTTTTAAAATGAAAAATATTTTTAATCATTCTTAAAAAAGTTGTTAACACACATTAATGTTGGATGTACAACCTCAAAAGTTTCAGCTCTCATTTGACCTACACTAACAGAAACAGAAAAGACAAAATCAGATGTGAATATTGTCAAAATACTATTCACCCAGAGCTGCCAATATTCATATTTGAAATTTTCTCTTTTGAATCTCTTACATCAAGTTTTGAGCTATTTTTTCGGTATTGTAGACACACCCCACAGATATGTTGTCAAATAATTTCAGAATTTTTCGGAATGTCCAAGTATGAATTTTTGTCGTTGATCTCATTGAACTCCCCTAATGTGAGATTCTATACTGGTGTCCCCCTCGTAGCGCACCACGAATAGAAGCACACTGATTCACTATCCCGTGGGCCGAAAAATGTATAGGCCCATCAACAGCGATAAAAGTCGACGCAGCCAACCAAAGCAACGTCAACCCTAGCACACAAATAAGGAGGATATGAAATTTTCACCACCCGCCTGCAACAACCCCTCATGTATGACACAAAACTGCCTACACCCAGCCAGCGACATCACAATGCAAAACATGACTAATTTAATATGGGCCCACCATCATGCTATGCCGCCGGAGCCGACGTACATATAGCTGGCCTTACCCAAAATGACAGAACAAAATAAACCATGCATGATAGACCCAGGCCGGCACAAGCGGTAAGGCACCACAACCAAAACGCGCTAGCCGGACACGCCCCACGATGAAGAGAAGCTGAGTTGGCAAGGACTTTCCACGTCCGCGTCAGCCGGCAGAGCCCACGGCGATAAGAGTCAGGGAAGTCCAGTCCCTCCATGTCCGGCTAGGCAAGACCCCCTACGTCCGAGCAGGACCAGCGGGCGAAAAGAACGACAAAGGCATGCACACGACAACGGTCCTCACAGACTGGCCCCATGCACTAGCCTAAGTTGCAGCCACGATGTAGGACCTAGTTGGCGCGAGCAAACTGGCCTGACGCGAGGCCCACGGTGTAGACAACAACCATCACACGAGATGGCACTGTGCGTGCCACACATGCCTTGCCTATCGCTACCGAACCAGGCCGACGTGGGGCGAAGACACGATAGACGGGTGAAAGGATCAATATAGTTGACTAGAGGGGGTGAATAGGCAACTAACAATTTTTAGCATTTCTTTACCAAATTAAACTTTGCGTCAAAGTAGGATGTCTAGATATGCAACTAGGTGAGCAACCTATATGATGCAACAACAACAAGCGCACAAGCAAGCAAGGGATACACTACAATATAAGCTTGCACAAGTAAAGGTAAGATATAACCAAGAGTGGAGCCAGTGGAGATGAGGGTGTGTTACCGAAGTTCCATCCCTTTGAGAGGAAGTACGTCTCCGTTGTTGCGGTGTGGAGGCACAATGCTCCCCAAGAAGCCACTGGGGCCATCGTATTCTCCTCACGCCCTCACACAATGCAAGATCCGTGATTCCACTATTGGTGCCCTTGGAGGCGGTGACCGAACCTTTACAAACAAGGTTTGGGCAATCTCCACAACTTAATTGGGGGCTCCCAGCGACACCACGAAGCTTCACCACAATGGAATATGGCTCCGCGATGACCTCAACCATCTAGGGTGCTCAAACACCCAAGAGTAACAAGATCCATAAGGGATTAGTTGGGGGAATCAAATTTCTCTTGGTGGAAGTGTAGATCGGGGCCTTCTCAACCAATCCCTAGAAAATAAACAAGTTTGATTGGCTAGGGAGTGAGATCGGGCGAAAATGGAGCTTTGAACAACAATGGAGCTTTGGGAGAGAAGAGGTGGTCAACTTGGGGAAGAAGACCCCCCTTATATAGTGGGAGGAAATATCCAACCGTTATCCACTTAATCAGCCCGCGACCTGTGGTACAACCGCACACACACACACGGTACTACCGCAAGGTCATGCGGTACTACCGCTAGGCAGTGCGGTACTACCGCTCGCGCGTCAGGGGCCAGAAGAGGCCTTGTTGTGTAAAGCAATGAGCGGTAGAACCGCTAGAGCGGTACTACCGCGCGCCCTTGCGGTACTACCGCAAGGCAGGGTTCAATCTGGGCTGGGAAGGAACGGACTAATAATTACATCCGTGGCTACTTCCGCTGAGTTTTGTTCTATACGAAAATCTGGCACGGTACTACCGCTCATAGGGAGCGGTACTACCGCGTAGGGTGCGGAAGTAAAAAATTACTTCCGCCCTGGGCTAGAGGCCACTACCGCTTGCCAGGAGCGGTACTACCGCACGACGCGGTACTACCGCTACCCTGAGCGGTACTACCATGGACAGCTGTAGTACTACTGCTCCCTTGAGAAGTACTACCGCACGCCACAGAGCAGTAGCACTTGGAGGCCTTCATCTACTCAAAGACAAGGGAAAACGATCGATGCTCTAATAAAGCGAAGGAAAGGTGGTGCAAAGGAACATATGTGTACGTGTTGATTCCACCCTAACCTTTCCGAAGCGGACCCCCTCTGAATAGTACGGCTTTCCTATGACTCAAATCCACCGAAAAGAAATGTAGAGAAACGCCATCTTCGATAGGCTCCGAGGGGCACCGAATTGTCTTGTGCCTAGACATGAGATATCTGAAATGCTCAATGCACACGAATAGTCCGCAAATGCATAGTGATCAATCACCAAAACCACATAGGGAGAAATATGCCCTTTCAATCTCCCCCTTTTTGATGGATTGATGACAATACGGGATTTGCACATAGGGATATAAAATGAATGTAAGAAAACCCAACATCTATAAGATATAGGCAGGCTCCCCCTAGATGTGTGCACTCTATAGAAATGCTTTGGACTGCATGGCACACATACTAGGATCAACACTCCCCCTATATTTTATAGACAAGGCAATCCTTGCAACAATATAAATGACACTAAGCATGAAGGCAAGGTAAAGTAATGAGCATGAAGTAAATGGCACAAGATAACATAAGCTCACAATCTACTAAACATACTAGACAATAAGAAAAGACAATAATATAAGCTTGAGGGCATATGTCTCACACCATATGATAGTCTCCTGGCCTCACACAAACACAACCACAAACCAAAGCAACGAAGGTTCAATGGAAGGAAAGCAAAGTGACACAAGACACGACACAAGACTCGCAAATCCTACCCTCTCTCCCCCTTGGCATCGAGACACCAAAAAGGCAGAAAGTACACCTACGACACAGGTGGTGTTAGAATTCCAAGGCATCACCAGTCATGTTCCTCCTCCTTAGACTCCTCTGCAGCACGAGATGAAGAGGGAACTCTAGTATCCTCCTCAGACTCACTCCACAGGCAGTGCTGTCTGGTCCATTTTTCCTCATCTGTGATCCTCTCCTCAGAGCCATCCTAGACCTCAAGGCCAACCTGCCTCATAATAGCCTTGTCGCGATGACGAGCCATCTTCGCGTTCACATGAGCCTGGTACTGTCCCTTGACCTGCATGCAGAACAAAACCTTCATCTTGGCCTTGAGCTTCTTAGACCAAGTTGGCTCAATAGATGGAGGAGCGTACCCCTCAGAATTGTCCTCAGCCGCCTCCTCCTCAAACTCATCCTCATCCTCATGGACATCCATCCGTGCAGCTTCAGCCTCAGCCCGGGTCATGGTATTGGCCCACTTTCTCTTGATGCGTAGCTTGATAGGCTCATGGTGAACCCAGTTGGGAGCAGAAAACTCTTCACCCAGAAAAAGCTTCTCCCAAGTCTTCAAGATCAAGAGAAATAGGTAAGGTCCATAGATGGGAACCTCATGATTGAACACAACAAACTGCAGCTCACACCACATGATATGAGAGACATCAAGTGGTTCCGTCTGTTGGAGACGCGCCTTCTCACAGATGAGAATCATGTCCACAAGATAGGCATCACTGTTACGCGTCGGTCCTAAACAAATGGTTTTAACCCCTTTCCGCGACGACATTTGGAACCGTCGCCAAGTGAGTGTGCGCGATAGGGGGGTCCTTCCCACACGACCCAGAAACCATCGGGGATATGCCCTCTTAGCACACACATTAGGCAAAATGAGGTCGTGTGCGACCGGCGAGCGCTCAAATACAGAAATACGTACAGTAGAGCTAAAAAATTACAAGTATACGGCGAAATTGTTTCCGGACGCAAGTACATCCCACACAGTCAGTCCCCGCTAAACGTTTCCGTTCGTATGTACATCCCACATAATCGCTCCAAGGAAAACATTTCCGTTCATAGGTACATCACACAATTTTTCTCGTTAAATCGTTTGCGTTATTGAAAGTTTCACACACGGTCCGTAGAAGAACCTGTGTGGCAAAGGTTGTCCATCAAACACAGTTTTTATGTGGTAAACGTTTGCGCAAGGTGGCCTAACGCAAACAGTTTTCAAGAGAAAGTTGTGTGTGATTGCTCATTGAGCCAACACGGTTTATTCCTAGAAACTGTGTGCGTTTCCTAGGGTCATCACCCACGATATTTTTTCAACAACTGTTTGCAATAGCAAAACCCAATTAGCAGGCTAATTCGCCATTAGCAGGCTAATTGTCCGATTATTCATAATCCATTTATTAATCTAATTGACACTTCATATTAAGCACACAATATATTTCATTTCCATATTAAGGAAGCAGAGTTTCATAATTGAAATACATCAGAGTACAACATGTTATGGCTTCAGCACTCAACTACCCCATTACACAAGTGCACCAGCAGCAAGTTCCACATGCAACATGTAGAACCTTTCAAAATTAGCATCATAGACGGTATATAGACGGATGCATCTCATCTAGAAAACTGCTGAAGTGGAAGGCGAATATTGAGCCTTCATTCATGTTGAAGGTCTTTGCAACTTTGGGCCAGTGCCTGTGGATGATTTACCGTTCGTCCTTCGTCCTCTTCAGGAACACTTCAATACTGAACCGTGGGTGTTGTATGAAAACCTTCCTCGCCTCCTGACCATAGAGGTGGTTTGAGAGGTAATCATCATTGAACTGCTTTAGAAAGGCCTGAAAACAAGGATGTGCATAAATATCTTCTCTATATTGGAAATAGGGCAAAGCAATAAAAAAGGCAGGGTATAACAGTTAGTACCATCTTGTAGTAGAATGATGTCTTTTTCATTGTGCAGACAAAGATCTTGTTTTTTTTGTTGCTAATTTATTTATCCTAACAATCTTTCTGAGTTTCTTGATTTGATTGATATTCATGGACAACTCATTTCCCCATATGCAAAAAGGGTCGAACAGTGGGTCAAAACCTCTGACAGCAGGACCTACATGTGCAAGAACAAATTGTTAAAAACCAAAATATTAGAATGGTTCCTGCAATTGCACAATAATGTGCTATTAGACAACGGACCATGCACGTGCTAACGTCGATTATAAACCTCAGTGCTTCCCTTTGTTTCCCTGCAACACATATAATGTAGTTAGTCATCAAGTTAAGTAAGGGCTCGCATGCTATCAGTAAAATATGTTGATGAAAAATAAGCACATTGCAGATTCATCAGATTAATTCAAGCCACACGAAAAACCCATTCACCCAAACCAAGCATGATTAAGAACTAGGAAATATAGCACTTGTATATGTTTCTCATGTATTAAGTGCAGCCAAATTCGATTTATTCCTCACATGCACAACAATACAAAATTTGACCCACGACAATGGACATCGCATTGCAGAATTGAACCAAGCAGTTAACTAAACACCACAACAAATGAACCAAACATTAACTGAGCACCACATTGCGTACTCCTAATAGAAGATCAGGCAGTTAACCAAACAGTTAACTACAACCAATTGTAGCAATTGTATTTGTTTCTCATGTATTTACTATAGCAAAATTCAATTTATTCCTAACATGGCAAACAATAACAGAATGCACCCACAATTTTGTAAAGATAAATTCAATTTATTACTCACATGGAAGACAATGCAAAATTGCAGCCTGAAGAATTGAACATCACATTTGCAGAATTGAACCAAAAATTAATTGAAGACGACAACTAATTAACAAAACAGTTAATAAGTGAGCACCACACTGCACGACATATAGAACATATACACTAGAGCAACAGATTGCATGGTAAAATTAGATAGCACAATTCACTAGAATTTGTGAAGGAAAGGCAGGAGCAGCACAGGCAACGGGTAAACCGAGCATGTTTAACCGGCGTAGCTAGCAAATGGCAAGGTGCTCCTCCAATATTTGGGGGTCCGCACAAATGGAGGCGCTTATTTGGTGGAGGGGCTGGTGATTTGGGTGGAAGGTGTCGCGCTCGCGCCAGCGGTCGGGGCATGTGGGATGTGGAAGGAGGAGGAGGATGGGGGTCGGATGTGGATTACCTGCCTGGATAGGCGAGGCCGAGCAGCGTGAAGGATGGTCGTCGGCGAGGAGGCGGCGGCGCTGCAAACAAGGAGTGAAGGTTTCAACTTGGAAAGGAAGGTGGAAAGAGGGGAAATGTGGCTTTTGGTACAGGGGAGGGGGCGGGGAGGTAGATATTTTCGCAGAAGCCGAAAATTTGGAATCACTTCAGTGAAAAAACTGGCGCGCAAAGTGTCATCAGACACGGTCCCTTATTCAGAACTGTGTACGATATGTGGACATCACAAACGATTCAGATAGCTTAAGCCGTGTGTGATGAGTTTGAACGTCAAAAGTTTTGGTTCGAATTTCCATGGTTACAGTGGTCATCCACGTCATTGCATAATTTGGGTACACAATGGAGACTACAACACACCCACACTTCTTAATCGAGCAAGTTCAGCAATTAAACAAACCTAGCTGACCTAAACATTACTCTAACAAATTAAAGAACGACGCTCTTAATTAAACAAAACAAGGGGTACTACTACGGCTGGCGCTCGTCAATCTCCGCCGCCGCCTCCATGTCCAGCTCGCGCCCGACGGTCTCCTGGGGAAGGGGTTCCATGGCATGCAGCGCACCATACTCGGCAAGCATCTCGCCATCCGTGTCCGCCATCTCTTTGGAAAAGGCCGCCACGAGCTGGGCGTGGGTAGAAGCGATCTGGGCTTGGACGGGCTCCGTCGTCGCAAGGTATGCGGCGGAGGAACGGACAGCTGCTCGAACGCTCTCGTGATTGCCAGCTCTACGGTCGTGGGTTGCCAACCGTTGTCAGAGAAGCTTCGTTCGATTTGTGCGGTGACCACGAGGAGTTGGGCGTGGGCGGCCTCGACATGGTCGTGGGCGGCCTCCATCAGGACTAAGGCCGCCGCTGCGGAACGGACGGCTGATGTGCCGCTCTCGCTAGTTGCTATCCTCGAGGCCGATGTTGCTGCCGCCACCTAAGAAGCAACAGCGGCCGTTTGGGCTGCCTTTGCCGCCCGGTCGCAGATTGCGGCCGTGCTCATGCACCTTGTTAGCACGCGCATGGCGGCTACGGTCGCGCTCTCGCCTGAGTGGGCCACCGAAGTTGCCCTCACGACGCGGGTCCACGTGCCCATCTTTCACCGGTGACGATTGAACAGTGAAATGATATTTGGGGAGCGAGCTAGTGTGCTTGAGACGCCGACTGTGGACTGTAGGTGATGCACCTTCTCGCGTAAGCCATAGGCGTACTATACACCGACGGTGCTCCAGGATATTTTGTGCTGCATCTCACA
This sequence comes from Aegilops umbellulata, assembly GCA_032464435.1. Lineage (NCBI taxonomy): Eukaryota > Viridiplantae > Streptophyta > Magnoliopsida > Poales > Poaceae > Aegilops > Aegilops umbellulata. The sequence continues at coordinate 154,222,497 of CP136059.1, read as the reverse complement.
CGGTTGCTCATAATAAACTGTGTGCAATCTACTTGATTTTTCATCTTGATTTGAATTACATAATGGGGTCACAACGGCAATGGACGGTGTTTGAATTGCTAGACCTTTTATCTGGAGTGAACATGCAACTATATGTGTGTCGTAAAAGAATTGGAATTATTCAAGGTTCGTTTAAACATTTTATACATTAAATTGGTTTTCTAGACATTTCAGGTGCATAATTCAAATTTGAACTACATGCACATGCTCCAGTGCATATAAATTGGTTGAAAAATCAAATCTGTGTCCTTGGGTGCATGCTTAGGTCCCATGCAAGAAATGGGAATGAATTTCAAACAACAGGGCACCGTTGATTGCCGGCAAAACATTGAGATGCCTGGTTTTTAAATTCTAGTGAATCCAAAAATCGTCTGAAATTCATGAAACTTAGCATGCTATCATGGAGCGGCATCAACATGCCGTGATACAAATTTTGTCCCATTTGCGGCAGGTTTGGGTATATGCTTCTCACAAACCGGAGCTTCTCACAACAAGCATGATGGTTTTCGGAGGGAACGTCCCACCTTTGGGGACGAAACGATATCCATTGCCTCTTATTGCTTTCAAATATTTTTCTCGTGTCAACATAGAACAATAGGAGTGTTGTGTGAATTTTTGTAATTTTTGGGGGTTCGTTTGGACATTTTTATGCATTAACTGAGTTTTCAATGCATTTATGTACATAATTCAAATTTGAACTGCATGCACATGCTCCAATGCATATAAATTGGTTGAAAAATCAAATCTGTGTCCTTGGGTGCATGCTTAGGTCCCATGCAAGAAATGAGAATGAATTTCAAACACCAGGGCACCGTTGATTGCCGGCAAAACATTGAGATGCCTGGTTTTAAAATTCTAGTAAATCCAAAACTCGTCTGAAATTCATGAAACTTGGCATGCTATCATGGAGCGGCATCAACATGCCGTGGTACAAATTTTGTCCCATTTGGGGCAGGTTTGGGTATATGCTTCTCAGAAACCGGAGCTTCTCACAACAAGCATGATGGTTTTCGGTAGGGAACGTCCCACCTTTGGGGACGAAACGATATCCATTGCCTCTTATTGCTTTCAAATATTTTTCTCATGTCAACATAGAACAACATGACTGTTCTGTGAATTTTTGTGATTTTTCGGGGTTCGTTTGGACATTTTTATGCATTAACTGAGTTTTCAATGCATTTATGTGCATAATTCAAATTTGAACTACATGCACATGCTCCAGTGCATATAAATTGGTTGAAAAATCAAATCTGTGTCCTTGGGTGCATGCTTAGGTCCCATGCAAGAAATGGGAATGAATTTCAAACACCAGGGCACTGTTGATTGCCAGCAAAACATTGAGATGCCTGGTTTCTAAATTCTAGTAAATCCAAAATTATGTTAACCATTCACATGATGCCACGTGTCTTGGTTTTAATGGCTGCAGGAGGTGCCGTGCGGACAGATGCTTGACCTTGACTGAACGGAAGGCGTGCGAGCATTGTCCGGTGCACAGGCTGACCGAGAGGCGTGCAAGCTGTCCTCGAGTGCGCAGGCTCACCGGAAAGCGTGTGAGCTGTACGCTGCGCAGGATCACTGGGAAGCGAGCCCTTTGACTTCCATGGCCGCCCGCCTTGCTCGCATCCTCTCCATTAATGGCGCCCAAGCCGCCGTTTAATTTGCTTTTTTAATATAAAAAACACATCGCAAACGTTTTAGTTAGAACACCCATATGCCAACCGACAGCTTCCCCAGGAAGCCAAGAGAAAATGTGCCGAGCAGGATTTCTGCAGCTCTTGATCGCAAATGTTTTAGATAGAACACCCGTATGCACGGTGAGAGCAGCGCATGATTTGTGCATCCCTTCAACACAAACGGTTGTTTTAGATGAACCGTGTAACCACGTACAAACAATTTGATAAGATTTGTCAATCCTTGTAACACTGCGATTTGTCGAAATATGAAGCTAAAAATCACTAGCAGTATCTAATTTTTGCAACTAAAATTCAATAATTAAGGATAGGTTTCATTCATAGATTAAGCAGTCATTCTTAATTTATACAAACAGTTCAACTCGACAGCTGAACCGACCAACTTTTCCCCAATTGTTGCCAACCACGTACTGAAATAGCTAGTTCAACTATATATATACTAGCTAATTTTAAGTATGTTGTACAGTTCCACCACATCTATAGTCAGATGAAATGAACAAAATAGCACCTAAATACTACTACTACTACCGCGGAGGGGCTTTGTACTACTTCCGTCTGCCTCTCCTCTGCCGGGCGCGCTCAGTAAGAGGCGGAGGAGGAGGAGCCTACCGACGATCTGGGAAACCGCAATGCGGTGCCTGCCGCTATTGCAGCTTCAGCGATGCTCACCTCGAACGCCCTTTGCCGCTCCAGACGACCCCTCTCGAAGCGGTCGTTCTCCTCGTAGATCTCCTGAGTCCTCGCCTCTGAGGTGGCATGTGCCGCGGCCACGGCGGTGGTAAGGCTCTTTGCGTGCTCGACGAGGCACTCCTCCTCCTCCCGCAGGAACTCAGTGTAGCGTGCAAGGTCGCTGACGCACGTACCGGCATCCACCTCCGCCTCCTGCCTTTGGGCGGCGGTGGTGGAGCGGGTGATGACCCCAGCGGTCGATGGTAGGCTGGCGGCCACGGCGGCCGACGATGGGGTAGCGGCCACGGCCACCACCTCCCGCCTTCAGGCCGCGGTGGCGGAGCGGGTGATGGCCACAGTGGCCTGCAGTGGGGTGGCGGCAATGACGGCCACCTCCCGCCTTCGGGCCACGGCGGCAGAGCGGGCGATGGCCCTGGCTTTCGTCATTGGTGTGGCGGCAACGGCGGCCGGCAATAGCTGCCGACGGGCACCGGCGGCGGAGCGTGTGGTGGGTGTTCCGCACACACCCAATAGGGATGCCACGCGCACTACACTACGCCGGGGACTGTGCCGCCGCCACGGGTGTAGCCTCCCAACTGGAGTTGTCCTATGATGACGGCGGAGTGGCTGAGCGACGACGACGGACTGGTGCCATTGGCGATTGTGGGAGAAGCAGACGAGATAAGCTATAGGGATGGAGGGGAAAATGCGACGCAGGACTCGCCGGCCGTGAGGGTTTTTATAGCAGGCCGGTAAGCATTGGGATTTTGGGGGATTTCACCGAGTGGGGCAGGAAGCTTGCGCGGGGATGGGCTCACCGACGATTCATTGGCGCCACCATTTGGCCAAAAGAACGCCCCCGCGCGCTGTGCAAGCTTGCGCTATAGGCCGTCTACGGCAGCGGGGTGACAAGACGTGCGAGAGGAGGATGAAAGGCCACGTACACATACGGTTAATAAAAAAACATTTGCGATTTAATTACCTACTATACCACCGTCCTGGTTTATAAGTATGATTTAACTAATAAAATACGAATGCATGTCGCGAAAGATTATATAGTTGGATTTGTATTTGAACATAGTTTCTAATTATATAATTTTTAAAACATGCATTAACATTTTGCTGGTTAAATTTGAGGATAAAGTATGGCACAGAATATAAAGGAGACTATAGACTAGACAGAGGTGGTACCACACGGCCGCTCTCTATGCAGCGACGCAACTGTCGACCGGCTTGTAGGCGACCATTTCCTGCGTGTTCAGCTGCTCTATGCGTGTGGTTGCTTGCGGTTCAGGCGGCCGCGGCGCGCTCTGCTCGCGACCCACCGCGCGCGCTCTGCTCTCGCATCCCTCTGGGTGCTCTTCCCTTTTCCCTCCACGTGCGCTGCCAGTGTTTGGGGCCGGCGCATGATCATGCACGTTCGTGTGCAAGCAGTTGCGCCGGGCGCGGAGCGACGATGCAGTTACCCGCTGCAAAAACTACCATGCGGACGCGCCGATAATCCATGCCGCCCGGCCCCCTTTTATTCCTGCGGGCATTTACCTTCATCTCTCGTCTCACATGACAAAATAAGCACACCCACGAGGACACATACAGAGAGGAAATCCAGCGGTTCCAATGGCGCTCGCCGTGGCTCCAATGGAGCTCCCAGCGGCCAAGGACGACAATGACGGGCAGTTCACCAGGCATCACGTAGTGGACACCCACGTGAGGGGGAAGGCCCTCTCGATGGTGTACATGAACGATCCGGTCTCGGTGGAGAGCTCCATCCAAACTATGGAGCAGTTCCTTGCCAAGGAGAAGTACCGAGTGGTCGGCTTCGACCTCGAGTACACCATCGGTCGTCCCGGGCACGATCAGAAGGTTGCCGTCGCCCAGTTGTGCATGCGACATGACGTCCTTGTCTACCACTTCCACCTTGCCACAAGGCCTTGCGAGCGTTTCTCCAGGTTTATCAACAGCTCCAAATACAGTTTCGCTACGGTGGACACCACCAACGATCTAAAAGCGCTCAAGGTTCCGGACTTGAAATGCCCGAATCTTGTCAACATCCAGCACCACTACAAGGTCTGGGGCAGCGACAAAAACAAACTGAACTCCCTGGTTGACCTCGCCTCGGCCATCATCGACCCCTACTATGCGAAGAAGAAGGAAGAGAGAAATAAGGACAAGAACGCCTGGCATAGTGTGTGGCATAAGAGACTGGATGAACAACATGTCAAGTACGCGGCCATGGACGCGTACACAAGCTACAAGATGTACAGGCGGATCGTTGACATGAGGAACTATCTTCTTCCTGACACAGACGAGGGATCGAGCCACATAGCAGTGGCGCGAGCATCACGAGAAGTAGATGACTAGACGATCGTTTCTCCTACTTTAGAATGCATGTAATTGTTTATTGAGTTGTGTGCGAATGATCTATATAGTCACTTATGTAATTGGATGTTTATTTTAGTTATATATATACACACACATGTCATTCTACTCTAGACAGATCAATTCACACGGCTTATTAGCAGCAATCGTCTGTGTTATTATTGGTCTTCGCACATATTTCTGATTACGGACCTGTTTGCCGCGTATCACACACATCTTGTTTAGTTGAACCGTTTCCATTGTGTTGCCTAATCACACACAGTTCATCCCATTGAACCATATGTTGTATATCACACATGCCTTCATTTGGCTGCCCGTTTCTTTTCTGCCTCCTAATCCCAAACAGTTAACTGAGCTGAATCGTATGCCCTGCATCGCACACCCAACTAAATTCTGAACCATGTTTGATGCATCTGTCATCGCAAATGTTTTGCACCTTTTTTGATGATTTTTTTACACCACTGTTTGCGATTATGGCATCGCACACAGTTTTGTCGAAGGGACTCTGATCATAGTGTCGTGTTTGGACCATCCTGCAGTAGTGCATGCACCTTGTCCTTGTCGCCTATGCAAGGAAAAAGTGAGTTGCGAAAGATCCGGTGCATGATTTCAAGGAATGGGTTCAGCACCCAAGTCTTCTTGTCATTGGCTAGCTTCTTCTCCACAAGGTAGGGTTGAAGCTTGTTCTTGTTAGCCGAATCGGGGTTAGCATGTGGGCGGACACCAACGGGCACATTTAGCCCCTCATCATGAATGTGCAACATCTCCATGAAATCCTTCCACTTAGCAGACATCCTCTTCCCATTAGTCATCCAAGTCATGGTCCGCTGCTCATCGGTGTGGAAGTGGACAAAAGCAAAGAACTAAGCCACAATCTCCGGGTCAAAGTCCATGTGGAACGTGAGTAACTCCTCAATGCCAAACCGCTCCACCAAATCCAGAGGCTCACAAAAAATGCCCAGTTGTTGTCCTTCTTCATATGAGTCATGTCAATCCACTACACTGGCACATATGTGTTCTGCTTGGCCTTCATCACATCTAGGAAGATGAGATTGTGCTGCTTGGTCCAAAACAAGTCATTTCCCCTTGAGATCTCCCTAGGATTGACGTAGGAATTGAGCTTCCTTCGAATCAGAAACTCCCCTAGAGGCATCTCATGAGTGCCAACATTTGGCTCCTTGGTCTTGGTAGTTGTGGACTTGGTTTGCATTGTGGGGCACTGGAGCCCTCAGGATCCTCTTGGTTGTGAAGGCGCTTCGAGCTTGTGTCACGGCTGGGATTCGAGCGCCAGACGTTGGAGCCGGAGCCACCACCTATCACCCCCAACACAAACATACAAGAAAAACGAGAAGGATTATGGCAAAGACCAAGACCGCGGTAGTACTATGCCGGGTGGCATGGTAGTACCGCGCGTGGAGCGGAAGTAAAATTTTACTTCCGCGCCCCGGGCGGTAGTACCGCTCCAGCTGAGTGGTAGTACCGCATGGAGTAGTTCTCGTACGAGCGAGTGGTGGTACCGCTCTGATAACCCACAAGTATAGGGGATCAATTGTAGCCTCTTTCGATAAGTAAGAGTGTCGAACCCAACGAGGAGCTAAAGGTAGAACAAATATTCCCTCAAGTTCTATCGACCATCGATACAACTTCACGCACACTTGACGTCTGCTTTACCGAAAACAAGTATGACAATAGTTTGTAGGAGTGATGCTAGAACTACTTTGCAAGAATAAAACTAGAAGTATTTTGCAAGATAATAAAATTTAGGTGTTTAGTAAAAGGGTTTGTGTCAACAAGAAAGTTACTTGTCCCTAGGCAATCGATAACAAGTACCGGTAATTATTCTTGTAATTTTATATGAGGGAGAGGCATGATCTAACATACTTTCTCTACATGGATCATACGCACTTATGATTGGAACTCTAGCAAGCATCCGCAACTACTAAAGATCATTAAGGTCGCGAAACCCAACCATAGCATTAAGTATCAAGTCCTCTTTACTCCCGTACACCATAACCCACTTATCCGCGTTTGGGTTGCTGTCATCCCCCGCAGCACTAACAATAAGTAAACCATGAACATATTGCAACACCCTATAGCGGAGGCCCCTCACGTTTGCGCGAGACGGAAGGCACCGTAGGACAGCACCATAAATAAAAGGGTCAATTCCACTTCCCCCCTAACTTTGTCCCGAGCTCATCTTTACCCCTAAAAAATCAGTCCTCAACTATACCCCTCTTTCGTTAGATTGCATTATGGAAATACCCCTCTACACTGTTCCCGTCGGGTCAAAGGCCTTTAATCATCTCCGAACCGTTCTCTGGACATTTTTACCCTCAGTCTATTTGTCACTTAAGGGTGGGACCTGTAACTCGTTTAGAAAAGGCAATCAGATTCCTACAACTTTTAAACCAAAAGCAATCAGGTCCCTGTATTATTTTTAGTCAAAGCAATCGGGTCCTTGCAATTGTTTGGAAAAAATCAATCGGGTCCTTGTGGCCATGGTGGCGCCGGCCATGGTGGTGGCTGGCCGCTCACGGGAGCGAGCAGCAGCGGCGATGGGAGGGAGCAGCAGCCGCGCCAGTTGCGCATGGGCGCGAGTAGCAGAGACGGCCGCGAGTAGCAGCAGCCGCACCGGCTGCGCATGGGCGAGAGCAGCGGCATGTGTGCGATCAGCGAAGCTGGACGCGAGCAGCAGCAATCGCGCTGGCTGTGCATGGGCAAGAGCAGCGGCGTGGGCGCTGATACGTCTCCAACGTATCTATAATTTTTTATTGTTCCATGCTATTATATTATCTGTTTTGGATGTTTAATGGGCTTTGTTATGCACTTTTATATTATTTTTGTTACTAACCTACTAACCAAAGGCCCAGTGCAAATTGCTGTTTTTTTTTGCCTATTTCAGTGTTTCGCAGAAAAGGAATATCAAACGGAGTCCAAACGGAATGAAACTTTCAGGAGAGTTATTTTAGAAACAAACGCAATCCAGGAGACTTGGAGTCGACGTCAAGGAAGCAACAAGGAGGACACGAGGTAGGGAGGCGTGCACAAGGGGTAGGCACGCACCCCCCCACCCTCGTGGGCCCCTCTTGGATCCACCGACCTACTTCTTTCGCCTATATATACTCATATACCCTGAAAACATCTGAGAGCACCACGAAACCCTATTTCCTCCGCCGCAACCTTCTTTACCCGTGAGATCCCATCTTGGGGCCTTTTCTGGCGCTTCGCCGGAGGGGGAATCGATCATGGAGGGCTTCTACATCAAGACCATAGCCTCTCCGATGATGTGTGAGTAGTTTACCACAGACCTTCGGGTCCATAGTTATTAGCTAGATGGCTTCTTCTCTCTCTTCGGTTCTCAATACAAAGTTCTCCTCGATCTTCTTGGAGATCTATTCGATGTAATTATATTTGCGGTGTGTTTGTCGAGATCCGATGGATTGTGGGTTTATGATCAAGATTATCTATGAACAATATTTGATTCTTCTCTGAATTCTTATATGTATGATTTGATATCCTTGCAAGCCTCTTCAAATTATCACTTTTGTTTGGCCTACTAGATTGATCTTTCTTGCAATGGGAGAAGTGCTTAGCTTTGGGTTCAATCTTGTGGTGTCCTTTCCCAGTGACAACAAGGGCAGCAAGGCACGTATTGTATTGTTGCCATCGAGGATAAAAAGATGGGGTTTATATCATATTGCTTGAGTTTATCCCTCTACATCATGTCATCTTGCCTAATGCGTTACTCTGTTTTATGAACTTAATACTCTAGATGCATGCTAGATAGCGGTTGATGTGTGGAGTAATAGTAGTAGATGCAGTTCGGTCTACTTGTCGCGGACGTGATGCCTATATACATGATCATGCCAAGATATTCTCATAACTATGCACTTTTCTATCAATTGCTCGAAAATAATTTGTTCACCCACGGTAAATTATGTTATCTTGAGAGAAGCCACTAGTGAAACCTATGGCCCACGGGTCTATCTTCTATCATATTATTTTGCTATCAACTAGCTATTTCTATTGCTGTTTATTTTTGCAATCTTTACTTTCCAATCTATATCATAAAAATACCAAAAATATTTATCTTATTATCTCTATCAGATCTCACTTTTGCAAGTGTCCATGAAGGGATTGACAACCCCTTCATCGCGTTGGTTGCAAGGTTCTTATTTGTTTGTGTAGGTACAAGGCGAGTTCCGTGTAACCTCCTACTGGATTGATACATTGGTTCTCAAAACTGGGGGAAATACTTACGCTACTTTGCTGCATCACCCTTTCCTCTTCAAGGGAAAACCAACGCATGCTCAAGAGGTAGCAAGAAGGATTTCTGGCGCCGTTGCCGGGGAGGTTTACTCCAAGTCAAGTCAAGATTTGATCTCCCAGCAACTAGACATTTCTGGCATCCTTGCCGGGGAGATCTACGCAAAAGTCAAGACATACCAAGCACCCATCACAAACTCTTATCCCTCGCATTACATTATTTGTCATTTGCCTCTCATTTTCCTCTCCCCCACTTCACCCTTGCCGTTTTATTCGCCCCTTTTATCGCCCATCTCTTTCTGCTTGCTTCTTGTGTATCCGTGTGTTAGATCATTTGTTTCATCGTCATGGCTAGTCCTTCAATCATTGTTAGTACTCCCGATCATGAAGTTCTTAATTTTAAACAAAGGAAGGGAGAAAATCTAAAAGATGCTTGGCATAGAATTTGCAATGCTCAGAATAGATCTACTATGAAGCAATCTACTTCCGTTCTTCTTCGCAATTTTTATGTAGGCATCACTCCTTCGAACTGATATATTCTTGATACCATTACCCGAGGGAATTTCTTGGGTAGCCATACTTTTGATTCTTATAATTCTATGTTAGATTTGTTTGGCCCACCACCTCTTTTGGTTAATGGAACTATTTTAACTTTGGAATATGTGATGCAAAGGCTTGAAATTATTGAAAATAAAGTTGGCACTTTAGAGTTGATTGAAAATTTGGATAAAAAGATCCACAACCAAATTACCCAATACGGATCTAAGGTAGGAGTTGCTCTTAAATTTTTTAAAGAAAAGGAACCCATAGTTAACGAAAAGATAGATCAAGATTCCACAAGAATTGATAAACTTGAGGATATTATTACCAACTTAGGGTCTACCTTTTCTTCCCTGAAAAATACCCCAAATCTTCCTAGTACTAAAGTTGCCAAGTTTATGTATGTGCCTAAAAATAAAGGTGCATCTTCTAGTAAGGAAAATGCGGATCTCAAATCAGTAAGTGTTCACCCCAACTTTTTCACTATCATAAAGGAACCTTTCGCTACAAATGAATTTCTTGATTTCTTGCCTAGGAGTTTGATCATTAATAAAAAGAAGGAAACTCCTAATGGTTATAAGTGTTCTATTGAAGAATTGCCAACCAAAGATGATAATACCTAGATCTATTCTTGCTTTTATGCCTAGCTAGGGGTATTAAACGATAGCGCTTGTTGAGAGGCAACCCAATTTTATTTTATTTTCTTGCTTTTTGTTTCTGTTTAGTAATAAATAATTCATCTGGCCTCTGTTTGGATGTGTTTTCATGTTTTAATTAGCGTTTGTGCCAAGTAGAACCAATAGGATCTTCTTGGGTGATAGTTGTTTGATCTTGCTGAAAAAGATAGAAACTTTACGCTCACGAAAATAATTGTTAAAATTCACCTGAACGTGATGAAATACCAATTCTTTTTGCAGTAGGTCAATATACAAATTTTCCAGGTTGTCCTAGGCTTTCAGAATTTTTGGAGTTCCAGAAGTATTCGAACAAATCTGAGTGCTACAGACTGTTCTGCTTTTGACAAATTCTGTTTTTCGTGTGTTGGTTGCTTATTTTGATGAATCTATGGCTATTATCGGGGGGTATGAACCATAGAGAAGTTGGAATACAGTAGGTTTAACACCAATATAAATAAAGAATGAGTTCATTACAGTACCTTAAAGTGGTGATTTGTTTTCTTATACTAACGGAGCTCGTGAGATTTTCTGTTGAGTTTTGTGTTGTGAAGTTTCAAGTTTTGGGTAAAGAATTGATGGACTATGGAATAAGGAGTGGCAAGAACCTAAGCTTGGGTATGCCCAAGTCACCCCAAGGTAAAATTCAAGGACAAACAAAAGCCTAAGCTTGGGGATGCCCCAGAAGGCATCCCCTCTTTCGTCTTCGTCTATCGGTAACTCTACTTGAGGCTATATTTTTATTCACCACATGATATGCGTTTTGCTTGGAGCGTCTTGTATGATTTGAGTCTTTGCTTTTTAGTTTACCACAATCATCCTTGCTGTACACACATTTTGGGAGAGACACACATGCATCGGAATTTATTAGAATACTCTTTGTGCTTCACTTATATCTTTTGAGCTAGATAATTTTGCTCTAGCGCTTCACTTATATCTTTTAGAGCATGGTGGTGGTTTTATTTTATAGAAATTATTGATCTCTCATCCTTCACTTATATTATTTTGAGAGTCTTATAAAACAGCATGGTCATTTTCTTTGGCTATAAAGTTAGTCCTAATATGATGAACATCCAAGATGGGTATAATAAAAACTATCATATAAAGTGCATTGAATACTATGAGAAGTTTGATTCTTTATAATTGTTTTGAGATATGAAGATGGTGATATTAGAGTCGTGCTAGTTGAGTAGTTGTGAATTTGAGAAATACTTGTTCTAAAGTTTGTGATTCCCGTAGCATGCACGTATGGTGAACCGTTATGTGATGAAGTCGGAGCATGATTTATTTATTGATTGTCTTCCTTCTGAGTGGCGGTCGGGGATGAGCGATGGTCTTTTCCTACCAATCTATACCCCTAGGAGCATGCGCGTACTACTTCGTTTCGATAACTAATAGACTTTTGCAATAAGTATGTGAGTTCTTTATTACTAATGTTGAGTCCATGGATTATACGCTCTCTCACCCTTCCACCATTGCTAGCCTCTCTAATACCGCGCACCTTTTGCCGGTATCATACACCCACCATATACCTTCTTCAAAACAGCCACCATACCTACCTATTATGGCAATTCCATAGCCATTTCGAGATATATTGCCATGCAACTTGCCACCGTTCCGTTCTTATGACACGTTTCATCATTGTCATATTGCTTTGCATGATCATGGTTGACATCGTATTTGTGGCAAAGCCACCTTTTCAATTCTTTCATACATGTCACTCTTTATTCATTGCATATCCCGGTACACCGCTGGAGGTATTCACATAGAGTCATATTTTGTTCTAAGTATTGAGTTGTAGTTTTTGAGTTGTAAGTAAATAAAAGTGTGATGATCATCATTATTAGAGCATTGTCCCAAGTGAGGAAAGGATGATGGAGACTGTGATTCCCCCATAAGTCGGGATGAGACTCCGGACGAAAAGAAAAAAAAGGAAAAGAAAAAAAGAGGCCATAGAAAAAAGAAAAAGGCCCAAATAAAAAAATTAAAAAATGAGAAAAAAGAGAGAAGGGACAATGTTACTATCCTTTTACCACACTTGTGCTTCAAAGTAGCACCATGATCTTGATGATAGAGAGTCTCCTATGTTGTCACTTTCATATACTAGTGGGAATTTTACATTATAGAACTTGGCTTGTATATTCCAATGATGGGCTTCCTCAAAATGCCCTAGGTCTTCGCGAGCAAGCGAGTTGGATGCACACCCACTTAGTTTCTTTTGTTGAGCTTTCATACACTTATAGCTCTAGTGCATCCGTTGCATGTCAATCCTTACTCACTCACATTGATATCTATTGATTGGCATCTCCATAGCCCGTTGATACGCCTAGTTGATGTGAGACTATCTTCTCCTTTTTGTCTTCTCCACAACCACCTTTCTATTCCACGTATAGTGCTATGTCCATGGCTCACGCTCATGTATCGCGTGAAGATTGAAAAAGTTTGAGAACATCAAAAGTATGAAACAATTGCTTAGCTTGTCATTGGGGTTGTGAATGATTTAAATATTTTGTGTGATGAAGATAGAGCATAGCCAGACTATATGATTTTGTAGGGATAACTTTCTTTGGCCATGTTATTTTGAGAAGACATGGTTGCTTTGTTAGTATGTTTGAAGTATTATTATTTTTATGTCAATATTAAAATTTTATCTTGAATCTTTCGGATCTGAACATTCATGCCACAATAAAGAAAAATTACATTGAGAATTATGCTAGGTAGCATTCCACATCAAAAATTCTGTTTTTATCATTTACCTACTCGAGGACGAGCAGGAATTAAGCTTGGGGATGCTTGATACGTCTCCAACGTATCTATAATTTTTGATTGTTCCATGCTATTATACTATCTGTTTTGGATGTTTAATGGGCTTTGTTATGCACTTTTATATTATTTTTTGGACTAACCTACTAACCAAAGGCCTAGTGCAAATTGCTGTCTTTTTTGCTTATTTCAGTGTTGCGTAGAAAAGGAATATCAAACGGAGTCCAAACGGAATGAAACCTTCGGGAGAGTTATTTTTGGAACAAACGCAATCTAGGAGACTTGGAGTTGACGTCAAGGAATCAACGAGGCGGCCATGAGGTAGGGAGGCACGCCCAGGGGGTAGGTGCGCCCCCACCCTCGTGGGCCCCTCGTGGCTCCACCGACCTACTTCTTTCGCCTATATATACTCATATACCCTGAAAACAACCGAGAGCACCACAAAACCATATTTCCACCGTCGCAACCTTCTGTACCCGTGAGATCCCATCTTGGGGCCTTTTCCGGCGCTCCGCAGGAGGGGGAATCGATCACGGAGGGCTTCTACATCAACACCATAGCCTCTTCGATGATGTGTGAGTAGTTTACCACAGACCTTCGGGTCCATAGTTATTAGCTAGATGGCTTATTCTCTCTCTTTGGATCTCAATACAAAGTTCTCCTCGGTCTTCTTGGAGATCTATTCGACGTAATTCTTTTTGCGGTGTGTTTGTTGAGATCCGATGAATTGTGGGTTTATGATCAAGATTATTTATGAACAATATTTGATTCTTCTCTGAATTCTTATATGTATGATTTGATATCTTTGCAAGTCTCTTCGAGTTATCAGTTTTGGTTTGGCCTACTAGATTGATCTTTATTGCAATGGGAGAAGTGCTTAGCTTTGGGTTCAATCTTGCGGTGTCCTTTCCCATTGACAGCAAGGGCAGCAAGGCACATCACTACGAAAAAAGACACATCCGTGACATTTTGGGCCGAACGATTTTTTTTTCTGTCATACGTATGACACTTCCATGACGATAATTGTGACAAAACCCGGTATCATCATAGATGTCGTGGGCTCCTACTTCTATGACACAAAATCATGACAGAAAATGGGCTTTTCGTCCTGGGCGGGCCGGAGACGCAGGTGCATGACATTCTTTGGGCCATCCATGACGGAAAAAACTATGGTAGAAGCGAGGGGGAGGAAAATTTCGGGGAGTTCCCGGTTACGGTGGGAGGTCAGGGGCCGAGCGATGCGCGTTTCTCTCGTACATGTACGCGCGTGTGTGCGAGGCGTTGGCTCTAACTGAACCCGAGCGAGGCGTTGGGCTCTAACTGAACCCGAGCGATTGCACTGCAGGCTACGCGTTACTGAACCCGAGCGATCGATCGATGGCTGTTAACTGAACCCGATCGAGCGATTCCTTGGCTACTGCTGCTAACTGAAGCCGATCGATGGAATGAACTGTGAGCGTTGCGGGGGGGGGGGGGGGGTGGATGAACAGTGAGCGGTGGTGTTGCCTCTAGATGAACAGGACCCCGTGGTGTGGTGGAGGGCTGGATGAACATTAGACGGTGGAGGGGTGCCCGTGGAGGGGTGGATGAACAGGACCCCGTGGTGTGGAGGGCAGGATGAATAGTAGACGGTGGAGGGGTGCCCGTGGAGGGGTTGTTGAACAGGACCCCATGGTGTGGAGGGCTGGATGAACAGTAGACGGTGGAGGGGTGGTTGAGCAGTAGACGGTGGAGTAGCGCGCAGTGGAGGCTGGATGAACAGGAGCCCGTGGAGGCTGGAGGAGGTCGACGGTGGATGAACAGTAGCTCGTGGAGGCTGGAGGGGGTCGACGGTGGAGATGAACAGTATCCCGTGGAGTCCCGTTTTGCGGTACGCCACACCCCTCCCGATGAACAGGACCCCCATTTCAACCGTAGTGCTCCAACACAAGTCTGTTTCCTCCGTTTTGCAGTACGCCACACCCCTCCCGGTCAACAGGACCCCCGTTTCGACCGTAGGAGGTCCGTTTCCTCTGTTTTGCGGCACGCCACACCCCCCGATTAACAGGACACCCGTTTCGACCGTAGGAGGTCCGTTTCCTCTGTTTTGCGGTACGCCACACCCCTCCCGATCAATAGGACCCCCGTTTCGACCGTAGGAGGTCCGTTTCGTCCGTTCTGCGGTACGCCAGGCCTCGTTTCCATCGCCTCTTCCGTCCAAGCCCTCCCAATGAACACGACCACGCATTCCGTTCCGACCAAGCCGCGTTGCCTCCTGATGAACACGAGCATTCCGTTGCCTCCCCGTGAACACGACAACGACGCTGTTTCCGTTCCGACCCAGCCTTGTACACGAGCCCTCGCCATACGTATGCGCGAGTAGGCGTTCGAGACCCCGCCCGTATGTATACATATGTGGCCGTATTTTCTTTCTTGCACCCTGGCCGCCACTACTACGACACGTGCGCACCTCTACATCCACCAGTATATATGTACGTACACGTTAACGACCAGAATGACAACGCTACGTACGCTTCGACCAGGTGGGTCCCGACTATCAGGCACTTCCTTGCTTGCGAAGAAGTAGCTGGTGGGTCCCAGCAGTCAGGGGGTGAATCGTTTTTTTGCCCGCACGCACTTCCTTGCGTGCGAAGGTGTAGCTGGTGGGTCCCAGTAGTCAGGGGGAAATGTTTTTTCGCGAAATACGGTGTCCCGTCCGGTGGGTCCCTGCTGTCAGGTGGAGGAAACATTATTTTCCGCGTAATAAGGAGGCATTTCCTTGCTGCGGCCGTGGACGCAGCTGTCAGCCTCTCCACGTACAGTCCACGTCCGATGGAAGTCGTTCCTTGACCACTTTGACCACGCCGTGCCGAGAGCACCAGGGCAGTGCACGACGACGAGGCCTAGGAAGGGGACGACGCGGAGCCGGGGAAGACGCAGCAGTGGAAGCCCGCGCGGAGAGGAGTACGAGGGCTCACTGGTTCGGCTTCGGTGTGAGGCTGCCGTCGCCGTAGAATAACAGGGGGTGTGGGTGAGTAGAGGGATGGTCTGGCCAGTGGTGGGAGTAGTACGGGGCGGTGAGGCCTCCGCGGCATCACAGCCGGCCACGGGAGGCAGGAGCACGCGACATGACCGGCGCTGCTTTGGGCGACTGGAGCAAGAAGACCAGAGGTTGAAGAAGCACTATGGCCGTTGGATGGACATCGTATGATCACTGCAGCTAGAATCGTTTATATTGAGTAAGTTGACAAAGCCCTTGGTACGCGTCAACTTAGTAGGCCCACAGCTCGGATTTGGCAGAGAACATATAGCCCATTTTCGATTGGTAAGAATGTACAACCCATTTTTGAATTCTAATGGAATTTACTACAGCCCATTTATAGTTTGTTAAAAGTACAGCCGAACTTCTAGCTAGGACAACTGTAGGATCGGAAGTATGTCTAGAGGGGGGGGGGGTGATTAGACTACTTGACCAAATAAAAATCTATCCTTTTCCCAATTTTAGTTCTTGGCAGGTTTTAGCAATTTTAACATAAGTCAAGCAATCTCACACGATTCAAGCAAGCATGCAAAAGAGTTTATGAGTAGCGGAAAGTAAAGCATACAACTTGCAAGAATGTAAAGGGAAGGGTGTCGGTGTCAAAACCGGCGGATCTCGGGTAGGGGGTCCCGAACTATGCGTCAAGGCCGGATGGTAACAGGAGACAAGGGACATGATGTTTTTACCCAGGTTCGGGCCCTCTCGATGGAGGTAATACCCTACTCCTGCTTGATTAATATTGATGATATGGGTAGTACAAGAGTAGATCTACCACGAGATCAAGGAGGCTAAACCCTAGAAGCTAGCCTATGGTATGATTGTGTATGATGATGGTTCGTCCTACGGACTACAACCCTTTGGTTTATATAGACACCCGATAGGGTTAGGGTTACACAGAGTCGGTTATAATAGTAGGAGATCTTGAGTATCCGCATCGCCTAGCTTGCCTTCCACGCCAAGGAAAGTCCCTTCCGGACACGGGACGAAGTCTTCAATCTTCATAGTCCCGGAGTTCGGCGAAGGTATAGTCCGGCTACCCGAACACCCCCTAATCCAGGACTCCCTCAGTAGCCCCCAAACCAGGCTTCAATGACGACGAGTCAGGTGCGCAAATTGTCTTCGGCATTGCAAGGTGGGTTCTTTCCCGAATTCTGTGTACCTGTACGAATAATGTCCGACTTTTGTAATGTAGTGCTCCTCGGCTGCGCCCAATAACGGCTGTCTTCCATGTGTTGAACGAATGCGAAAAGCCTGGGGCGTTTTTACATCCACACCCCTAGCCATATAAACGAGCCGCCTATTTAACGGGATGAGGATTTAGATCCAAACCGCATCCTCCCCTCTCCGCGAGTTATCATCAGAGCTTTCCCAGCTAAAGTCCATTCCAACATGGCCAGCCGTCGCAGCTCCTCCCCTCGCCCCTCCGGTCCTAAGCCCGGGGACTGGGAGAGTTGCACCATTCCGCATAGCGAGTTAGTGTCGCTTCAGGCCAAGGGATTTCTCCCTCAAGCATACATGGTCCCGGTCCGAGCCGGTCTCGCCACCTACAATGGCGGAAAACAAGCGGAGAACACCCCCAATCCTTCTAAAGGACAACGGGTGTGCCTTGTTCCCTATCTGATAAGGGGACTGGGATTTCCAATTCATCCATTTCTCCGCGGGCTTCTGGAGTTCTACGGCCTCCAGCTGCACCATCTCACGCCCGGCTCCGTGTTACATATTGCGGGCTTCGTTGCCCTTTGCGAGCTATTTTTAGGCGTCGAGGCTCATTTTGCCCTGTGGAAGAAGATATTCTGCCTGGTGCCCCGTTCTCAAGAGGGGTCTATATACCAAGTGGGCGGAGCCGAAGTATGGCGCATCGCCGGGACCGGATACCTATCCGGAACCCCAAAGAAGGCGTCCGAGGACTGGCCTTCGGAATGGTTTTACATAGACGACGTCCCGCTGCCGGACACTATCCGGGCCAGTCTCCCTGAGTTCAACAATGCTCCATTGAAGAAACGCTTGAGCTGGCGTCCACGGAGCTCTCAGAGAGAAAGCGACAGAGACGTCCTCTACCTCATGGGCCGGATAAGACCGTTGGCTCATTCCAGACTAACCATGATCGGAGTCATGGCCGCATGTATTATGCAAGGGGTGTAGCCGCTTCAATACAGAGGCCATCCCATGTGGGATTTCAATGGGGAGGATGACGCCACGCGTTACGGTCGTAAGGGGCCGGCCTCGGCTGCTGCCCTAATAAAGATTCGGTCCTCTTTGTACAAGGGAGAAAAGGAGGAGTTCCTCCGCGTTAACCCGCGGGCTGGATTCACTATGTATGAACCTCCAAGTTGGGTAAGCGAACAATTGCGCTTGCCCATTTATTTTATACTTCCATGGTCAGATACGTAGTCTGACGACTTCAATGCAGGAACTGCGACAGGAAGTGAAAGATATAAGCAGCCGCCCTCCACAACCCGAGGACCCAGAACGGTCCCTCGATCCGGACTCTGAAGAGGATCCGGACATATCGGTGGAGCTTATCGATGGGGTGTTTCATCAGCTAAGCAAGGACGACACCTTGGTCGCTATTGTGGCTGATTACCCCGGGTTAATCCCGGCCTCCTAGGTGACAGAAACCAGAGTTTTTATTCCCTTGAGGGGGATTCCATTTTCCCGTATTCTGGCGTTTCTAACAACAACCGTGTTTCACAGGGGAGATTTCTGAGGCGGGAAGCCGAACCTGCGGCGGCTAGCCAACGAGGGGCCGCAGGGCCCTGTGGGGAAAAAAGAAATGCAGTCCGGACCGAGATGCCGGTGCAAAGGTATTACGGACCCTCCGTTTCCGCGGTGTTATTCCGTCCGGGCATATTAACGTTCGTGCTTTCTTCAGGACGAAGAGACCTCACCGGACTATATCCGGAGAGGCTGCCAATCGCGCCTCCACCAGCCAGGTCCCAGTGACCAGCCAGGAAGCGGAGGCGAGCACAAGGTGTGCACCGGGCGCTCCTCCGACAGAGGATGCGGACAGGCTGTCTACCACAAATTCTGAAGTGGAGAGTGCCACGAACCACAGGCGTCGCCAGACAGTTTTACGCGACACTTGTTTCTCCCAAGAGGCTTTAGATGCCTTTAATTCGGGAGATGCATACCTCCGTGCCGCTCAAGATGGTTTAGCCAGAGCCACAGAGCAGTATGTGAAAGACATACGGGTAAGAAAATTTTGGTTAAATATATATATACCAGTAGCCCCCGAGACATGAAACAGTTAAAGTAACTGATTTAAGGATCATATAACATGCAGGTTCTTACAGAGAAGAACACCGTGCTGTCCCAGGAGCTGGAGAAGTGCAAGGCCCAACTAGAGGCCGCACTAGCCGCCGCAGGGGAGCCCAAAGGGACCCCCTCAGGTAAGATACACTTCAAAAGATTAGTATTGTGCGGTTTGGGTGAAAATCTGACAATTCATGTTGCAGATGGCGCCGGACTTGATCCGGAGAAGCAACAACTCTTACACCGGATAAAGGCCGGTGAGAGTACGTTGACAAAGGTGAGGCGAGAGAAGAATGATCTCCCGGATGCCAACACCAAGCTGGATGTTGAACTTAAGGACGTTCGTGGCCAGCTGTCGGACTCCACGAAGGAGAATCAGCGGCTTCGACGCGGCATATTTAGTAAGTGCTTGAACGAACTTTGAAAAATGAGTTCGGCGAGGAAGTCGAATAACAGAGTATTGTCTGTAGGTATGCTCACAGGTCGTCCTGCAGAGGAGATGCCCGGTTCTACGGGTGACCTTCTTCCTGAACTCCTGCAACTGCACGAGCGAATTTGGCAGGCAATGCAAGGCGTTGCCCAAGCCTTATGGCCTGCCCACTCCACGCCCGAGGGCCTTGGAGAGCTTGCGGAGAAGCTGAAGGGAGCTTGGCGGCGCTTCCGGTTGTGGAAGATATCAGCCTGCCGACAAGGCGCTAGGGAGGCCTGGGCCATGGTGAAGACCCGTTTTACGAAGTCTGACCCAAACCATATGGCCGAGGTCGGACCGGTGGGGCCTGACGGGAAGGAGATCCCTGTAAGCTTAGTGTATGGCCAAGTAGAATTGGCCGCAAAGTATTCCCAGCAGGACTGTAAATTAGACAGCCTGTTAGATGGTATAGAGGAGGAATACAATCAGTCGAAATGACTATGTACTTTTGAATTGACATATGTAATGCCTTCTAGCCGGATTGTAGATCGTTTGTCGTTGCCGACCTTTTCGCTTCAACCTCGGGACCTGACGGTCCGGAGTGTGTCCGAATACCATAGCGGTTATACAAGAACCGTGGTATGCGTGGAGACCAGGCGTAGGGGTCATTAGTGCTTTATCAGACAAGTGCCCAACTAGTTATGTTATATTACATGGTTAGTAAGAAACATCTTCCAGAGAGAATAGTTCCGTTAAGGGTTCCTTTCGCTGGGGAGGCATGCCCTAAAGTGCATGTCCGAACTGCGTAAAAAAACGCAGAAAAAGCATCTGGGGGCGCATGAAAAGTAATAAAAAGATCATCTTTTATTTCACCGACCGAATATTCCCTTAAGAACGCTAGCTTTCGGCTTCACCCAGTCTGAGATACACATCCGGCTGACCCAGCAGTAACAATCGCAGAGGTGCTCCCTTTACCGCCTAGCCGAACATCGGGAACATAGGGGTAAGCAAAGGAGCCAGGCAACCCAGCTTGGCCAAAACTTAAGTCATATCGATGCATATAATGGTGAAGAAAAATGTACATGCGGAAGTTTGACACAATGTGTGGGGCATGAAGCCCGTATGAATAAGCTTCTGTTAAAGAAGCCCCCAGGTTAAATGAGCTTTAAGTGGCGCGTCATGTAGTGAGCCTTTTAAGGGCTATAAAGGAAAAAGAGGGGAAGGAGAGAAATATAAGACAGAAAAATGTAAAAAATTGGCAGGGGAAGGAGACGAACACGGAGTCCGGCGCTAGGCATAGAATCCTCGGAGACGTGTGGCGTTCCACGGGTTTGGCTCGAGTCGGTTATCCGACGCATCTCGCAGGCGGTACGCTCCACCAGTCAGGACTTGGTCGATTATAAATGGACCTTCCCATTTGGGCTTGAGTTTGTCCTTTTTCTTATCCGGCAGACGTAGAACTAGTTCGCCAACATTGTAATTTTTGGCCCGTACTTCTCTGCTTTGGTATCTTTGGGCCTGTTGTTGATAAAATGTGGAATGGGCTTTTGCCACGTCACGCTCCTCCTCCAAGGCGTCCAGGCTGTCCTGCCGGCTCGGCTTCTCTTTCTTCGTACATGCGCACTCTAGGTGAGTCATGAATTATGTCGCACATCAGAACTGCCTCTGTGCCGTACACCATAAAGAATGGTGTGTATCCGGTGGTGCGATTTGGCGTGGTCCGCAGCCCCCAGAGTATGGAGTCGAGCTCTTCTACCCAGTGCGTGTTAGATTCCTTGAGGGACCGCACTAGTCTGGGTTTGATGCCGCTCATGATAAGACCGTTTGCACATTCGACCTGGCCATTGGTTTGTGGGTGATAGACTGAAGCATAATTGAGCTTGATGCCCATGTTTTTGCACCAGAGTTTTACCTCGTCGGATGTAAAGTTTGTACCGTTATCGGTTATGATGCTGTGGGGGACGCCATAACGGTGTACAACCCCAGATATGAAGTCTATCACAGATCCGGATTCTGCCGTTTTAACAGGTTTGGCTTCTATCCATTTGGTGAACTTATCCACCATGACCAGTAAGTATTTTTTCTTATGGGTTCCACCTTTAAGGGGTCCGACCATGTCAAGCCCCTAGACCGCAAAGGGCCAGGTGATGGGTATAGTTTAGAGTGCGGTGGGTGGCATATGGCTTTGGTTGGCAAAAAGTTGGCAACCAACGCATCATTGGACTAGGTCCTGAGCGTCTGCCCGGGCTGTCGACCAATAAAAGCCTGTACGGAAAGCCTTGCTAACAAGGGACCGAGCAGCAGTGTGATGACCACCGAGTCCGGTGTGAATTTCGGCCACAAGATTCCGCCCTTCCTCTCCGGAGATGCACCTTTGAAGGACTCCGGTAGTGCTTTTCTTATAAAGCTCTCCCTCATGGAATTTGTAGGCTTTAGATCGCCGCACTATGCAGCGGGCCTCGTTTTGGTCCTCTGGGAGTTCCTGCCTAGAAAGGTAGGCTAGGAATGGTTCTGTCCACGGGGCGATAACCGCCATTATTACGTGGGCTGAAGGTGTAATTTCGTTGGCAGGACCTCCAATTATGTAAGGTTGTTCGGCGTCGAGTGGTGCGGCTGCGTCCGGGCTGTTAATTGCGGGTTCCCCCTCCCATGTTATGGATGGTTTGAACAATCTTTCCAAAAAGATGTTGGGGGGGGGGGACTGCATCGCGTTTTGCTCCGATGCGTGCCAGGACGTCCGCTGCTTGATTATTTTCGCGGGCTATATGGTGGAACTCCAGCCCTTCGAACCGAGCTGACATTTTTAGGACGACATTGCGGTAAGCTGCCATTTTTGGATCCTTGGCGTCAAAATCGCCATTTATTTGGGAGATTGCGAGGTTCGAATCCCCGCGTACCTCTAGGCGTTGAATGCCCATGGATACTGCCATCCGGAGACCATGTAGGAGGGCCTCATATTCGGCTGCATTGTTGGAGTCCGTGTACATGATTTGGAGTACATATTGAACTGTGTCTCCTGTGGGGGACGTCAAAACGACGCCATCCCCCAGTCCGGCTAACATTTTGGAGCCGTCGAAATGCATGATCCAGTTTGAGTATGTGCCTTACTCTTTAGGGAGTTCGGCCTCCGTCCATTCTACGACGAAGTCGGTCAACACTTGCGATTTGATAGCTCGCCGTGGCATATATGTTATGTCGAACGGGAGGAGCTCAATGGACCATTTTGCGATCCGGCCCGTTGCATCGCGGTTATTGATAATGTCATTGAGTGGTACTTCCGAGGCTACTATAATCGAACACTCTTGAAAGTAGTGTCGTAGCTTCCGGGAAGCCATGAATACCGCGTATGCAATTTTCTGATAGTGTGGGTACCGTGATTTGCATGGAGTGAGGACAGTGGACACGTAGTAGACCGGCCTTTGGAGGGGGAATTTGTGTCCGTCCGTTTCCCGCTCGACGACGAGCACTGCGCTGACAACTTGATGGGTTGCCGCGATGTACAATAGCATTGGCTCGCCGGTGTTTGGCGCGGCCAGGACCGGGTTTGTTGCCAATATGGCTTTTATTTCATCGAGTCCGGCCGTGGCGGCATCCGTCCACTCGAAGTGTTCGGTGCGCCATAGGAGGCGGAAAGGGGCAACGCCTTTTCTCCCAAGCGGGAGATGAAG
Organism: Aegilops umbellulata; assembly: GCA_032464435.1. Lineage (NCBI taxonomy): Eukaryota > Viridiplantae > Streptophyta > Magnoliopsida > Poales > Poaceae > Aegilops > Aegilops umbellulata. The sequence goes on along the minus strand of CP136059.1, from coordinate 154,199,128 downwards.
CGGCTTAGAGCCGCCACGCATCCGGTTAATTTATGTATTTGTTTGAGGTCTTTTGGGACATCCAATTGTCGCGAGCGGTTTTCCGGGCATTGATTTCCAGAAAATGGCCATCGAGCTCATCAGCCCCAGGATTACTGTTAGTTGATGAGGCATCAACTTGATACAGAAAATCCAAGCAAAAATACAAAATATGTAGTACAAGACCATTGTGGCCTATGAGTACAATAAATGGTTTCTAGTGGTTGATGGCGGAAGCGGTTTGTGGATCATCCATGTATGGGACTCCATTTCCCACAGGAATAGCTGACCAGGTTAACTCCTATCTTCGCGAGGCTGCTAACACCATTGCCTAGTGTCCGGGGCTGACGTCGCAACGCATCCTCTCCAAGCAGATATCTGGCCAAGACAATAGCCAGGGACAAGCCAGTGAGTACTTTGAATGTACTCGCAAACATTAAGAACACAGGTATAACATAGCCACTGATAATCATGCTTCAAAATATTCTATGATCACTCCAAAAGTTATGAAATAAGGTTCATGATGCACGCGAGTATACTATTTAAGTAAATCATGGGTAAACGATCAAGTAAATGAAATAACAAGCATGCCACAGTCGGGCGTCTGAGCGACGCCACATAAAGGGCTTATAAGGAAATGAAATAACAAGCATGCCACAGTCGAGCGTCTGAGCGACGCCACATAAAGGGCTTATAAGTAAATGAAATAACAAGCATGCCACAGTCGGGCGTCTGAGCGACACCACATAAAGGGCTTATAAGTAAATGAAATAACAAGCATGCCACAGTCGGGCGTCTGAGCGACGCCACATAAAGGGCTTATAAGTAAATGAAATAACAAGCATGCCACAGTCGGGCGTCTGAGCGACGCCACATAAAGGGCTTATAAGTAAATGAAATAACAAGCATGCCACAGTCGGGCGTCTGAGCGACACCACATAAAGGGCTTATAAGTAAATGAAATAATCACAGTGAATATCCAGGAGACAGTACCATCAGGGGTATTCGATAATACCAATAATATAAAGGGTTAGTCCACAACGAAATAATATTCATAATCATCACAAGTCTTAAGTTGTGATCCCAGTTCTGTTTTAACAGTTTCTCCTCCGAAGACCGACACTAAGACCGACACTTGACCCAACCCAGACTGTAATCCTTAACCATGGACACGGCTATTCGAATAGGTTTAATCTCTGCAGAGGGTGTACTCTTTACCCATGAGTAACGGATTCCTTTAGTCCATCGGGACTAATTCCATCTATGGCCTTTTAGTTGAAAACACACTAACTTGCACACACCAGCTTAACTCACCGGTGTCTGGAATCACCCACGACACTTGTTAAGCAAACTCTAAGTGGGGAGGCTACAACCTCGTGTAGCATGGGATCAAATTTATATCGTGCGCTCTAAGGGGTGGCCTCCCCTCTCGGTCCCAACCGGAAACACCCATGCCCCCCGAACCAGCTGGCCTGCCTACCGGCTACAACCAGTATCTTCCACCATGGCCTCTCTGTACGGTGTGTGCTTGAAAGGGGTTGACAACTTACTGAACCGTACCCTACCTGCGGCAGGGACAAGTGGTAGTACATAGCAAGTATGGGGGTTACTGGAACAAGACTCGATCTATGGTCGACTCAGGAGGTTTTAGGTATTCCCTGCATGATTAGCATAACGAATATATTTCATTAAGAGACAGACTCACCACTCATCGTACCCTTCATGCCATGCCGGACACACTCGTCTCGACGAGGAACTAGGGACAAGCTCGGGTCTACCCAAGACAGGGACTTTCCCATTTTCCTTCTGGTAGGCACGAATGGCATACGAGGGTGATCATTATCACAAACATGTCCATTTCCAACAGCAAGGAAATTTCAAATAAACATTTATGCAAATGATCACATCACCACATAAAATAACGAGTTCCACGTATGGAGGTGGTGTTATAAACGCGTCAAACCATGCATGCAACATATTATGCCAGGGCTCAGAATGCTTGCCTTCATGGTGTGGAAAGGCAGGGTGCACTCCAAAGCCTTTGAAAGATTTCCTTCCTCTCTCCAAAAATCCTATTTTGAAATAATTTAAATTAACACACAATTCCAAAGTAGCACAAAAAAGTTGTTTGAATTTTTTTGAAATAAATCTTAAAATAAACTAGACCATATTTGAGAGAGGTAGGAAGAAGAATTAATTCATTTGGAGTTATATTTAAAGAGTTATAGATAGTCAAAGTTCTGGTCAAATCTGTTTTTAAAAATAAAACAAAAAGAAAACGTTTCAGTCTCGAATACGCTTTCGGGGTAGTGTTACGTACTTGGGGGCTTTACGCTTTCACTTATCACGCGTGGCGGCGAGGTGGGTCACTGACAGTGGGTCCAGGGGGCCCACTGGTCAGGTTTGACTACTCTTCTCCCTCCTCTTCCTCTGTCCCGACCGGATGCGGAACTCCGGCGATCGTCTCCGGCGATTGGCGGCTCCTCGCGGGGCCCCGAGGGCGGGGATGGATCCGCCACTCAAGGGCGGTCCTCCCGGTGGTCGTCAGGTAGGAGGAGACGGAGGGAGCTGCCGGCGGCGAGCTTCGCGACGGAGGAGGGTTCGGGAGCAAAGTGCTTTTGAGGCTGCGGTGGCTCCCGATCAAAATCGAGCAGGGGGAAGGGTTCACGAGAGGGAGAGAAGGATCCTGGTGGAGAGAGTGGAGAGGGGGAGGTCCTAGTGGTGCCGGAATGGCCGGGCGGTGGCGGCGGTAGGAATTGTCGGACACGGGGAAGAAAACCTCCCTGGGTCGATTGCGGGCTAGGGACGCACCATTGGGGTGGCCAAAGGTTGCCTCTGTGCGGGAACGGGCTCGAGGCTTCCTTAAATAGGCGGGTCGAGGCGGTTCAGCGGCGGCCGCGGATGAGCTCGTCAGCGACCGCCTTTCTGTAGCTGTAGGGCATTGTGGCGAGGCTAGGGATAGCGGCAGGAGCTAGCGGACGAGCAACTACTGTTCCAAGGGCGAGCTGGCGAGCGGAGGTGGTTTGGGCGGCGCTGGCCAGCACAGGAGCTGTCGGGCGGCAGTGGCGGCAAGCTGTTGGCCTACCGGAGACGTGGCGAGAGCTGCGGGGCTCGTGGGGTGCAGAAGGGGACACGGCATGCCGGCTACGGTCGGTCACGGACCGGAGTGAGTGCGGGGCGGGACGCGGCGGCTCGGGCGCACGTGCGGCTGCAATTGGGGCGCTCTGGGCGCGCCTAGTGCACGCACGGGACGTGCTCGACGAAAAGCCAGGGCGTGCTAGAGGTCTCGGGTGAGGCTGGGACTTAGCAGACCTAGGTTATGAGTGACTGGGAGCCTAGTGGACATGTTGGTTTGATCAAAGGTGCAAGCTCATAGTGTAGTGCCAAAATTCATGTCAAAACATATCATGCCCATAAGGTGTTTGACAAAATGCCAAGGGCACTTAGGCATTTCTTGGAGGGGCCAAAATCTCCATATGGTGGTCTCTTTAGGTGAAAGAGAGGGTGGTAAGGTCATTTGGACAAAAGTAGAAATTTGCTAGTGCAAGTTTTGCAGAACTTCAGTTTTGGACAGAAATAAAAGGGCATGATTGCAAGCACTTAGAGTCATCCAATGGGACCACTCTTCTGGACTTAAGGGTTTTGCAGGGAGGACTACAAGTAGGAAAAGGAATCATGGGTAGAGGAGCAATTAAAAATGTGGTTGCTGTACAATCCATCATGTTGGACCAAAATGAAGCTGAGGTTGATTCACTCAATTTTTCCAAATAACAATACTAGGTTTTTCCATAAAGTTGAATCATATGCTGCTACTATCATCCCATAATTTTGGTGGAGGCTAGAAAGAAGTATTTAAATGGGTTGTAGTGCAAAATTGTACTATGGATCAGAGAAGAAACTTGGGAGTAGGACTCAAAATATTTCAAGAATAAAAGATATTTTTGTATAAAAGTGATTTAAAAACATCACATGACATCTCCAAATTTTGGTTGGAATTTTAAGTGAATTTATCAAATGGTTGTAGTTCAAATATGGCCATTTAACCTTGAAAAACCATTTTCAAGAAAAATAAAAATCAAGTAACTTAATTATTTAACTAGTTCTACTAATACATGAAAAGTTTTTCTTGAGTGGTTAAACAGGTCCAATAACATATTTGAAAGGTTTTCACTATGGGAAAAACTCCATCACAACGAGGAAGAAAATGGTTAAAAAAATCAAAAGAGAGCTCAGAAAAATCAAGGTTTTAAATTCCTGGCAAAATTTTAATCCATTAAAACAAGGTCAAAATTTTGGGGTGTCACAACACTACCCCCCCTTAAGAAAAATCTCGTCCTGGAGATTTGTTAAAAGCTGTTTTAAGAAAATTATATGCAATAAAAATGTGGCTACAGTGAGAGGGCAATAAGTGGTGTAAAACCACAGTGTGAATACTGGCGCTACGTGGACAAATCTACGGTTCGGGACAAAAACGTGAGATTTCTATGCTGGATATAAATTTAGAATAACTTCTAAATTTACGAATACGCTGGTCGCACCCGAGAGCACAGTGCTCTCTCTAGCTGACAAGTGGACCCAAGGCCCACTGTCGGCCTCTTCTTCTTCCTCTGGCTCTCTCTTCTTCCTCTCTCCCGCGCGCTTTCCCGCGCTTTCTCCACCGGCGACGTCTAGCGCGTAGGGCATCTAGGCCGTACCGCGGTAGTGCGCGGCGTGCTAGCTGCCGGGGCAGCGTGCACTCACCTCGCGGGCCAGCATGCTGTCGGCACTGCTTGCGGATTCGACTCCGAACACCGGCGATCGGGCGACAAACGGCGTTGGTGGACTTTGCCCACCGTACACCGAGCTCGAGCTATAAAACGGCCGAGGTGTCCCTCTGTTCTTCCTTACACCTGGACCCGCTTCTCCTCCTCCTCCTTCCTCCATTTCCTGCTTACAAAAGCTTGGGTGAGGCTCTAATGGCGGAGGTGATGCCGGCTTGGTTCGCGATCCTGATATGTGGAGGGCTGGCGACCCTGCTGGGGCTCTCCGTGCTTCTGTGCGCGATGATCCTCGATGATCGTCGTGATGCTGCGGCTCGGGTGCTGGCTCTCCACGGTGGAGGTGATCACGAGGAGTAGGTGGGGTGTGCCGGGTGCTAACTGTTGTTAGGGGTTGATTAGCCAAATGTAACACCGTTGCAAAGTTTTGCAAATAGTGTATGCGATCGAATGATTACGGTTGTGAGTCTGCTGCCGTGGTGCTGTGTGAAATAAAATAATCCATGTCGTGAGAAGGTGTAGATGTAGCAATACAGGGAAAAGAAATCTCACTCCAGGATTATTCGCGGAAGAAAATAGTAATGCGACAGAATCACCCACATTAATTGAAACTAAAGATTTACTCGTTGCGCAAACTCCGGGTACCATGCATAAGTTACAACTTAAAAACAAAAGTTGCAACAATAAACGTAGCAGTGATGTCTATAATGCAAACGGTAACTGGACGGGGTCCCGAGAAAATGTCTCTTGTACTGAGACACACTCTTCTTCTATCGGGGAACGTGGATTGACCAGTCGATGCACGTGTCTCTCCTAGTCGGGCCTTAGTGCTCTGCCGATGGCGATCTGAGGATTTAAATCTGCAAGGCTCCAGAGATAACCCATCACGCGTTGGGTTAAACGCTCTTGAGCGATGACGTACTGGACAAGGTTGGGCAGGACTGGGTCTCTCTCAATTCGTCCACCGGGAAAAGATGATACTCCTTCGGGCGCTGCATGGCTGGGAAGTAATAATACCCTCGTTCGCTGGCATAGGGTACCGCGAATCGAAGGCGAGCAAGCGCTTCGTATGCCGCAGCTTCCACGGCCATCTGGGGGGTTGGCATAGATTTCCCCACGAAGGAGACCTATGTTCGGTCTTGGTTTGAGTTTACGGGAGGGATGTGTACTGCTGCCCAATATCTCGAGGTGGAAGAGGTGATTCTCGATTTGAACAGCTCGTACTGGGGTGGCTAGGTAGCGCCCATGGTACTGCAGGTAAAATCCCACAATATCTTGACAAAACTATCGGGGGTTGCATCTGGGGTTCTCAGGTAAATGCTGGGGCTCGGCATGGCAAGGAAATGGTTGTGAGGGTGGTGCACAAGGTGAGAGGTGCTTGGCAAGGTCACGCGGTGGCCTCTTTATAGCACTGGAGCTGGGTTATTTTTACCGTGGTGAACGGTAAAGAAATTTCCAGCTCTGCTCCACGGGTCAGGGTCAAGCCACAGATTCACACATTTCACTAAAGTGATGTGTTACTGTGGGGGTTGTCGGGGAGGTTTTTGGTAACTGTGCCAGGGATAGGAATCTTACACTGCATACTGGCGTATCCAGGCAAGGCTACTTTTAAAACAGAGGCACGACAACAAGCAGCGTTTATTTACAAGGCCACACAATTGCAAAGCGAGGGTACACTGGGACTCGATACGACTCGGGTGACTTAGTCTACCTCGTTTACATCCAGGCGGGCATGCCTGGTGGATGTCGAGGCTTCTCCCTGGATCTCGCCATCGGAATTAGCTGGAGTGGGTTGAGGGGCTGCAGGCTCGGGGTAGCGATGATGACCATCTCGGGGATTTTTGGCCATAACCCCGTTGGAGTGTGCTCCCAATATGCGACGAAGCACTTCTGGGGTTATCGCAACACCTTGACCGATGGCTTAGGCAGACCTCAGGGACTCGATCGGGTGTCCAAACAGCACGACTGGATTGTTGGCGTTGGGCTCGTTCTCTTCTCTTGCCGGGGCTCGACGCACCAGCTCTCCATGAGCTGCGATTAGATCAATGGTGATTTGACCGCACAGCTCCTCTAGTGCACTTACATAGCGCACTAGGTGCAACAATGCAGGATCTGTCTCGTGATCTCTGTTGGAAACTTGGGGTGGTCTACCATACCCTTCACGCTTGGGGTAGTAGTGAAACGAGCGACAGTTAACTCTGGGCGACAAGCGCCGGAGATGAACTATAGCTTCTCGAGCAGCTAGTTGTATGGCTTGTGGCTCAAAGGAAGTTGTTCTTCCGGTGAACCTGTAGGGGCGTTCGGGTGCTAGACCCCTACCGTAGATGTGTACAGTGGCCCAGAATTGACGGCTCTCACCGCTTATGGGTCCTTGGTACACAACATATTCTGGGGGCTCTTCTAACGCATAGGCACGACGGGTGAGGTTTGCGATTATGGTCACAAAACCTCCAAGGTTGGTTGCTGTGGTCTCATTGTGCACGACAGGGCCAGGCATTGTGGCTTGGTTTGGTAGAGGCTGTGCTGTGTTGGGTTGGGGCTAGCGTGCCCTTTTTATAGGTAAAGGGGACGGTGTCTTCCTTTGTACGCTTGCGAGAAAGGAATATTTAGGGGGCCGGTCACTGGCGCGTGGTCGACGGCTAGGCTGGTAGGTTGGGCGCCGACTGCCAAAAGGTGTCGGGTCACCGTGGGGTTATCTTGCATGAGAAGCTTGGCTGGGGTTTGGTTATGGCTTGGTGGGTTGGTTTGCCTAAGTCTATTGACCTGGCTAAGATAGGATTAGCCAATGGTCAGCCTGGCTCTGATACCAAGTCTGTCGCGACCGGTTTTCCGGGCATTGATTTCCAGAAAATGGTCGTCGAGCTCATCAGCCCCAGGATTACTGTTAGCTGATGAGGCATCAACTTGATATAGAAAATCCAAGCAAAAATACAAAATATGTAGTACAAGACCATTGTGGCCTATGAGTACAATAAATGGTTTCTAGTGGTTGATGGCGGAAGCGGTTTGTAGATCATCCATGTATGGGACTCCATTTCCCACAGGAACAGCTGACCAGGTTAACTCCTATCTTCGCGAGGCTACTAACACCATTGCCTAGTGTCCGGGGCTGACGTCGCAATGCATCCTCTCCAAGCAGATATCTGGCCAAGACAATAGCCAGGGACAAGCCAGTGAGTACTTTGAATGTACTCGCAAACATTAAGAACACAGGTATAACATAGCCACTGATAATCATGCTTCAAAATATTCTATGATCACTCCAAAAGTTATGAAATAAGGTTCATGATGCACGCGAGTATACTATTTAAGTAAATCATGGGTAAACGATCAAGTAAATGAAATAACAAGCATGCCACAGTCGGGCGTCTGAGCGACGCCACATAAAGGGCTTATAAGTAAATGAAATAACAAGCATGCCACAGTCGGGCGTCTGAGCGACGCCACATAAAGGGCTTATAAGTAAATGAAATAACAAGCATGCCACAGTCGGGCGTCTGAGCGACGCCACATAAAGGGCTTATAAGTAAATGAAATAACAAGCATGCCACAGTCGGGCGTCTGAGCGACCCCACATAAAGGGCTTATAAGTAAATGAAATAACAAGCAAGCCACAGTCGGGCGTCTGAGCGACGCCACATAAAGGGCTTATAAGTAAATGAAATAACAAGCATGCCACAGTCGGGCGTCTGAGCGACACCACATAAAGGGCTTATAAGTAAATGAAATAATCATAGTGAATATCCGGGAGACAGTACCATCAGGGGTATTCGATAATACCAATAATATAAAGAGTTAGTCCACCACGAAATAATAATCATAATCATCACAAGTCTCAAATTGTGATCCCAGTTCTGTTTTAACAGTTTCTCCTCCGAAGACCGACACTAAGACCGACACTTGACCCAACCCAGACTGTAATCCTTAACCATGGACACGGCTATTCGAATAGGTTTAATCTCTGCAGAGAGTGTACTCTTTACCCACGAGTAACGGATTCCTTTAGTCCGTCGGGACTAATTCCATCTACGGCCTTTTAGTTGAAAACACACCTAACTTGCACACACCAGCTTAACTCACCGGTGTCTGGAATCACCCACGACACTTGTTAAGCAAACTCTGAGTGGGGAGGCTACAACCTCGTGTAGCATCGGATCAAATTTATATCGCGCGCTCTAAGGGGTGGCCTCCCCTCTCGGTCCCAACCGAAAACACCCATGCCCCCCGAACCAGGTGGCCTGCCTAGCTTCCGGGTACAACCAGTATCTTCCACCATGGCCTCTCTGTATGGTGTGTGCTTGAAAGGGGTTGACAACTTACTGAACCATAGCCTACCTGCGGCAGGGACAAGTGGTAGTACATAACAAGTATGTGGGTTACTGGAACAAGACTTGATCTATGGTCGACTCAGGAGGTTTTAGGTATTCCCTGCATGATTAGCATAACGAATATATTTCATTAAGAGACAGACTCACCACTCATCGTACCCTTCATGCCATGCCGGACACACTCGTCTCGACGAGGAACTAGGGACAAGCTCGGGTCTACCCAAGACAGGGACTTTCCCATTTTCCTTCTGGTAGGCACGAATGGCATACGAGGGTGATCATTATCACAAACATGTCCATTTCCAACAGCAAGGAAATTTCAAATAAACATTTATGCAAATGATCACATCACCACATAAAATAACGAGTTCCACGTATGGAGGTGGTGTTATAAATGCGTCAAACCATGCATGCAACATATTATGCCAGGGCTCAGAATGCTTGCCTTCATGGTGTGGAAAGGCAGGGTGCACTCCAAAGCCTTTGAAAGATTTCCTTCCTCTCTCCAAAAATCCTATTTTGAAATAATTTAAATTAACACACAATTCCAAAGTAGCACAAAAAAGTTGTTTGAATTTTTTTGAAATAAATCTTAAAATAAACTAGACCATATTTGAGAGAGGTAGGAAAAAGAATTAATTCATTTGGAGTTATATTTAAAGAGTTATCGATAGTCAAAGTTCTGGTCAAATCTGTTTTTAAAAATAAAACAAAAAGAAAACGTTTCAGTCTCGAATACGCATTCGGGGTAGGGTTACGTACTTGGGGGCTTTACGCTTTCACTTATCACGCGTGGCGGTGAGGTGGGTCACTGACAGTGGGTCCAGGGGGCCCACTGGTAAGGTTTGACTAGTCTTCTCCCTCCTCTTCCTCTGTCCCGAGCGGATGCGGAACTCCGGCGATCGTCGCCGGCGATTGGCGGCTCCTCGCGGGGCCTCGAGGGCGGGGATGGATCCGACACTCAAGGGCAGTCCTCCCGATGGTCGTCAGGCAGGAGGAGATGGAGGGAGCTGCCGGCGGCGAGCTTCGCGGCGGAGGAGGCTTCGGGAGCAAAGCGCTTTTGAGGCTGCGGTGGCTCCCAATCAAAATTGAGTAGGGGGAAGGGTTCACGGGAGGGAGAGAAGGCTCCTGGTGGAGAGAGTGGAGAGGGGGAGGTCCTAGTCGTGCCGGAATGGCCGGGGCGGTGGCGGCGGTAGGAAATGCCGGAGACGGGGAAGAAAACCTCCCTGGGTCGATTGCGGGCTAGGGAAGCACCATTGGGGTGGCCTGAGGTTGCCTGTGTGCGAGAACGGGCTCGGGGCTTCCTTAAATAGGCGGGTCGAGGCGGTTCAGCGGCGGCCGCGGATGAGCTCGTCGGCGACCGCCTTTCTGTAGCTGTAGGGCATCGTGGCGAGGCTAGGGATGGCGGCAGGAGCTAGCGGACGAGCAGCTACTGTTCCAAGGGCGAGCTGGCGAGCGGAGGTGGTTTGGGCGGCGATGGCCAACGCAGGAGCTGTCGGGCGGTAGTGGCGGCTAGCTGTTGGCCTGCCGGAGACGTCGCGAGAGCTGCGGGGCTCGTGGGGTGCAGAAGGGGACACGGCGTGCTGGCTACGGTCAGTCACGGACCGGAGTGAGTGCAGGGCGGGACGCGGCGGCTCGGGTGCACGTGCGGCTGCAATTGGCGCGCTCTGGGCGCGCCCAGTGCACGCACGGGACATGCTCGACAAAAAGCCAGGGCGTGCTAGAGGTCTCGGGTGAGGCTGGGACTTAGCAGACCTAGGTTATGAGTGACTGGGAGCCTAGTGGACATGTTGGTTTGATCAAAGGTGCAAGCTCATAGTGTAGTGCAAAAATTCATGTCAAAACAGATCATGCCCATAAGGTGTTTGACAAAATGCCAAGGGCACTTAGGCATTTCTTGGAGGGGTCAAAATCTCCAGATGGTGGTCTCTTTAGGTGAAAGAGAGGGTGCTAAGGTCATTTGGACAAAACTAGAAACTTGCTAGTGCAAGTTTTGCAGAACTTCAGTTTTGGACAGAAATAAAAGGGCATGATTGCAAGCACTTAGAGTCATCCAGTGGGACCACTCTTCTGGACTTAAGGGTTTTGCAGGGAGGACTACAAGTAGGAAAAGGAATCATGGGTAGAGGAGCAATTAAAAATGTGGTTGCTGTACAATCCATCATGTTGGACCAAAATGAAGCTGAGGTTGATTCACTCAATTTTTCCAAAGAACAATACTAGGTTTTTGCATAAAGTTGAATCATATGCTGCTACTATCATCCCATAATTTTGGTGGAGGCTAGAAAGAAGTATTTAAATGGGTTGTAGTGCAAAATTGTACTATGGATCAGAGAAGAAACTTGGGAGTAGGACTCAAAATATTTCAAGAATAAAAGATATTTTTGTATAAAAGTGATTTAAAAACATCACATGACATCTCCATAATTTGGTTGGAATTTTAAGTGAATTTATCAAATGGTTGTAGTTCAAATATGGCCATTTAACCTTGAAAAAACATTTTCAAGAAAAATAAAAATCAAGTAACTTAATTATTTAACTAGTTCTACTAATACAGGAAAAGTTTTTCTTGAGTGGTTAAACAGGTCCAATAACATATTTGAAAGGTTTTCACTATGGGAAAAAACTCCATCACAACGAGGAAGAAAATGGTTAAAAAATCAAAAGAGAGCTCAGAAAAATCAAAGTTTTAAATTCCTGGCAAAATTTTAATCCATTAAAACAAGGTCAAAATTTTGGGGTGTCACACCAATTGTGACAAAGCTCGTATCTTGGCTGGATTTGCTTCGTTTCCTCTACCGGATACAATGAAGCCCAAGAGCTTTCCGGCTGGAACGCCGGAGACGCATTTCTCCGGATTGAGCTTGATGTCGTATTTTCGGAGGTTATCGAATGTAAGCCTCAAGTCGTCTACTAGAGATTTGACATGTTTTGATTTGACGACCACATCATCCACATACGCCTCCACTGTTTTGCCAATCTGGTTGGCCAGACATGTTTGTATCATGCGCTGATATGTTGCACCGGCGTTTTTCAGCCCAAAGGGCATTGTGTTGAAGCAGAATGGGCCGTATGGTGTGATGAATGTTGTTTCGGCTTGGTCTGATTCTGCCATCTTGATTTGATGGTAACCGGAGTATGCGTCGAGGAAACACAACGAATCGTGTCTTGCAGTGGCATCGATAATTTGATCGATACGAGGGAGGGGGAAGGGATCCTTTGGGCAGGCCTTGTTAAGGTCTTTAAAATCGACACACAGGCGCCAGGATTTGTCCTTCTTTGGTACCATCACCAGGTTTGCTAGCCAGTCCGGATGTTTTATATCTCTAATGAATCCGGCTTCCAATAACTTGGCTAGCTCCTCTCCCATAGCCTGTCTCTTCGGTTCGGAAAAGCGCCAAAGGGCTTGTTTGACAGGTTTGAATCCTTTCTGGATATTTAAGTTGTGTTCGGCCAGCCTGCGTGGGATTCCTGGCATGTCTGAAGGGTGCCAAGCGAAAATATCCCAGTTCTCTCATAGGAACTCTCGCAGTGCGGTGTTTACATCAGGGTTCAGTCGTGCCCCGATGGAAGCTGTTTTATTGGGGTCCGTTGGATGGACCTGGAATTTGACTATTTCGTCCGCTGGTTTGAAGGATGTGGATTTGGATCTCTTATCAAGTATCACATCATCCCTATTAACCGTGGAGCGCAGCGCAGTCAGTTCTTCGGCCGCTAAGGTTTCGGATAGTGCCTCAAGGGCCAATGCGGCTGTCTTGTTTTCGGCGCGGAGTGCTATGTCCGGATCACTAGCGAGAGTGATATATCCGTTTGGCCAAGGCATCTTGAGCTTCATGTACCCGTAATGGGGTATGGCTTGGAAGACTGTGAATGCCTCCCATCCTAATATAGCGTGGTATCCGCTATTGAACGGGGCCACCTGGAATGTGACTTCTTCGGACCTGCAATTATCCGGCGTGCCGAACACCACATCTAGTGTGATCTTTCCTGTGCAGCGCGCTTCTTGACTGGGGATTATTCCTCTAAAGGTTGTGCTGCTTCGCTCGATGCGGTTCCAGTCTATTTCCATCTTTTGGAGGGTTTGCTCATAAATGATGTTCAATCCGCTGCCTCCATCCATGAGTACCTTTGTGAGGCGAGAGCCGTCCACTATGGGACTGAGGACCAATGCGGCTGGTGCTCGGGCTGTTCAGAATTTAGGTTCGTCACTCGCATTGAAGGTGATAGCAGTGTCGCTCCATGGGTTTATTGTTGCTACTTGATAGACTTCGGTGAGGCTGCGGAGTGTTCTTTTTCGCATATTATTTTATGCGAAAGTCTCGAAGACTGTGAGAATGGTACTGGTGTCCTCAGGCTGGCTTTCTTCGGCCTCTGAAATTAGGAGGTCCTCGCCAATTTTGGCCACCTGCCGGAGTATCCAACATGCTCTAAGGTTGTGTGTTGGTGTGGCGTCCTCTGTGCTGTGAATTCTACAGGGTCCATCAAGCCACCTTTCTAGTACGGTTCCATGCCCTGTAGAGGGTTTTGGCTTTTTGATATTTAATCCGGGTGTCTTACTGTGGTGCACCCTCTTAGTTCGGACGGGATTGCTATTCAAGGCCGGATTGTCCCAAAATTTTATTTCGGTTTTCCAAGCGCTTTCCATCGCACAATACATTGTACTATGGACGCCAAGTCAGTGAAGCGTGTAATATCACGACGACTTATGGCGTTAACTATTCCCTCGTCCGTGCAGTTACTGCAAAAGATTAAAATTGCGTCTCCCTCGCGGCAGTCCTTTGTCCTGTTCATAACCAGGAGGAATCTGGCCCAGTAGTGATGTACTGTTTCCTCGGGCTTTTGCCTGATTTGGGAAAGATCGCTTATGTTCGGGCGGGCGGGTGGCGTTGAATCTGAGGCCTCACCCAATTTACGATTCGGGGGCCGAAGAGCTTCCGAACTCTGAAGTCCGGAGCCTTGGATGTTGTCCAACGAATCTAGCCCGTTGCCTGATTCTAAGCTCAGGTCTTGAACTGTATCCTCCCCTCCGCGGGTATCCGGCCTGGAGGGTTCGGTAATTCGGACGTAGCTAGTCCTTAGAATAGATGAAGGGTCGCCGCACTGCGCCTCTACCACGGCAACATGGTGGGTGACTTGGGGAGAGTTAATTTCTCTTAGATCGGGTTTAAGCCCAACCTGGTCGTAATTTGTAGCGACCCCCAGTGCGGCGATGCGATCCAAGAGCTCATTTACGAAAGACAGCTCCATCGGATCCAGCTGCTCGGCGAATTCTGAGCTGATGTGAAGGTTGCTTTCTATGACCCGAGAGGTCACAGTCGGCGCAACGGCCGAACAGGCGGTCGTGAGAAAGCCACCTAGCCGGAGGGTTTGGCCGACAGCCAAGGCTCCCTTAGTAGTGGCGCCGTCTTTAAAGACGGGAAGAGGCATCCTTCCTGATTGCGACGGCACAGAGGAACTCTCAATGAAAGCACCAATGTCGGTGTCAAAACCGGCGGATCTTGCGTAGGGGGTCCCGAACTGTGCGTCAAGGCCGGATGGTAACAGGAGACAAGGGGCGCGATGTTTTTACCCAGGTTCGGGCCCTCTCGATGGAGGTAATACCCTACTCCTGCTTGATTAATATTGATGATATGGGTAGTACAAGAGTAGATCTACCACGACATCAAGGAGGCTAAACCATAGAAGCTAGCCTATGGTATGATTGTGTATGATGATGGTTCGTCCTACGGACTACAACCCTCCGGTTTGTATAGACACCGGATAGGGTTAGGGTTACACAGAGTCGGTTACAATAGTAGGAGATCTTGAGTATCCGCATCGCCTAGCTTGCCTTCCATGCCAAGGAAAGTCCCTTCCGGACACGGGACGAAGTCTTCAATCTTCATAGTCCCGGAGTCCGGGGAAGGTATAGTCCGGCTACCTGAACACCCCCTAATCCAGGACTCCCTCAAAGGGTTTGGAGGATTCAAACGCAATTGGAGACACGGATGTTTTTGGCGTGGTTACGATAGGTGGTGCTATCGTACATCCATGTTGATGGAGACTTCAACCCACGGAGGGTAACGGTTGGGCGAGTCCACGGAGGGCTCCGCCCACGAAGGGTCCACGAAGAAGCAACCTTGTCTATTCCATCATGGCCGTCGCCCACGAAGGACTTGCCTCACTAGCGGTAGATCTTCACGAAGTAGGCGATCTCCTTGCCCTTACAAACTCCTTGGTTCAACTCCACAATCTTGTCGGAGGCTCCCAAGTGACACCTAGCCAATCTAGGAGACACCACTCTCCAAGAAGTAACAAATGGTGTGTTGATGATGAACTCCTTGCTCTTGTGCTTCAAATGATAGTCTCCCCAACACTCAACTCTCTCTCATAGGATTTGGATTTGGTGGAAAGAAGATTTGAGTGGAAAGCAACTTGGGGAAGGCTAGAGATCAAGATTCATATGGTAAGAATGGAATATCTTGAGCTCAACACAAGTGTAGGTGGTTCTCTCTCAGAAAATGTGTATTGGAAATGAAGATCTGTTCTGATGGCTTTCTCCATGAATGAAGAATGGGTGGAGGGGTATATATAGCCTCCACACAAACTCTAACCGTTACACACAATCTGTTAAACTCGGTGGGACCGAATCATTAAACTCGGTCGGACCGATTCAGCAAACCTAGTGACCGTTAGGATTTTCGGTGGGACTGAGATGCAACTCGATAGGACCGATATGGTTAGGGTTAGGGCATAACGTAATCTCGGTGTGACCGATTACACAAACTCGGTGAGACCGATTTTGGTAATAAGCTAACCAGAGAGTTGGTCAGGTAAACTCGGTGGGACCGATTCGCTCTTTTCGATGAGACCGAAATGTTACGAAAGGGAAACAGTGAGTTTACATTGCAATCTCGGTGGGACCGATCGCTCACTTCGGTTGGACCGAAACGTTACGAAGGGAAACAGAGAAATTGCAATCCCATCTCGGTGAGACCGAGATCCCTATCGGTGAGACCGATTTGCTAGGCTTTGTGGCAGTGGCTATGACATGTGAAACTCGGTGGCTCCGGATAGAAAGAATCGGTGGGGCCGAGTTTGACTTTAGGTTTTGGGTCATATGTGGATATGGAAAGGTAGTTGAGGATTTTGGAGCATATCACTAAGCACATGAAGCAAGAGGCTCATTAAGCAACACCTCATCCCTCCTTAATAGTATTGCCTTTTCCTATGGACTCAATGTGATCTTGGACCACAAAAATATAAAATGTAGAGTCTTGTTCTTGAAGCTTGAGCCAATCCTTTGTCCTTATAATTTTGAGGGATCCACTTTCCTCATCCATGCCATGCCATCCATTGAGCTTTTCTGAAAAATTCATCTTGGAATAATGTTAGCTCAATGAGCTATATGTTTTTAGGTATTACCAAAACCACCCAGGGATAGTTGCACTTTCAACAACGATTAATAATTTCAAACAACCGCTCAAAACAGAATTCAAAAACAATTCCCACATTTTGATGGGATCCGAAATATTTTTATCTGAAATTTCTAGTCAGGTTAAATATAATTTCAAAATAAAGTTGTATTACGTTAAAATCCAACGAAATATTGTGCGCGCAACAAGTAATGAAATTAAAATTTTGAAATTCCAAAAATAATATATTTTTCAAACTAATTACGTGTTTGGTGCATAGTAATTGTCCAGTTATTATAATTACGTCCCATTTATTATTTCTTAAAGTCCATTTTCTTGTTAAGCCTAATGCATACCTCCTAGGAAAGTTTGCAGCCCAGCGGGGCGGAGAATAACAAGTTGACCCGGATATTGTGTACAACTGTCGGCCCAGTTGCATTGGTGATGTTGAAAAAAAAGCTATTTTTTATACACACATTTAAAAAAAATTGTATAGATAAGGAACATTTTTTATACACACATTTAACAATTTTTAAATACATGATTAACACTTTTTAAAACATATTTTTTTAGTCAACAGTGGGCCCACAGCGAGCGGAGGAGGTCACAATACACATATTTTTTAAATACATGATTAACACATTTTAAAACATATTTTTTAGTCAACAGTGGGCCCACAGCGAGCGGAGGAGGTCACAATACACATATTTTTTAAATACATGATTAACACTTTTGCAAAAACAATTAGCCCACAGTGAGCCAATTAGCTCTAGTCGGCCCACAGTGGGCCGACAGGACCCAATCAGCCCACAGTGGGCCGATAGGGGCCAGTCGGCCAGCTGTAGGCCGACTGGAATCCAATCGGCCGGCTGTGGGCTGACTAGGCCTAGTCGGCCTGCAGCGGGCCGACGGTGTATTATTTTTGAAAAAAAATTACCCAGCGTAATATGAAAATTAATAAAAAAATGTATTATTTAAAAAATGGCGAAAAAAGGCTTGTGTGTGTAGTACAGTACAACCTAACATGGTTACTCAGCCCACATTCAGCGACGCCGGAAAGGCCCAAACAAGGCTTTGGTACAACTTTTTGAAGTCACTAAGCTCAATTAATAACTTAAGAAAAAAGTTAGATTATAGTGGAACCTAATTAATAGCTGTCGCGAGAATTCAGCGGGTCCCTCTTGTGCGTGTGTGTGTGTGTGAGTGTGTGTGTGTGTGTGTGTGAGAGAGAGAGAGAGAGAGAGAGAGACCCATCGGCCGATGCTCGTAAATACATCTTTCAGCCATATGCATTGCTGATGCTCAGTAAAAACTTATATAGTTGACATAATCATATAGAACATCATAGCACACTGAACTTGCATACAAAAATTTCACGTAGGCGGCACAATCAGGATGGAAGCAGTGGATCACTACGGGAAGGGCTATGTTGAAACCAACGAAGTCGTACATAACGGTTCATCGTCTTTATCAATGACAGGGAAATATCTTGAATGTTGTGCAAATAAAACAGAAAGACAACACGATAAGCTCTGCTAGCACATTAAGTTGACATACAACCCTTTCTAAAAAAAGTTCAGGTACAAAATTAGAACACGTCACAATCAAATGTACTGTCATATCAGTGCTTCACACCCATAGCTCGGATTTAACTAGTATCTGACAAGATTCAGTTGTTACCTCAAATTAGAGCACATCCAGGCAGCCATCCCTGCCTCTTCTCCCAAAGAAGAAGTGGCCTCCGCCGCGCGATGGAGTAGGCCCTGTGCCATCCATCGTTTCGAGCAACACGGGGAAAGTCTGACGTTGACTCCTGTAATGGACGTCGTCGACGGACCCTGGCACCAGCGGCGGCGGTAGGACTTCGATTGATGGATTGACCACTTCTTCGACATGCACGAACACTCGATACAGGTACATCCCTAATGTGGTCCACGGCGGCCTTGGTGGCGAAGAATAGTACAACCCCGGTTCCTGCACCGGTATCTCAACACCAATCACCTTCGGTATGGTGGACGGCTTCTTCATCCATGCCATAACCGTCAGAGCCTAGCTGTCTGGAGGAACAAACATACTTACAAGCTCACCTCCAAGGTCGTTGATAAGCTCGTTCATGGACTCGCTGTTCCAAGCACGTCGAGGCATGCCGTGGAAGGTAAGCTTTTTTAAAAACTCAAGCTCAGAGGGCACCGAGCCCCATCCTCGGTGCCACCAATCAAAGCTCACCAGTGCGCCATCGCAGAACAAACACCGGGAAGATTCGAACACACGACTGCAGTCGAAAGTTGTCCGGAACCTGACGAAGAAATCAGCCGGTGGTGGACAGACTTCGACGAGCAAGTCACTTATTTGGATGCCGTGCACAATGCCAAGAGGTTTGACAAGGTCATACGACGAGACGGGAGGCCGGTCGCCGTTGATGGTTACCATCAACACTTTGCCGGCAAACTGGTCGTCAAGCGCCGCCATGCCACTGTTGAGCGATAGCACGCAGTGACCGAAGGCAGGACGGACCTCAGGATCTCCGGCTCGGAGATCCGCGTTGACCGGCGACATGATAGTGCGCTTGAGTATAGGGTACAGGAGGGGGATTTGGGGAAACTGGAGTAGGAATCGAGATTCCAGAGGTGGGGGAGGGGCGGGAGACTAGGATGAAAAGGTAGCATGAATTTCGAGCACGCGCCAATATGCTCTCGGCGCGCAAGCGCACGAAAACACCGGTGGCGCCCACATGTCGGCCTAAGAGTCCTTATTCTTTCTTTTTTGGAGAGCCCGGCCTTTTTTTCAGGATCTTTTGAGAGCCCGGCCTGAGAGTCATAATTGACTTGTTTGGCATTGCGTTACTACTCGGCCCATATTCAACGACACCTCACTGGCCCAAACAAGTGTACATCATCAAAAAGACACTGGGCTCAAATTATATAACTTGAAAAAAGGAGATATACTCTGAACACTGGAGAATGGTGATGCCCTCATTTAGCCCACCAGTAGGTCGAGACAATAAACAGTTCGAAACAACGATATATACAACATTCAAATACTGACTAGTGACTACTACTGACATAAACAGCAAGACATGATAGTTCATAAGAAGTCTTGCTACACCACCAAAACGCACCCATCTGCAGCGCTCAGACTCTCGTGATCCAGACGAGAATGACATTCTAAACAGAAGCAACTATTACATAGTTAGAGTGAAGTAGACGAGGATGACCAAATGACAAGGAATATGCATAACAAAAGAAAGAACTACCCATCCAGAACCAGCAGCAAAGACAACGAAGTCATTCGAAGAGATGATCCAACACCATCATAATTTGCAGCCCCGCTTCAGCGACCAGTGATTCGGAGACACCAGTACTCCAACCTTTCGGTGCAACAGCCCAATTACCTATCAACCTGAAGGCTCGAACCACATCACTGCCTATCGTAATTGAGACATCCAAGGATCAAAGTTAATCCGGATGCCTTTGTCATTCTCACCTTCTTTCGGCTGCAGGCTGTATCATTGACAATCAAGGGAGTTTGCTCCCGAACTCCTAGGGCTCGCCGTGTAGACACAGTTTTCCATAGCAAACAGAGCCTCTCTGCCATCGAGGTCCTTGCCAACGGTGATCTCCTGGTTAATTGGATAATTGAGTCCGAGAAACAGAGAGTGCGAACCAGGGCTGTTTACCCACCTCCAACTAAAAAATCCTAAAGGCCCCAACAAGCTGGTATCCTGCTCATAGACGTAACAGCCACTGTCCGGATACTCACGTATTACACGGTGCTTGTATACAGTGGGGGTTTTGCAATATAACTTTTCCGTCTCATGTGTCCGAATGATCATCAGTCTTTTGCTGTCGTCTAATCGAGCGAGGAACCAGTTGTGCTTCCGAGTTTTTGGCAAAGGTGCTGTGATTACAAAGGGCAGTAACTGTAGGGACACTACATCATATCAAAAAGGACAGGCACTGTTGTAAGATCAACAATGTTCAGAGTATGAGTAGGATAATGCAAGAAACAACATTGGTATGTCCCTGTTGGAACTGGGAGGAAAATACAGGGAAATGTATACTGGGTTCGAAAATATAGAAGTGCCATGCATGGTTATACTCATGTTATCTCGCAATCGATTCTTCACAGGAAAACTACCATGTCATGCATGTTATGTAATCATGTTCTGTCCTCACAAACAAATTCTTCAAGGTAACTAACAGACCATGCATTGTTATATACGCGTGTTATGTGGGCAAATTTTTTGTGAGAATATTATTCTAGCCATTGATTGCTGAAGGGCGAATATAGGTATGTACACATGGTATGCATTGCAGGATTTCACTACTTCCAAATATAGAGTTCTCCATATGCACAATTGCTTCCCTAATGTATGGTTAGATGAAACCAACAGTGTGGTGCATGTTTCTACATCATGAAAATGAGGAAACTAACATGAGAGGAAACAACTTACACGCGCCGTCCCAGCTATACATGGTGCCATCTGCTTTGTCGATCGTGTAGATGATGCCATTGTGTTCAATAGCATCACAGAAGTGTGTATCAGCTTTGACGATGATCCACTGCGAGCCGAGTTGTCTCCAGCTAAAGAAGGCACCAGCGTAAAGCTAGGCGAGTCCTCGATCGAACAAGGCAATTAGCTTGAAGTCTGCGTAATTCGCATGTCGTGTGGGCACTTGGCAGATTACAATCTTTTGCAAAACAAGGTCCGTCCAACTGACGTAGTAATCTAGATGACTTGGACCGCGATGGTAATACTCTATATAATCCAACGGAGGAAGGATAATCTCATGGGAGGTCTGGAAGTTCACGAGCACCAACTTTTTACCATCTTCTCTGAAGGCAGCCATCCAGTGGGAGTTCATGCTGACCCAGTACATACCTGCCAAGAAGTTTCGGGCGATGCTGATCGGATCGATGTCGAGGGAAATGATGTACGGCGACCCACTACATACCTGCAAAGAAGTTTCGGCTAATGGAGATTGGATTGAAGTCGAGGGGCATCATGTACACATCCGTATCATGGTGAGCGAATCTCGCAAGACCAGATAGCAGCAAGCAGGGTGTCTTGAAAAGCTTAGGCCTCGCTTCGACGATGGCCGTGTGCATGTCCCTCGAGCATGCAGCCAGCCGCAGGGCGCTCAACATATCCATACAAGAACAACAGAGGTCGAGGATGTCACTGGGGAGATTGCTCCAATCGCGGCTCATATGGATGCTGCGCGGTTCGCGTTCGGCCATGGTGGAGTTTGGAAGGGGGCTTGATTTATGGGGGAGAAGGATGTCGGTGATGGAGCGGCTAGCGAGGGAATAGTGGTACTGGGGGAGGCGAGTGAGGCGACGGTACACGGGGGCACAGTGAGATGGAGACGGAGAAGGAGATGGAGATGGAGTGGTGCTATGGGAGCGGAGAGGGAGACGAGGCGAGGCGCCATTGTGTTGTACAGCGGCGGTGACAGACTGCACTGTGCACAGGGTGAGGCTGACTTTGGTAACCCGAACACGCCGCCTAGACTAGTGTCAGGCGCATGGTGTTGTCACTTCACTGTGAGGACTGGATGAATAGTATTTTGACCATCAAGTGTACCACAGTTGTACTACTACTACTAGTAGTAGGTACATGAGTACTCCAGTATTGTATAGCGTAAATAGGTCTCTTGTGCTAGCATGCCTGTTCACTTCATCGTTCAGGTATCATCCATATTGCGAGCAGAACCAAATTCTCGTGCATGCCCAATCAACGCTCTGCCGCGATGCATGCAGTGGTCGTTCTAGTGCATCAAGGACGGCATGCAGATCGTTCCACACTTGAGAAGAGGAAAAATGGAAAGGTAGAACGCGGCAGCAGAGGAAGAGAACGCTGGCTAACGAGGCTGGGAGGGGATCGAGAAGGAAGTTAATGTTCCACGCCTAAAGGTTTTGGGAAAACCTGATTTTCATGAGGTGACTTATACTCACCTAAACGGATGGAGTATTCCTTAACCAGAGAATGTTGTGTCTCCCACTCACGCGCTCAAAGAAAACTACGACACATTTTTTTATCTGTTTGCATAGGTCCCACCTATCAGGAAGGATGGGCACGTACACGAACAGGTACGACTCATCAGTGTACCCGCATAGCCTTTTTGTTTAGTCTACCTAGCCGTCTAATCAACTGCCTGCACGCCA
Source organism: Aegilops umbellulata (assembly GCA_032464435.1). Classification (NCBI taxonomy): domain Eukaryota; kingdom Viridiplantae; phylum Streptophyta; class Magnoliopsida; order Poales; family Poaceae; genus Aegilops; species Aegilops umbellulata. Next base: position 154,176,463 of record CP136059.1, on the reverse strand, counting down.
CTTATCCCATTTACTCCTACTCCATCGGGAATCGATTCTCCTCGGCTTCTTCACCTCCCCTTCGTCTTCATTTGCATCCAAACCCCACTGCGTTCACATTGTTTTAACCTCTTTAAATAATCATCTACTACTTCAGTTAGACTAGCCATCTAATCCTAGTTCTCCAAACCATAGCCTTCGTTCCAGCGGTTCCAAATGGCGAAAGAGATCGAGATGCAGGTTTTTAGTGTCCAACATGTCCTTGTCGAAGGCTTGATGCGCATAGTTGCCACCGTCACCGTCCACCCAAGGGTTGTACGGCAGTGGATCAACAATGTATCCAACTCCCTTGAAAAGGCAGAAGAAGAAGAAGAAGAAGAAGAAGAAGAAGAAGAAGAAGAAGAAGAAGAAGAAGAAGAAGAAGAAGAAGAAGAAGAAGAAGAAGAAGAAGAAGAAGAAGAAGAAGAAGAAGAAGAAGAAGAAGAAGAAGAAGAAGAAGAAGAAGAAGAAGAAGAAGAAGAAGAAGAAGAAGAAGAAGAAGAAGAAGAAGAAGAAGAAGAAGAAGAAGAAGAAGAAGAAGAAGAAGAAGAAGAAGAAGAAGAAGAAGAAGAAGAAGAAGAAGAAGAAGAAGAAGAAGAAGAAGAAGAAGAAGAAGAAGAAGAAGAAGAAGAAGAAGAGAAGAAGAAGAAGAAGAAGAAGAAGAAGAAGAAGAAGAAGAAGAAGAAGAAGAAGAAGAAGAAGAAGAAGAAGAAGAAGAAGAAGAAGAAGAAGAAGAAGAAGAAGAAGAAGAAGAAGAAGAAGAAGAAGAAGAAGAAGAAGAAGAAGAAGAAGAAGAAGAAAAGGTTGCACCAGCAGGAGGGCATTATGGATGGATGAACTATTTCCTCTCTTGTAAAAAAATTATTCCCTCTCGGTGTATATTGATATAGATGGACTATTTCGATGGTGTGCATGTCTTTGGAACAGAGTAGTAGCATGGGTCCGCTTGACTATAAGGAACTATTTATCCGCATATATAGCTTTCTCTGCTACTCCTTCTAGAGATCGGTATGCAGTGCATGTGTCCGTAGACATGACAACTTGTCCATGGAAGTTCAACTACGGCGACCATCACGTTTCATCTCGCGATTCCCATGACGCCTCTCCAACCCACGGCACCACGCCCCCCGACGTGCGCCTCACCCCTCTCGGCCGCACTGCCCCTGTGCCTTTGTGTGCATGACATGTGGGCCACCTAAAATGCGGCGAGCATCAAGTTTCTACCACAGCCACCCGCGATTCCCACGACACCGCTCGAACCCATGAAACCACATGTCCCCCGACCTGCGGCTCACCCCTCTTGGCCCCACTACCCCTCTGCCTACGGGAGCATTACATGTGGACCAGTCACCTATTGGGTCCACATGTTATTGACTCAAAGGTAGGTGTAGTAAGGCGCTGAATCTTAGTCCCGACGGCCCTGAGAGGGAAATGTAACTCCTGCGCCAGGGCTTGTGGTGCTCCCGCAGCACGAACTCGTGCCAAAATCGAGATTTGTTTCTTTACTATACATGCACGCAATGATTTAATGGACATTGTAATCCTAACATGTGATGGGGAGCTCTAAATTTGAATTTGAAACTTATAAAACGAAAAGATTCAAAACAAATATACTGGGAGAGAGGGAGTATATCGTAGGATGTGTCCCATACAAAATAAGTCCCCTGGTTTGTCACCGCGAAGATGCGGTTAGAAAGGAGCACAACGTCTTCCTACTCGTACGACAACAAATCGGCCGCAGACAACATGGTCTGCCTTTGACCGCCATGTGCAAGGTTTGTGCTTTCTTATTCAATCTCACCGTGGTTCCATCGTACCAATTCATGCGGTGGCCCATTGCATGGCTGATCCCAATGTTGGACAAAGGTTCTATGGGAACGGTGTCACCATTGTAAATGTTGTGCAAATTGATGTTGGTACCCTCCCATACATATGCAAGCCAATCTCCACTCGCACCGAGCCTAACCTGTGAAATAGTGGGTAGGGGGAGAATTAGGAAATGGACACGGAAGTAGTCTTTAGAATGCATTTACTACGTGATCAAACTCATCTTACCTGCTCATCGGAGGAAATCCGAGTGCCCCTCAACATCGGCATCTGAAGGGGCGTCAACTTGCAACTACGGCCACGCCGCACTGGAGAGACCCCCAAGGAAACATCCTCGTGCGTTCCACGGAACATCAAGATGCATTTGTATGAGTAGTTTATCTTGTGAGAGAAAAGGATGAACGAGGGAAGGCCTCTAGAGATAGAGATGGACACTACTACTACCAATGTGCTGGTCCATGCGTTGCAATGGATCCAAAGTAGTAGAATAATACTTGTTCACGTGCTTGAAATATAAACACTCTAGTTTTGATATACATGTCTCAGCAGACATGACAAGTTGTCCATGGAAGTTGAACCACGGTGACCATTACGCTTCTTGTTTCTACCACTGCCACACCCACACGCGATTCCCACGATGCCGCTCCAACCCACGGCACGACGTCCCCCGACGTGGACATGGATCCTCTGATGTGGCTATCACTGCCTTGCCCTGCCTTTCCTTCGCTGACAGGTGGGACCCACGCTTATGGGTCCCACATGTCAGTGACAGAATGGTAGGATTGTTCGCGTCAGGGGATCCTCATGCCCCCGACGTGCCCCTCATCCCTCTCGGCCCCCCCGCTCCTCTGCCTTTTGTGCATGATATACTCCTAATATATTACTCCCTCCGTACCTAAATATTTGTCTTTTTTGAGATTTCAAATGGACTATCACATACGGATTATATAGACATATTCTAGTGTTTCTAGCAAGATGCCCGCGCGTTGCACGAAGTTGATGGAAAAGGTAATCACAACTTATAAATTGACGGATCGAGTACTAGTTATAGTGATGCATATAATTAAGCAAAGGGATCGCACATGTCGGTATAGACTGGAACGAGCATGCAACAACACAACAAGAATTAAGGCCACGATGATGCGATCGCAGTGGTGGTTACAGAAGGCAAGAAGAAAGATGGATCCATGAACGTACGACCTTCTCCTCCTCAACTTAGTGCGCCGGGCCACCGACCGGCGGCTAAGGAGCGGCGGCTTTTGTGGCGAGGTCGAGGTGCTTCTTAGCAAAGGCATCCAAGGCTTCCAGTCGGTTGAGGAAGGCCAACCTCGTAGCGTCCTCACTGGCATTGTAGATACCTATGTACACGATTTGCTCATACATGTGGATGTGTAGGTCGACGAATTCTTGCAGGGCGAGGCGCCTCGCGGCGAGCGCGACCTCCAGGTGGACATTCTTCGTGGCGTCGGCGGGTAGTCGCAGGGCCACCAGTGCTTGAAAGAGGTTCCGGCCATGAAGGTCGATTAGGGTGGCAGGCAATGAGGAGCCCGGGCGCGCGGGCTGGAGGAGTACGGCGATGTCGTTCACGAGCTTCTTTATGACGGTGAACTTGTTGCTGGTGTCAACGATCATCTGGTCCAACTGAGAGTCGTAGTTGGCGTCGACGGCGGCCATCCACCTGCCGGTCTCCAACACCGTCTGGAGACGATCCTCGGCGCCATGCCGCAGGCCGGCGTTGTGGACCATCTGGCGCAGCCGCTGGCCGCTCACGCGCATCGCTGCCATGGGTCTGGAGTGAGCTCTTTTGCGCTTAGTGTAGGTGCTTAGGCAAATGCTTAGGTGCGTACGATGTGGTAGATACATTGGAATGGAGGGGCGCCTTTATATGAGGGCAATGAGGGAAAACTGCATTGCATTCACATCGTGCAGCCTCTTTTCCCGGACCTCCTCCCATTACTTCCCTCATGCATTAATTGAGGAGGATGCATTGGCCGTTCAACATATCGGGAACCGCTACTCCCTCCCTTGTCTGCATTAAAGCTGTATCGGGAACCGCTACTTCCCTCGTTCAACCTTTTCTCTCACAAGATAAACTAGTCATACAAATGCATCTTGATGTTCCGTGCAACGCACGGGCAGCTAGCTAATTTCTTTTAAAATAGTTGCTGCGATAATTGGGTTGAAGTGATATATTTTATGTCTGCCCCGAATGACTTCAGATTCACTAGTAGTAACAAAGAAAAGGTTGCCTTGTTAATTAACAGAGAGCAGGGTGAAAACTATCACATGAGGCAGGTAAAAACAAGGTGCACTAGGTTCAACGTCATCGTCACTACAGTTGTGCGCGCGCGAGAAATCTACATATCGAGGGGGCTAACAAGCGAGGCACCGAGACACAATGTTTGAGAGAGAAACCAATTGACATATTGTGATCAAATCGAGTTGTCACCCTTCTGCTGTCATTGTTGGGGCGGGGAGGGAGAGAAAGACATATTGAGAGTGTGTGCGTTAGACACAGAGGCACAACTAGCGAGTGTGTGTGTGTGTGTGTTTGAAAGAGGAGTAGATAGATTATTATCAAGATTGATGTGCCACCCTACTCCTTCGGTGCCGGGTAGTGTGTGTGTGTATGTTTGAGAGAGAAGCCAGTCGATAGATTAGTATCAAGATCGAGGTGTCACCCTACTCCTTCGGTGTTGGGAAGTGTGGGTGTGTGTGGGGGGCAGTGACACTCACATATAGCTACTCTTATAAAAAAATAGAGTTGGTGATGATGGTGTTCCTTCCATCCTGCAATATAGGCCATTCGATTTATATCCGACGGACAGGAAGGAAACTATGGCAATTTTGCAAAAAGATACCCACACCCCTCTCCGCATTTGCAAATAAGGCATTCCCTCGTTCATCCTTTTCTCCCACAAGATAAACTTCTCATACTAATGCATATTGATGTTCCGTGCAACGCATGGGCATCTTGCTAGTAGGGAGAAGGAGTTTGTGTGACACATATCTAGCTATATTAAGGGATAGGTAGATAGTATATGTGTGAGAGACATTAGTGGCTGTGGGTGGGCGGAATTAAAGGGGTGGGCGTGTTAGACATAGAGAGCGTGTGTGTTTCTGTGTGAGAGACTTGTAGGACGGGGTAGAAAGACGAATTTAACCCTGACGGAGGGAGGGAAATACACGAAGTGCACGTGTGTGATTCCGATGCCCACAGGGAAATGAGATATGTATGCATGTGAGAGAGATTGCACAATTCATTGACGTATCACTATCTAGCGATCGTGGACGTGCATCGCTTGAACATAAGTCAATATCTACTTCGTATCATGGCCAAAGGTACAATATCAATTCAACGCTATAAAGATTGGACACTCACATATCACATTTTTTCTATTTAAATAAGCCTTTTTAGTTGTGCATGCCAAAGTTACAGTGATGTTTCTTCAAACAACCAATGTAGCTATCATGAACATGCACCATTGTTACTCTTGCATTCAAATTCATTAGTCCTGGATGATTTAAGTTTCTATTTTGAAGTAATATATGTAATATTCATATATGAATTCAACGGTACACAATTTATGAAATGGAGGCTATGTAATCATATGAGGTAACACTTTTAAGTAGCTGACTACAATATCCATTTCTTTTTGTGCGCCTCTACAGTCTACACTAACACGTCAATGCATTATGTTTAAAGTAAATAACCAATGGCACTAAATTATCTATTTACACGAGAAATACATAGGCTGAGCGTTTGATCCTTTTTTTTGTGAACGCGCCACTACACTCGTACGATTGGTCGCGCCCGTGTGAACGTCCAAGTTATCGGCGCATCATCCCGAGTTATTGTCTTTTTTCTGGGGTGGACTTTACACCAGTTATTAACTGCTGACGCGTGCCCCGTGTACACAGTCTAGCATGACCTTCCTGCTAGCACGGTCCAAAATTAGTTGAAACTAGATACAAACGATCCCGCGGGCGGAAAAATCTCCCACCTCCTTCTAAAATTTCCGCCACCTTAGTCTTTAGCATGCGAAATCCCCCTTTTGTCCTTGGTGCACGGAGACCAATAGTTACAATACTGCCCTCATCTACATGATAGGTCAGGTCTGCTTTGGTAACTTCCGGTTCCCCCACTACACGGCACCCCCATTTCCTCTCCCCTCCCGCAAAAACGACTAACTACACGACACGCCGTCCGTACTTCATCGCCCTTTCTCCCCTTCCCTCTCAAAACCCTAGACTGCTCATCCACCGGCGTACCATGGCCCATTCACTGCCAGCGGCGTCCACCTCGCCGGATCTGCTTCTGCGACTGCATCTACCCCTCCCACCTCCCCTAGAAATAAGTAGACTGCTCATCCACCACTGTACCACATCCAATTCAGTGCCGGCCTTGTCCATGGTGCCGGATCTGCTTCGCCGGTACTCTCGTCAACCGCCGCGCATCTGCAGTGGCTCATTCGTACTCCCCACCGGAGACGCTTCATCCACACCCCCCGGAGCTGCCCCACCGACGCCCCCGTCGACGGCCTCTGATCCTCTTCGCCGACACCTTCCTCAACCCTACCGGAGCCGCTTCGCCAACACCTTCCTCAACCCTACTGGAGTAGCTTCGCCTATACCATTCTCAACCCTACCGGGGCCGCTTTGCCAACTCACGGAGCAGCTTCTGACGCCCCATCCAACCTACCGGAGCAGCTTCTGATGCCCCATCCACGGCTGCAGATCCGCATCGTCGACACCACCCTTAACCCAACCACCGGAGCAGCTTCTGACGCCCCGTCCACGGCCGCAGATCCACATCGTCGACACCATCCTTAACCGAACCACCGAAGCAGCTTCACCTATGCCCTCGTCCACGGCCATAGATCCGCTTCGCCCACACCGTAGTCCACTCTACCGGAGCCGCTCCACAAACACCCTACTCGACGGTTCTAGATCTCCTTACCGGACCCCGACAGCCAGCGCAGCGTCATCACCCTCGACGTTTCTAACCTGATTCCCACAATCTAGAGAGATACCAAGCACCTGCCACGGCCTAGGTACTTGTCACCTTTAAACCCGTCCAGCATCACCTGCTCGATGTACTTCAAATATACTAACCGGTCGCTGTTACCTGTTATGCAGCTGGCAAAAACTACAAGGACGATGTTTCTTCTAGATCTAACAGCTTGGCCAACCAAGATCCTGGACTGAGGCATTGCTATGATCTTGTAAGCACGTCTCTCTCTCTTGTATTGTTCTGTGCCTGCCAGCGTGCTTTGCTAGGATTTTCGACCAGTAATCCCTTTGTGCAGACAATGATTTCTACTACTGGCTGCTAAATTAGATATGTAGATGTCATACATGATACTACCTCGTACCTTCGTTCCAAAATATAAGTCTTTCTAGAGATTCCACTATAGGCTACATACGGAGCAAAATGAGTGAATCTACACTCGAAAATGCATCTATATACATCTGTATGTGGTCCATACTGGAATCTCTACAAAGACATATATTTAGGAACAGGGGCAGTACATTACACAAAATCGTAGGTGGCATGTAGGAATTCTAGTGCACTACATTAGGCTCCCTTAGAGTGCCTGCTAGTCCAGCATACAGAGTCATGGCTAGTTTATGGTACGCACACAATCGTTAATTGGTGGTTTAAATATGCGCAAGGGATATGCAATGTAGTATCATGTAGAGATGTCTGAAATTAGTCGTGTCAACTTGCAAATAGGGTTACACAATGAAAAAGTACAAGATGTATGTGGCAATTTCATGGAACATCGCAAAAAAAGGAGAGGCAGCGGTGAGCCTATACAGTGTGCTATGGTACGTCACTCCTCCATTGCAATCATTGTGACATGTTATTTGTATGCCAGTTCTATTAGACAAGTTTCTTAGGGACAGTTATTATGAGTTATCCTAAGAAAATAAACACCTGTGAATATAATTTCCATGTAATAAGCCAACCATTTCTTTTCATTGCATTTTCAGCTTATCTTTGGTATGATCAGTGGAAAGTCTAGATTGCATTATATTTTTTTCATTTTGCTGCCCATATGGAAATTAATTTGACTTGCAAACATCACAAATTGAACCCAGTGCAGTAATTAATATGATAGGAAAACAGACCATCACTATTTGCTCAAAATGCAAATACAAAGATACCATCTACTTGGCACAATCTACTTTGGTCAATGTTTTCCATAGAGATCCCATTGCCTAATTTAAACGAAGAACGCATGACCCACATTTAAATGAAGAACAATTATTTATTGAAATTCGATGGTCCAAGTGGCTGGTTATTATCATATAGAAGCACCACATGAAAGCATCATATACCAGCAGCAGCAGCAGCAGCTGATAGCAACTCATCATACAGCAGCAGCAGTCTGCAATTCATCATATACCAGCAGCAGCTCATAGCAATTCATCATATAGCAGCAACAGGAGCAACTCATAGCAATTCATCATATAGCAGCAGCAGGAGCAGCTCATAGCAATTCATCATATAGCAGCAGCAGCAGGAGCAGCTTGTAGCAACTCATCATATAGCAGCAGCACGAGCAGCTTGTAGCAACTCATCATATAGTAGCAGCAGCTCATAGCAATTCATCATATAGCAGCAGCAGCAGCTCATAGCAACCCATCATACAGCAGCAGCAGCTCATAGCAATTCATCATATAGCAGCAGCAGGAGCAGCTCATAGCAATGCATCATATAGCAGCAGCAGAGGCAGCTCATAGCAATTCATCGTATAGTGGATCAGAATGAAAATTTGGCAAAAAATCAGAGGAGATCCTCACCTTGTTGGATGAGATCATCCTTCAACAACACCTCAAGGCCATGGCCTGGCAAGAGGGGAGGGGGAATAAGGTGCCTTCTGCCGCAGTGTGGCATCAGCCGTAGTTGTGCAGCGCCCGCTGGAGTAGTGCGTTGGACGAACCACAGTGGATCAGCTGCTGGAGACCATGAGAATGAGGGGCGGCGCCAGAGGGAGGAGAAGCCAGGGATATTTTCCCCTACCCGCCGGCCATGTAGACTAGCTGGACATAGCATCATCGAGGACAAGTCCAGATGGGACCAGTGGCGACGGCTCAATGGAGGAACCCTAGTGCTGCAGGCAGGGGATCGAGGTAGAGGGAAAGGGGAGAGGAGATGCAAGCGGGCAGGGCAATGAATGCTTGCGTGTTTGTTTTTACTTGAGGGCCAGGTGTGACACGGGTGTCAGCAGTTGCATTTTGAGTGTAATATAGGCAGACAACAAAGTCATTTCACTATTCCCCTTCCCTTCAATTTTTAGTGAGGTTCTACCCGAAACACCCCCCTCCAAAGCGAAATTAGTTAAGCCCAAGCCCATAACTCAAAAATGACTTCTTTACATCTTTTATGGCTTATTTTGACAATATGCCCTGAAAAGGCGGAATCGAACTGGCCCTTAACCTGCAATTCAATTGTGCGTGCAATGATGAATCACTCCTGCCTGCTATCTGTACATTTAGGCATCATCATACATGGCATAACCTAATACATGTGCATTCCATTGTAGAATCTGGAATATGCAGTGTTTATGTTAGTTCATACGTTGCAGATGATGTTTAAATGCCCCTTTAAATCTGGTCAGTCAAGTGATGGTCTTTAAGCCTCCTTCTTTGCTTCTTTTGTTGATATGTAAGATTTGCTCACACTTCTGTTCAATTGCTTGTTTGCATCAGCCAGCCATACTAGGACTATTTTCTTTGATTACTTGCTATTCTTGACCTAACACTCTAATAGAGCTTGTCAACGATTTAAACACTAAGGGCTGCTGTAGTGGGGCCTTGTCTAACTCATAGGTGACATAAAGGTTTGGATGTACACTACATTAGGCTCTCCAAGAGTACCTGGAGATCCAGTTCGAAGGTATGCCTAGTTTTTACATAGTGCAGACATAGTAAATGCTCATTTCATTGTGTGCAAGTGCAACAGATGTGGCATGTTTCATTATGTGGTGTTGTTTTGTTATAATCTCATCCTTTTGTGTTCACAGACTGCAAAGTATGCATATTTATCTTCCAAGGAGACGAGTAACTAGTTTGTGTCACCTTGTAGAGGGGGTGCAATGAAGATAAGATTGAGGATTTCCAAGTACAAGATGTTAGGAAGGAGCCTTGCAAGAGAAGTAGGAGCTGCGCTGAGCCTCTTCAACCTACTAAGGTAAGTCACTGTATGCAACTCAACAGTTCAATTCCTTGTTTGTTTCAGGCATAGTTAATTTTCTCTTTTCAATTGCTTTATTTGTCCTCAGTTAATGAGATGCCCAAATAATCATGCCTGATGTTCGGTACTTGTATCACTATTAGTTGACATAATTAAAGGCCTTGCCATTTAATTACTCTGCCGAAGTGTGCCTGAAGCTTTGAAGTCTATTAACCAACTATTATTGCATGAGGCTCACAATCTAGTTTATACTACGCTAATGATTGCATAGTTTTTCCTGTTGTAGTATGTTTGTATGAAACCCTCTGTTGTTCATTATGCTCCCTAAGACTTTAATTGAGGCACAGAATGGCCATCTGCTTGCTTACTTATACGCAACGTGTTGTCTAAATTTGTAACTTGTCTATGTTTTCGATTGGGCCCCAACATCATGCTCCTCTGGTGAGCTAAGATGGATTTATGTATGCAGGCTACACAGACTATCTTTTTTATAATTTTTAAAATATCACCTGCTTATGCTTCATGACGTGTAACATTTTTTTAAAGTGACATGTAACATTATTGTTAGTCCTGTTTTACCATGTAGTACAAAATAGTGTCTTGTTCGCTTCACTGTTGTAACTATATTTTTGCCCTAGTCATGTGTATTTACAGAAACATTTCAGGATGAAGTGACATCAACACAAAGATCTGTGAGCAGTGCGGCATGGCCGTTACCGAATGATTATGGATTGGAATCGGAATGTGCTGATGTTCTCGAGCATCAACTAGAGGTGGCAAGACAACATGTACATGATTGTCAATGTATAATCAACAAGTTGAGACTGTACATGCAGGTATGAGATGTAGGAGTCAAAAAAATGAAACAAGACACTGAGGTAACTGTCGGTGTCAAAACCGGCGGATCTCGGGTAGGGTGTCCCAAACGGTGCGTCACGGTCGGATGGTAACAGGAGACAAGGGTCACGATGTTTACCCAGGTTCGGGCCCTCTCGATGGAGGTAAAACCCTACTCCTGCTTGATTGATATTGATGATATGGGTAGTACAAGAGTAGATCTACCACGAGATCAAGGAGGCTAAACCCTAGAAGCTAGCCTATGGTATGATTGTGTATGATGATTGTTCTGTCCTACGGACTACAACCCTCCGGTTTATATAGACACCGAATAGGGTTACGGTTACACAGAGTCGGTTACAATGGTAGGAGATCTTGAGTATCCGCATCGCCTAGCTTGCCTTCCACGCCAAGGAAAGTCCCATCCAGACACGGGACGAAGTCTTCAATCTTGTACCTTCATAGTCCAGGAGTTCGGCGAAGGTATAGTCCGGCTACCCGAACACCCCCTAATCCAGGACTCCCTCAGTAGCCCCTGAACCAGGCTTCAATGACGACGAGTCCGGCGCGCAGATTGTCTTCGGCATTGCAAGGCGGGTTCCTCCTCCAAGTCCTTCATAGAAGATTTGTAATCACCAAAAATAGTGTCTGGCTCTGCAAAATAAGTTTCCACATATTGCCATAGAGAGAATAATATTAACACAAATCAAATCTGCTGACGTATTCCACAGTGCGTCAACACACTGCGGCCAAGCTCTTTATACAAATTGTTTTCACTTTTCCACCTCAGCGCGTTTAGCGAGGCGGTTTCCTTGGCACGTCTTGTCAAAGCAGAGATCGTGTGCCCCTTTTAACGGGATTCTCATCAATACGGATGTGGGTAACCCAACCGCGCAATTTACCATGGCGCTTGGGAGGCAAGTGAGTTTTATTAGGCAGGTGGGGACGCCTAACCGCATCCGCCCATATAAGGGGATAAGGATCCACCTTTTTACCTACGCCTTCTTCCTCCTTTGCCAATCCATCTCTCGCGCACTCAAGCTCCAGCGCCCAAGCCCGCTCTTCCCACCTCAACCTTCTCTAGCAATGTCCGGAGCGGGAGGCAAGTGGATGGTATCCTCCGTTACGGAGGTTCAAGTAAAAAAGCTAAGGAAAGCCGGATACCTGTCCAAGGACATCCGGCACCGGCTTCCTGAGGAGGGGCAGCTTCTCCCCACCCCAAGGCCCCATGAGAGGGTAGTTTTCCTTCCCCACTTCCTCCGCGGACTGGGTTTTCCACTTCACCCATTTGTCCGGGGAATCATGTTCTACTATGGCCTAGATTTCCACGATCTGGCCCCGAACTTCATCCTCAACATCTCGGCGTTTATCGTCGTGTGTGAGGCCTTCCTCCGCATCCGCCCCCATTTTGGCCTTTGGCTGAAGACCTTCAACGTCAAGCCCAAGGTGGTGCGCGACAACCAAGCGGAGTGCGGAGGTGCTATGGCTGGCAAGATAGCCAACATCCTCTGGTTCGAGGGCTCCTTTGTGGAGACCCTAAAGGCGTGGCAAGCCGGGTGGTTTTACATCACCGAGCCCCGCGATCCGAAATGGGTCGTAGCCCCTGAATTCAGATCCGGACCCCCCATGCGGCTTGTGTCCTCGAAAGAGACGGGCCTGTCATGGGGCAACGAGGAAGAGGTGACTGGACTGAAGACCTGCATCAAGTCCCTGGTAGACAAGCCAATCCGGCTGGTCAATATAGTCCAGGTCATGCTCGTTTGTCTGATCCTCCCGTGCCAACAATGGGATTTCAATTTGTGGGAGTTCGACCCGGCGCAGCACCGAACCCTCAACAGGCTCTTTGACACGTCGTATGAAGACGTCTGGAAGGTGCCAAAGGCGCCGGAGCCCCCGCATCCGCTTCCGAGGACCGCGGATACACCACGCAGCGTCACGCTAGCGAGGTAATGTATCTATGCCTTTGACATGATTCTTAAGCTCTTTTTCATAGATTAAGTCTATGCGGGATCTAAACTCCCTTACCTTTGACAGGCTTGGCAGGCGATATCCGGACCAATTAACTGTCCGGCTCCCCTGCCCGAAGACCCAGCCCCAGCTCTCCTGGTGCAGCTGCTGACTCCGGCACCTTACGTGGTGCCGGAGAAGAAGGTCAAGAAGAAGAAGACCACCGGGACTCGAAAGAGTGCCCGCAACTTGGTGGTGTCGGACTCGTCGTCTGACGAGTCCGAGGCGCCCTCCTCTCGTGAAAATGAGGAGGAGGAAGAAAAAAGCTCTCCCCCCCAGTGGGGGGAGAAAAGAAGAAGAAGGCCACCCCATCGGGGGAGGCTGAGGGGTCTAGGAAGAGGAAGACCCCTCCGCCGGACTACTCCCACGACGCCGCAGAGAGCGGAGAGGAGTGGCCGGACAGGGCCAAGCGTCCGGCGAAATCGTAAGTATTCGTATACCAGAGTGACTCATTATATTCCTTTAATGCATAGCTTTCCCTAATGTCGAATGTGATTTATGCAGCCCGCCCCGGGCCGAACTCGATGATTCGTCGAGCGGCTCCCTGTATTCGTCGGACGTGAACTCAGTTCCGCCCGCTGTCTCCCCTCGCACTGCGGACAACGCCGAAGTGGCGTCGCAACAAGCTCCGGGGCAGGAGTAGGTGGTCCTGGAGGAGCCGAAAGGCGACCTCCCGGACTCCAGTAATAAAGGGGACAAGACCCCCCAGGGCTCCGAGTCCGGCTTTGTGTCGGACGCCGCGCCGGACTCTTCAACAGTTCCGGTTCGCGGTAGGCGAACTCCTTCCAAGAGGAGCAAGCCTTCTGAGCCGGCAGCCTCCGTCCAACCGGAGGTGCCGGACAATCTGCTGGAGGTGCTTGACGGCGCCTCCATCGACGAGGAACACCGTACTATTATGAGTATGGTGATCCGAAGGGTTCAGTCCGCCAAGAGCGGACTGACTGAAGCTTGCGCTAGCCTTCTGACAGGCTTCGAGGTAAGTAGAAATATGTCAAAATATGACCGCATAGACAGTAGCCCCTGATGCTCTGTTCGGCGTTCGAAAAGAAAAGCCGAATAGAGGATCTATTAGATTTCGCAGGAGTCTAACAATAAGGAGTCAATATGCGTATGCAGGCTTCGCTGCTATCCACCGCTGCACTGACTGCATAGGTGGAAGTCCTAAAAAAGGACCTTGGGCGGACCGAGCAAGAGCTCGACCTTGCCAAATGGCAGCTCGAGGAAAAATAAGGTAAGAAATACCCTACAAAGAAAAAAGTTGCCTATAGAGAGGCGTGATTGCAAAAAATAACAGGATCGTACTGCTTATTGTAGGGGCCACAAATGAGGTGGCGACCCTCAAGCAGGCGCTAACTGAGACCGGAAAGAAAACGGCCGAGGAGCGCACCGAGCGAGAAAGACTTGGGGCTCAGGTTGGCGAGGTGCAGCAAGAGCTGCAGGCTCTCATGGAAAAACATGAGAGCCTGGAGCTTGAGTCAAAGGCGCAAGCATCCGAGCTCGCGTCAGCCCTTGAGTCCGCCAAGGGTGCCAAGGCCGAAGCCCAAAAGGCCCTCCAAGAGTTGGAGGAGATGAAAAAGATAGCAGCGGGTGAGGCATTCTTAATGCAAAGTAGGAATATAAAAGTAAACTACTTGTCACTTACCCGAATCCGTACTTCTCCAGGGGCGTTCGCAGATCTTCCCCGCAGCGTATCTGATGCTGCCGCATTCTACCGAGCTGAAGAGGGCAGCTCGACGAAGAGTGTGTTCTGGTCTCAGTATTCTGAGGCCGGACACCCTGTGCCTTTGAGCGATCAGCTGAAACAGCTGGTTGAGCTCCACAAGGCGGCTGAACAAGCCATGAAGGGCTTCCTAGTTCGGCTGTGGCCCGGAGAGGCCCTGCCTGGGAGCTACTTCGGGCTGGTGCGGCGGCTGGTGGAGGCCTGTCCACGGCTTGAGGTCATCAAGCGTTCCGCCTGCATCGAAGGTGCCCGGAGGGCCCTTGCCCGTGCAAAGGTGCACTGGGGTAAGCTTGACGGAGAGAAGCTGGTGAAGGACGGGCCGCCGCAGGGGAAGGAGCATCGCAAGCCCGAGAACTACTGCAAGGATGTTCTTGCCGGTGCCCGCCTTATTGCGGATGAATGTACTAGAGATGTGATATTTGAATGAACTCGCTCATGTTTATCCTGTGCGCTGAAAACTTGCTCATATGCGCTAAGCAATGCTTATGGAATTTCAAATATTATTTTCTGTGCGGCCGTTTATCAAAAATTGAGAGATGGCCAGTCGTCGGCTTCTGCCCCCATGCCGCTAGTGCTGGGGTGTTCGGGATAAACCTGAGCGCTCTTTTTCCCATGGTTAGGTCCTTCAAGGGAGGCGCTCAGCACAACGAACCAGGCAATCGGACTATAATGCTTGAACACTCTCACTTAGCCATAGAACTTTATAATTTTAAATTTCGGCGAAGCCCCTAGTTCGGAAGACCGAATTCGGGGCGCTATCCACGCCTTTGGCCGGACAGAGCCAGCTCCTCGCTCGAAGCGGCATAAGTCTTTAGGGACTCGAAAAACC
The DNA here is from genome assembly GCA_032464435.1 of Aegilops umbellulata. Lineage (NCBI taxonomy): Eukaryota > Viridiplantae > Streptophyta > Magnoliopsida > Poales > Poaceae > Aegilops > Aegilops umbellulata. The sequence goes on along the minus strand of CP136059.1, from coordinate 154,161,022 downwards.
TCTCGAACAGCGACCTGTCTCTCGCCTTATCATGACAGTCATTTTTAGCTTTCTCCACTGAGGTGCTTAACCCAGCTGAACCGGGGCACAATCGCAGTGGTTCTCCTAGTGCTACCTTAGCCAATATAGCAGAACGTAAGGCACCAAAACATAGGAGCCGGGCAAACCCAACTATTGACCCAAATCATGATTCGGAGCCGATGCATATAGTGCTATAAGTTCGGGGTGCCGCACTTGTGAAAGTGTACGGACTTCTCACGCCAGATCGAAGGGTACTGAAGCCCCTGGCGTGTTTGCCGTACCATGGTGTACGGGTGCGATCATGTTATTTAATAAACATATATATTAAAAGAAAATAATGCAAAAAATAGGCAAAAAGCTATGCATTGTTTATAAAGAGGCTATTTATCAAAGCCGAACAATACAAGTAGTGCGATAAGCAAAAAGATATTAGACTATTTAACATGTCCTGACCAGGGGCAGGCCGCGGAATTGTGTTCGAAACAGATATACCGCTCGTAATAGAGACCACCTGAGAGTTCCATAATGCGGCATAGCTTTGTCTGCTTCCCTGGATTGTGCATCGTTTGTGCGGCAGCCGAATTGCCGAACGGGTCGTCCAAAGTGTGGAGTCCTGAAAGTAATAAAAAGAATCCGGCAGCCCCTAGTACATTTTAAGCCGTATTGTGAGCATGCCGTTACTGTGCCCCTTCCCCTGTGCCCATGGTATTTCAAGGGCGTAATTATGTACGCGAGGTACTAGCTCCGCTATGTCGCGATGGCTGGGGTTGGGGCCGCATTGCTACGCCTGCTCAGAATGTGCCAGGCGGTCTTGTTGTAGGTTACTCCAGGCGCGCTTGGCATTGTCTGGCTTTTTAACGGCCGGACTGGAGAGTTGCCTAAAAAGGCTGCTTTGTACTTCCGCCGCGAGAGCCGCCGTGTGCTCCTCCGTACGGAGGGAGCGTTCGGTGTTCCCGCTGACCGTGATTACTCCTCGAGGGCTTGGCATCTTGAGCTTGAGGTATGCGTAGTGCGGCACCGCATTGAATTTGGCAAATGCGGTTCGTCCGAGCAGGGCGTGATAGCCACTGCGGAACGGGACTATGTCGAAGATTAACTCTTCGCTTCGGAAGTTATCCAGAGATCCGAAGACCACATCAAGTGTTACGGAGCCTGTACAGTTGGCTTCTACACCTGGTATAATGCCTTTAAAGGTCGTTCTTGTGGGCTTAATCCTTGATGGATCTATGCCCATTTTCCGCACTGTATCCTGATAGAGCAGGTTCAGGCTACTGCCGCCGTCCATGAGGACTCTTGTGAGATGAAATCCGTCGATGATTGGGTCAAGAACCAATGCGGCAAAGCCGCCATGACGGATGCTAGTGGGGTGGTCCCTTCGATCAAAAGTGATCGGCCAAGAGGACCATGGGTTGAACTTTGGGGCGACTGGCTCCATCGCGTATACGTCCCGTAGCGCACGCTTCTGCTCCTTCTTGGGAATGTGGGTTGCGTATATCATGTTCACCGCCCACACTTGTGGGGAAACCCCTTCTGTCCATTGTTGTTCGGAGGCCTGGGCTCCTCTTCGTCATCGCTATGCAGCCCCTTGTCTTTGTTTTTGGCTCTTAACTTGCCTGCCTGCTTGAACACCCAACAATCCCTGTTGCTGTGATTGGCTGGCCTTTCGGGGGTGCCATGGATCTGGCACAAGCGGTCGAGTATTCGGTCCAAACTGGACGGGCCCTGAGTATTCTTTTTAAATGGCATTTTCCGCTGACCGGATTTATAGCCTCTGAATCCGGCATTGACTGCCGTATCTTCATTGCTGTCGCTGCTAACGCGGCGCTTTTGCTTATTTCGACGTGTCCTGCCACTTTTGTCCTTGGTATCTGAATTACCAGGGTTCTTTGATAAGTTGTTGCTGCGAGCTAGCTAGCTACCCTCGCCTGCGCAAAAGCGGGTCATGAGTGTCGTGAGGGCTGCCATAGATTTCGGCTTTTCCTGTCCCAGGTGCCGGGCAAGCCACTCGTCGCGGATGTTATGCTTGAAGGCTGCTAGGGCCTCTGCGTCCGGACAGTCGACTATCTGGTTTTTCTTTGTTAGGAACCGTGTCCAGAATTGCCTGGCCGATTCCTCTGGCTGCTAAATTATGTGGCTTAGGTCGTCGGCATCCGGTGGTCGCACATAAGTGCCCTGGAAGTTGTCGAGGAATGCGGCTTCCAGGTCCTCCCAGGAACCGATTGAGTCCGCTGGCACGCTGTTAAGCCAGTGCCGGGCCGGTCCTTTGAGTTTGAGAGGGAGGTATTTGATGGCGTGTAGATCATCGCCACGTGCCATGTGGATGTGAAGGAGATAATCCTCGATCCATACCGTCGGGTCTGTAGTGCCATCGTATGATTCGATGTTTACGGGTTTGAAACCCACTGGGATTTGATGATCCATTACTTCATCTGTGAAGCATAGTGGGTGTGCGGTGCCCCTGTACTGGGCTATGTCACAACGCAGCTCGGAAGAGCTATGCCTGTTGTGTTCGGCCCGGCCGTATTTATTGTGCCCGGAGTGAAGATCATCGTCACGTGTCGTCGGGCGCCTGCGCGATCCGTAGATCGATCTTGTTTGCCTTGCTTTTTCCTCCAGTACATCTCGCAGGTCTGGTGCATTTTCCCGTGCCTTGGTTGAGCGGCGTCGGGGCATGGCTTGGGTGGAGGTTCGACAGGCCTCTTTGTCGCGGCCGCGAGGTGGTCGGTCTGCCATGTCGTGCCTGGTGATGTAGGTGCTTCCTCCTCTGATCGGGGTAGCGGCCTGCGCTTAGGATAATTCTTGGAGGGGCGCTCGAGTTCGTACTCTTCAGCCGCAAGGACTTCAGTCCATCTATCAGCTAGCAAATCTTGACCGGCTCTAAGTTGTTGCTGCTTTTTCTTTAGGCTGTTCGCCATGGCTAAAAGCCTGCATTTGAAACGCTCTTGTTCGGCGGGGTCTGATGGTATGACGAATTCGTCGTCATCGAGGCTTGCCTCGTCTTCGGAGGGAGGCATATAGTTATCATCCTCAACCTCTCGTTCTGCCGCTCTCTCATGAGGGATGGCTTCTCCATCTTCCTGCGCTGAATCTTGCTGGGTTGGGTGTTCTTCGGCGCTATCCGAGGTAGTATTATCTCCCGTGCCGGAATCATCGTTTTTGCTTTGGCGGGATTTAGAGCGGCACCGCTAACGTCGGCGCTTTGGCTGTTTCTTGGAGGTGTCATCCCCCGCTGTTCCATCGCCATCTCCATCCTTTGGAGTATCCACCATATATACGTCATATGACAAGGTGGCCGTCCAGCGCCCTACAGGTGCTGGTTCCTGTTCGTCTCCTACCTCGTCGTCCATACCGTCAAAGTCTTCGGAGCCGAAGTCAAGCATGTCGGTGAAATCGTCGACAGTGGCTACCAGGTGGGTGGTGGTGGGTTTTGAATTTCTTCATCGTCCGTATCCCATCCTTGCTGACCGTAATTCGGCCAGGGCTCTCCTGATACAGAGAGAGACTTGAAAGAATTCAGGATGTCGCCAAAAGGCGAGTGCTGAAAGATGTCCGCGGCGGTGAACTCCATTATCGGTGCCCAATCGGCTTCGACTGGCAGGGGCGCGGGGGGTTCGGAGTCCGGGGAGGAGTCCGGACCTTCGGGATCAGGGGTCACGCGGAGTGCGGGGCTGGCGTTCGGCTCGATCGCCCTTGAGATCGCAGCCCCCGAGGTGACGTCCAACCGCTCATCATCAATTGGCGCAATAGGGTCCGAGTTAAGGGTCGGAACCGGTGTGTGTGCGGCCTCCAGGACACTGTTCAGAGGCAGAGCTAGATCATGCCCCTCGAGATAGTGCGGCGCGCTTGGCTGTGGCTCGAACCCGTCAAAGATCAAGTCTCCGCGGATATCAGTCATGTAGTTTAAGCTTCCAAACCTGACTTGATGGCCAGGGGCGTAGCTTTCGATCTGCTCCAGATGACCAAGCGAATTGGCCCGCAGAGCGAAGCCGCCGAAGACGAAGATCTATCCGGGGAGAAAAGTATCACCCTGGACCTCATCGTTGTTGATGATCAGAGGAGCCATCGTGCCTAAAGGCGACATCACATAGGAACTCTCAATGAAAGCACCAATGTTGGTGTCAAAACCAGCGGATCTCGGGTAGGGGGTCCCGAACTGTGCGTCAAGGTCGGATGGTAACAGGAGACAAGGGACACGATGTTTACCCAGGTTCGGGCCCTCTCGATGGAGGTAAAACCCTAATCCTGCTTGATTAATATTGATGATATGGGTAGTACAAGAGTAGATCTACCACGAGATCAAGGAGGCTAAACCCTAGAAGCTAGCCTATGGTATGATTGTGTATGATGATTGTTCTGTCCTACGGACTACAACCCTCCGGTTTATATAGACACCGGATAGGGTTAGGGTTACACAGAGTCGGTTACAATGGTAGGAGATCTTGAGTATCCGCATCGCCTAGCTTGCCTTCCACGCCAAGGAAAGTCCCATCCGGACACGGGACGAAGTCTTCAATCTTGTATCTTCATAGTCCAGGAGTCCGGCGAAGGTATAGTCCGGCTATCCGAACACCCCCTAATCCAGGACTCCCTCAGTAACCATGAAGGAATTGGAGATTTTGCAGACTGAAATTTGTGCTATCTGAATCCGGCCAATCCTATTTTCTGAAGAGATTACAGTTCAAATGGAGTTAAGTTGATGCGCGTCCATGATGTATGAGATGTATTTGCCCAGTGTATGGAATTTGTTGTTTGTGTATCTTTATTATCACCTGTGCCGAACCATAATGCCCAGTGGGTATAATCGGCTGTAATTTCTTTATTGTATAGTGTAGGATTATTCTACCTTTCTATGCCTTGATCTCTTTGTTGTAATAGTGTAGGCTTTTTAGAGGTGATAGTATTGAGTAGGATAATTCTTTGAATATGCTATACCGTTCAAACGGGGGCCAATTCGCCCGACCATGGCCCTTCACGGGTCGTCGGATCCGTGGGCCTTCTACGTCTCGTAGGATCCATGGGCCTTCTACGTCTCGTAGGTTCCATGGGCCTTCTACGTCTCGTAGGATCCATGGGCCTTGTACGTCTCGTAGGATCCATGGGCCGTCGGCTCATTTATGGGTCTTGTACGGGCCTTTAATTGGCCGTAGACGGGCCTTTAATAGAAATCGTACGTTTTATGGGCTGACCATAACGGGCCGTTAATAGGCCGTATTTGTTGATGCTATGAAAATGGCCCAACAGACTAACGGTCCACAAACGGGCTGACTGTAACGACGGGCTGAATTTGGCCCACAAGCAGAAAATGTCAGTAACGGGTCGTAAGTAACCGAATGCTGCAAATGAGCCCAAGAATAAATGGGCCCTCAGAAGGCCGAAAGTTAACTTGGGCTGGAAACGGCCCAACGAAATAACGGGCTGTTAATGGGTATAAAGTGATACACTATTCATTACGGGCCAGTTTCACCACGGGCTGTTAATGGGTGTAAAGTAATACACTGTTCATTACGGGCCAGCTTCAGCACGGGCCGCTAATGGGCCAAGAGTTACAAAGGGCCTCATATGGGCTGAAAGACGTCATGGGCTATACATGGGCCAGAAGTGAAAACGGGCTGGAATCATAGTGGACGGACCAGATGACGCTACTGGGCCTAATTCGGATAGGGCGTAACGGGCCTTGGGTTAGCGGGCTGTAAATGGGCTATATGTGAACATGCCGTTAACAGGCTTTCCATGGGCCGGCCCGCCAGCTTTTGACCAAGTCAAACGGGCCGGCCTTTTCACAGGAATGGGCCACTGTTGGGCCGTGCCTCGTGTCGATGTATCATAGGCGCCTATCTGACCCGCTGACGAGCTGACACGTGTTTCGTCCGGCCAATCAGAATTTTACACGTGGAAATTTCCCATTGGTCGGGGCTGTTAACAGGTTATCAGATCCAAAACCCGACCCGATAGCTTAACGGTGTTCCGTTATGGTGGATGCCACGTGTCGGTCACCCTTGACGAAAGCACTTCTGTGACGCGCGATTTATCGTCATGGAAGTGGACACTTCCGTGATGATAATTTTGGTAATGTCATGGAACACTTCTACGACAGCACAGGTATGACTATCTTGATTCTGTCATAAATTTGTCATGGATGTACATGCATGACAAAAAAAGCGACCTACTGTGACAAACACGTATCATCATGGAAGTGTATTTTTTTGTAGTGCATATTGTATTGTTGCCATCGAAGATTAAAAGATGGGGTTTATATCATATTGCTTGAGTTTATCCCTCTACATCATGTCATCTTGCCTAATGCGTTACTCTGTTCTTATGAACTTAATAGTCTAGATGCATGCTGGATAGCGGTCGATGTGTGGAGTAATACTAAAAGACGCAGAATCGTTTTGGTCTACTTGTCGCGGACGTGATGCCTATATACATGATCATGCCTAGATATTCTCATAATTATGCACTTTTCTATCAATTGCTCGACATTACTTTTTTCGCCCACCATAAATTATGCTATCTTGAGAGAAGCCACTAGTCAAACCTATGGCCCCCAGGTCTATATTCCATCATATTATTTTCCTATCAACTAGCTATTTCTATCGTTGTTTATTTTGCAATCTTTACTTTCCAATCTATATCATAAAAATACCAAAAATATTTATCTTATTATCTCTATCAGATCTCACTTTTGCAAGTGGCCGTGAAGGGATTGACAACCCATTTATCGCGTTGGTTGCCAGGTTCTTATTTGTTTGTGCAGGTACAAGGCGACTTGCGTGTAACCTCCTAATGGATTGATACCTTGGTTCTCAAAACCGAGGGAAATACTTATGCTACTTTGCTGCATCACCCTTTCCTCTTCAAGGGAAAACCAACCCATGCTAAACAGTTAGCAAGCGTGAGCAGCGGAGCCGGCCGCGGGCAGTAGCAGCCACGCGAGTCGTGCGTGGGCGTGAGTAGCGTCGCCAGGAGCAAGAGCAGTGGGGACGAGAAAGAGCGGCAGCAGGCGCGCCGGCAGCGCATTGGCGCAAGCAGCGGTGCCGGAGACCAGGCGGCCATGCTCCAGGTGATCTGCTCGGAGTGGCTTGCACGCCGGCAAGATTGAGCTGCACGGGCCGGTCTAGGGGAGGCCCAGGCGACATGAGTGGTGGACGGGAGAGAGAGCTCGCCGGAGAGATTGAGAGGAGAGAAAGAGAGTTTTTTTTCTTTTTACTTTCTTCGGGTGGGTCCCACCTGTAAGTGACTTGGGAAGCGGGGTACAAATATCCAGGGAACAAATCATTGACGGTCAAAGGTCGTTGACCAAATAGAAACGACACGGAAGGGTATTTCCATAATGGCACCTAACGAAAGAGGGGTATAGTTGAGCACTGTTTTTATTTAGAGGTAAATATGAGGTCGGGACAAAGTTAGGGGGAAAATGTAAATGTCCCTAAATAAAAAATACAATCATACCAACCAAGATCACGATTAACCCATAGGACAAAACGGATCTACTCAAATATCATAGTATAACCATAGATTATTGGGAAATAATATATGGAGTTGAGCACCATGTTTAAGTAGAGATTACAGCGGGGAGAAGAGGTGTTACACCGCTACATAGAGGGGGAGAAAGTTGGTGTAGACGGTAGCAAGGTCGTTGATGTAGATCGCCATCACGGTCCTAGCCCCAGCGGCACTCCGGCGCCACTGGGAGAGAGGGGGAGAGAGACCCCCTCCTTCTTCTTCTTCCTTGGCCTCCTCCCTAGATGGGAGGAGAGTTCCCCCTCTGGTCCTTGGTCTCCATGGTGGCGGAGGTGTGGGATCCCCTCCAAGATTGGATCTCCCTCTCTGTTCTCTTCTGTTTCGTGTTCCCAGATCTGACCGAAAACTGTTTCTTATATTTCGGGAGATCCGTAACTCCGATTGCGCTGAGACTTTAACACGATTTTTTTTCGGATATAAGCTTCCTTGAGCCCGACGTAGAGGTCCAACCGACGTTCTAGGAGGGCACAACCCACCACCGTGCGCCAGGGGCCTCTGGCGCGCCCTGGTGTCTTGTGGGCTGTGGGGGCCTCCGTTTGCGGTGATTCCAACTCTGAAAAATCACATATATTCCAAAATAATTCTCCGTGAAATTTTATTGCATTTGGACTTCGTTTGATATGGATACTCTATGATACAAAAAACATGCGGAAAACAGGAACTGGCACTGGGCACTTGATCAATATGTTAGTCCAATAAATCATATAAAAAGTTGCCAAAAGTATGTAAAAGTTGTATAATATTGGCATGAAACAATCAAAAATTATAGATACGACGGAGACGTATCAGCATCCCCAAGCTTAATTCCTGCTCATCCTCGAGCAGGTAAATGATAAAAAAGATAATTTTTATGTGGAATGCTACCTAGCACAAACTTGATCATATATCTAATCATGGCATGAATATTAAGACATAAGTGATTCAAAGCAATAGTCTATAATTTGACATAAATACATCAATACTAAGGCATCCAATAAACAATCATGTCTTTCAAAATATCAACGCTAAAGAAAGCTATCCCTACAAAATCCTATAGTCTTGTCATGCTCTGTCTTCTTAACACAAAGTATTTATCATGCACAACCCCGATGATAAGCCGAGCAATTGGTTCATACTTTTTAACGCGCTTCAGCTTCTACAACCCTCACGCAATACATGAGTGCAAGCCATGGATATAGCACTATAGGTGGAAAAGAGTATGATGATAGGGGTAAATATAGAGATGACAAAAAAGTAAGAAAGTCTCACATCAACGCGGCTAACCAACGGGCTATGGAGATGCCCATCAATCGATATCAATGTGAGGAGTAGGGATTGCCATGCAACGAATGCACTAAGAGCTATAAGTGTATGAAAGCTCAATATGAAAACTAAGTGGGTGTGCATCTAATCCTATAATGAAAATTTTCCACTAGTATATGAAAGTGACAACATAGGAGACTCTCCATACGAAAAACATGTTGCTACTTTAAAGCACAAGTGTGGTAAAGGATACTAACAATGCCCCTTCTCTCTTTGTTTATTTTTTCTTTTTCTTTTTTTCTTTTTTTTCTCTCATTGTCCAGAGTCTCATCCTGACTTGTAGGGGAATCGTAGTATCCATCATCCTTTCCTCACTAGGGCACTGCTCTAAAAATGAATAATGATGATCATCACACTTCTATTTACTTATAACTCAAAATAAATAAAAATTACAACTCGATATCTATGACAAAATATGACTCTATATGAATGCCTCTGGCATGTACCAAGATGTGCAATGATCTAGCGTAACATGTATAAAAATGATGAACATTGGCTGAGCCACAACTACTATGATAGCTATATGATAATGCAAAGCAATATGACAATGAATGCTCAAGTCATCAAACGGAAGCGGTGGAAGTTGCATGGCAATATATCTCGGAATGGCCATGGAAAAGCCATAATAGGTAGGTATGGTGGCTGTTTTGAGGAAGATATAATAAGGCTTATGTGTGATAGAGCGTATCATATCACGAGGTTTGGATGCACCTGCGAAGTTTGCACCAAGTCTCGATGTGAGAAAGGGCAATGCACGGTACCGTAGAGGTTAGCAAATTGCGAAAAGGTAAGAGTGTGTATAATCCATGAACTCACATTAGTCATAAATAACTCATATACTTATTGCAAAAGTTTATTAGACCTCAAAGCAAAGTACTACTATGCATGCCCCTAGGGGGATCGATTGGTAGGAAAAGACCATCGCTCGTCCTCGACCGCCACTCATAAGGAATAAATCAATAATAAATCATGCTCCAACTTCATAGCATAACGAGAGACTATACGTGCATGCTTCGGGAATCACAAACCTTAACACCAATATTCCTACTAACCACAACCATTTACTACTACCTCCCACATATTATCATCTCTATATCGCAAAACTATTGCAAGGAATCAAACATATCATATTTAGTGATCCATAAGTTTTATGCAGGATTTTATGACTAACCATACAATTGGCCAATTCCTTTTGACTCTCTAAATATATATAAGTGAAGCATGAGAGTTTAATTCTTTCTACAAAAGATCATGCTCTAACAAATATAAGTGAATCCAAAGAGCATTCTATGAACAATGATTTTCTATGTGAAGGGAAACAGGCAATCCAAACTTCAAATGATATAAGTGAAGCACATGAAGCATTCTATAAAGGCCATACTCAAAATATATAAGTGAAGTGCAATGAGAATTCTATAAATCAACCATGGACTATCTCATACCAGCACGATGCATAAAAGATAAGTGAAAACTAAATGCAAAAGACGCTCAAAGGTTTGCACATATCACATGAAGGAAACGAAACCGAAAACATACCGATACTTGTTGAAGAAAGATGGGATGCCTTCCAGGGCATCCCCAAGCTTAGACGCTTGAGTCTCCTTGAATATTTACTTGGGGTGCCTTGGGCAACCCCAAGATTGAGCTCTTGCCTCTCCTCCTTCTCCTCATATCGAAACCTCCTCGATCTTTGATCACTTCATCCACACAAAACTCAATAGAAAGGTCGGTAAGATCCATTAGTATAATAAAGCAAATCACTACTCTTAGTATTGTTAGAAACCAATTCATATTTTTTTTGCATTGTAGCTACTGTAATATAATTTTTCCATGGCTTATACCACCGATAGAATCGATAGTTTCATCAAAACAAGCAACATAATGCATCAAAAACATAATCTGTCTTAAACAAGACAGTCTGTAGTAATCTGAACACTACCATACTTCTATAACTCCAAAAATTCTGAAAAATTAGGACAACGTAAACAATTTGTATAGCAAGACTGTGCAAACAGTTTCAGAAACGTTTAACTTTCCAGTAAAAAATGAAATTTCACGCGCTACAGCCAATGTTTCTGTTTCTGCACCGCACATACCAACAAGCAATCTAATCATCCTAAAGGCAAATCTTGGCATATTATTTTTATAATACAACGGAATTGTACAAGGGGATAATTATTTCTGTGAGAATCTTCATGAAAAATTCTACATTGTTTCCATGAGCATGAACAAGAGTGTTGAAGGTCGACCCTCACTTCTCCAATGCATAACTTCCAATCACTTCTCTTTTGTGAAAAGTTTTAAGTTCCCCTCTATATTTTTTTGTTTTTTAACTATATAAAAGCACTCAACAGAAATAAATGACTCTCTAAAACTTCCGGGTTGTCTCCCTGGCAGTGCTTTCTTTAAAGCCATTAAGCTAAGCGTAAAGTGCTCAAGTAATGAATCCACCCGGATCCCAAGGTATATCAAAGCCAATTTGAATCTACAATGATTTAGCATTTCGTAGTGAGCACAAAGCAACATATATTAGGCAATGACGAAGTCTAACTCTCTTCCTATGCATCGGCATGTCATATAAGAACAACTCATGCACATCAAATAAAGGCCAATACATAGCATAAGCAGTTTCTTGCAAGTTTATCGTGTTGGAAACATAGAGAGGTGGAGATATAGTTCCTCTCTCATAATAATTGCAAGTAGGAGCAGCAAGCACATGCATATTATATTCATCAAAATCATAATGTGCAATGGTGGAATGCAACCCATCAATATAATCCTTAATAAGAGCAAACTTCTCCGATATAGTGTAGTTGGGAGAATCCAAAAAGATAATAGGACTATCATGTGTGGGTGCAATAGCAACAATTTCATTCTTAACATAAGGAACTATGGCAAGTTCATCTCCATAAGCATAGTTTAAATTGGTATCATGGCCACAAGCATAGCAATCATCAAGTTCATCAAAAAGGGATATTTCAAGTGAAGCAACGGAATCAGAGCAATTATCATAACATTCATCCTTCAGTAAGAACGAAGGGATATTAAATGATAAATGAGTTTGAGGGTTACTCTTATTAGAAGGTGGGCACAGGTAGCTAATCCGTTCTTCCTCTGTTTGTTCTTCGCTCTCCTCATCATCTTTTTCATCCAATGAGCTCGCAGTTTCATCAATTTCTTCTTCCATAGACTCCTCCAAAATATTAATCTCTTCTTGGATAGCAGAGACTTTCTCAATAAATTCATAAATATCGAAATTGTATTTATAATTATCTTAGCAATATTTAAGGATGGCAAAATTTTCAGGTCTGTAAACATCATCATCAAAAGCTTCATATTTTTCAAACAAAGATTCAGTTTCATAAGCACCCTTAAAAGCAACAAATTCTTCTATTCGTTCCACATCATAGTAATCATATATACCTCTAGCATAAGAAGCCAAGGTTTCATTATCATTAAATTCACATGAAAAGGGAAGATGTGGAGCATTCGTCCTAGAGCAACAAGTAAAATCATATCTCTGACATAAATTCCAAGCATACGGATGCAACATATAAATTTGATCCCATAAAAGTTTCCCTTTTGTGTCAAGCGATAATCCCTAAAGTATTCACGTTGATCCAATGTTACTCCCATTATCAAGTTGAATGGGGTTTTCTCAGGATTATCAAAGTAGTGCATAATATTTTTCACATAACGGGCATCGAGGGTTTTAGGAGGTTCCCCATCTCCATGAGTAGCAAGTACCACTATTTTTTTTGGTGTTTCGTGTTCCATATCCATAACTACAGATAGAGAACAACTTATAACAGAGAATTAAAACTACTTAGTGATAAAGCAAACAAGCACACACGAGAATATTCACCCCACGCTATAACTCCCCGGCAACGGCGCCAGAAAAATGTCTTGATAACCCACAAGTATAGGGGATCAATTGTAGACTCTTTTTATAAGTAAGAGTGTCGAACCCAACGATGAGCTAAAGGTAGAACAAACATTCCCTCAAGTTCTATCGACCACCGATACAACTCTATGCACACTTGACGTCTGCTTTATCGAAAACAAGTATGAAACTAGTTTGTGGCAGTGATGCTAGAACTACTTTGCAAGAATAAATCTAGAAGTATTTTGCAAGATAATAAAAGTTAGGTGTTTAGTAAAAGGGTTTGTGTCAACAAGAAATTTATTTGTCCCTAGGCAATCAATAACAAGTACCGGTAATCATTCTTGTAATTTTATATGAGGGAGAGGCATGAGCTAACATACTTTCTCTACTTGGATCATATGCACTTATGATTGGAACTCTAGCAAGCATCCGCAACTACTAAAGATCATTAAGGTCGCGAAACCCAACCATAGCATTAAGTATAAAGTCCAGTTTACTCCCATACGCCATAACCCACTTATCCACGTTTGGGTTGCTGTCATCCCCCGCAACACTGACAATAAGTAAACCATGAACATATTGCAACACCCTACAGCGGGCGCCCTCATGTTTGCGCGAGACGGAGGGCACCGTAGGACAACACCATAAATAAAATATACAATCATACCAACCAAGATCACGATTAACCCACAGGACAAAACGGATCTACTCAAACATCATAGGATAACCATAGATCATTGGGAAATAATATATGGAGTTGAGCACCATGCTTAAGTAGATATTACAGCGGGGAGAAGAGGTGTTACACCGCTGCATAGAGGGGGAGAAAGTTGGTGTAGACAATAGCAAGATTGTCGATGTAGATCGCCGTCACGGTCCTAGCCCCGGCGGCACTCCGGCGCCACCGGGAGAGAGGGGGAGAGAGACCCCCTCCTTCTTCTTCCTTGGCCTCCCCCTAGATGGAGGAGAGTTCCCCCTCTGGGTTCTTGGTCTTCATGGAAACGGAGGGGCGGGATCCCCTACGAGATTGGATCTCCCTCTCTGTTCTCTTCTGTTTCGCGTTCCCCAGATCTAACCGAAAACCGTTTCTTATATTCTAGGAGATCCGTAACTCCGATTGCGCTGAGATTTTAACACGATTTTTTTCCAGATATAAGCTTCCTTGCGCCCGACGTAGAGCTCCAACCGACGTTCGAGGAGGGCACAACCCACCACCACGCGCCAGGGGCCTCTAGCGCGCCCTGGTGTCTTGTGGGCTGTGTGGGCCTCCGTTTGCTGTGATTCCAACTCTGAAAAATCACATATATTCCAAAATAATTCTCCATGAAATTTTATTGCATTTGGACTTCGTTTGATATGGATACTTTGCGATACAAAAAACATGCAGAAAACAGGAACTGGCACTGGGCACTGGATCAATAGGTTAGTCCAATAAATCATATAAAAAGTTGCCAAAAGTATGTAAAAGTTGTATAATATTGGCATGAAACAATCAAAAATTATAGATACGACTGAGACCTATCACGCTCCAGGAGGAGCGGTAGTACTACACGGAACCAAATCACGCAAGAACAGCCACTACGGATCTAGAAACATCCAAAAAAATAGATCGGTACTACCGTTGATCAAAACTACACTGTTGTATCACACCAAATAGCATATCTACTGCACTAGCACTCTCCTACAATCTCCTCTTGCAACGATTTAGCCAAAAATCATAAGAACTACACATGCATCTCCCCAAGACCTAGAAGCACAACAACGGGTCAAATAGAAAGGGACTAGGGGACATACCGGGGTCCATGGCAAGAGGGCGAGGTGGGGTTCGATCCCACCGGTCGGAATGCGAGGAGAGCGGCCGGAGACAGAGATCCGTTGAGGTCTTCCGGCGCCGTTCTAGGGCAGGAGAGATAGAGAGAGATGAAGTGGGGAAAAGAGATGAATGGGTATGAGGGAGTTGGAACTCCCCCTGCCCGCTCTTAACCCCCACGCGCTCGCGACAGCACGGTAGTACCGCGGGTCATCGCAGTAGTACCGCCCGGACGGAAGTACCGCACACGGGGCGGTAGTACCGCTCTCCCAACGATAGTAAAAAATTACTGCCACACTGGAAGCGGTAGTACTGTGCCTGGGATGCAGTTGTGCATGCACAAGGAAACCCATCTCCAGCGGTAGTACCTGGCTTGTCACGGTAGTACCGTAAACCCAAGAAAGTGCATGTTTCAACAAAAATAGAAAAACACGACCTTTGCAATGCAACCTTCAAGAAACCGGACACGCAAAAGAACACACACAAGAGGCAACTTAAACACAAACACGGCTCAAAGGAAGGCAAAAGACAACAAGGACCAAACACGAAACACAACCTCTCAAAAGAGAGGGCGGTGGCCGGAGCCACCTATGGTTGAGTCAATTGGTATGGCACCGCGAACAATTATCCTTGGGACCATGACCAAAACTCGTCTTTGAAGCACATGTACCATAAAAATGGCTAATGTGAAAGAGTTGATCAATTTATGCATACTGGGGGGAGTTCATTGAGAGAACAACACTCCTCCTATGTCCATGCCTACACCTAAAAAAGACATCAAGATGAGTATGGTGGGGTGTGCAAGGGTTCAAGCCACATTGCTCGAATCAATGATATTTAGCTCATGCCTTAACTCGCGAAATATTGCTTCATCCAAGGGCTTCGTGAAGATATGTGCAAGGTTATCATGAGTGTTGACATAGTTGAGCTCGGTCTCCCCTCGCCTAATATGATCCCAGATGAAATTATACCGAATCTCAATATGCTTCATCTTGAAGTGTTGCATCGGGTTGAGAGAGATATTTATGGCACTTTCTTTGTCACACCAAAGAGGCACTTTGTCACAAATGACACCGTAATCCTTTAAAGTTTGCCTCATCCAAAGAAGTTGAGTCCTCCTACCGGCGGCCACATACTCCGCTTTTGTATACGAGAGAGACACACAACTTTGCTTCTTAGAAGACCATCTCACCAAAGAGCAACCAAGAAATTGGCACCCTCCAGAAGTTGACTTCCTATCCACTTTTTCTCTCGCCCAATCCGAGTCTGAAAAGTCCACAAGGTTGAAGTTAGCTCCTCTTGGGTACCACAAGCCAAAGTTTGTGGTATGAGCCAAATATCCTTAGGTGCGACTTGAAACCGTGCACAAATTCCCACACTCAACATGATATTCGGTCTAGATGCACAAAGTTAAAGCAAGGAGTCAATCATGGAGCGATATACCTTTTGATCCACCGCTTTACCATTGGGATCTATGTCAAGTTGCCATTTGACGGGCATTGCAGTGGAAGATGGCTTGACATCACTTAGCTTGAATCTCTTGAGCATGTCTTGAGTGTATTTGGCTTGTTTGATGAAGGTTCCTTCTCTTCTTTGCTTGATTTCGAACACGAGAAATAACTTCAACTCTCCCATCATGGACATCTTGAACTTCGAGGTCGTGAGAGCAGCAAATTCCTCATTGAAAGCTTTGTTAGGCGAACCAAAGATAATATCATCAACATATAGTTGGCATACAAACAACTCCTCTTTGACCTTCTTAGTAAAAAGAGTGGGGTCTATTTTCCCAATTTCAAACCCATGATCTTGCAACAACTCGGTAAGGTGCTCATACAACACACGTGGGGATTGTTTAAGGCCATAGAGTGCCTTGTCGAGTTGGTACACATGATTGGGGAACTCAGGGTCCTCAAACCCCGAGGGTTGTTTGACATACACCAACTCATTAATAGGACCATTAAGAAAAGCACTCTTCACATCCATTTCTTGCAACGTGAAGTTATGATGAGAAGCATAAGCAATCAACAAACGAATAGATTCAAGGCGGGCAACGGGAGCAAAGGTTTCATCGTAGTCGATACCCTCGACTTGGGAGTAGCCTTGTGCTACCAAACGAGCCTTGTTGCGAACGATAATCCCATGAGCATCTTGCTTGTTCTTGAATATCCACTTGGTTCCAATGACATTATGGTTCCCCTTTGGCCTTGGCACCAATCTCCACACCTTGTTGTGCTCAAAGTTGTTGAGTTCTTCATGCATGGCATTAAGCCATTCCGGATCCTCGAGCGCCTCATAGACCTTTTCGGGTTCCACACAAGAAACAAACGCGTGATGTTCACAATAGTTTGCTAATTGTCTATGAGTGCTTACCCCCTTTCTTAAGCTTCCAAGCACATTCATCATGAGATGATCTTTGGTAGTGAGATTGGATGCAATCTTGGCGGCACGATGCTCCAATTCCTCCTCAGGAGAGAGTTGATGAGCGGCAACTTGATCATCTTGAGCTTGTTCGTGATCTTGAGCTTGCTCTTGATCTTGAACTTGCTCGGTCATGAGAACTTGACCTTGGGCATCACTTGGCGGTTCACCACCATCTTGAGGTTGATCTTGCCCTTGATCTTGTTCATTTGGTTGAGGGCCTTCACTTTGTTCTTCAGAAGCGTGTGGGTCTTGGGTTGGTGATGGTTCCACTTGAGTGGAACATTGTCCTTCTCCTTTGGCCACAAGGGGTTCCTCAATGGGTAGGATATGACCAACACCCATTCTTCTTATGGCTTGGGGAGGAATTTCATCACCTACATCACAAGTACCACTTTGCTCCACTTGGGAGCCGTTGTTCTCATCAAACTCCACGTTACACGTCCCCTCAATGAGCCCGGTGGACTTGTTGATGACACGGTAAGCATGAGAGTTTGTAGCATAACCAACAAATATGTCGTCATGAGCTCTAGCCTCAAATTTAGACAAACGAACACCTTCTTGAGAACGAAACACTTACACCCGAACACCCAGAAGTACTTGAGGTTGCGCTTGTTTCTGGTAAGTATCTCATATGGAGTCTTGTTCAAGCCTTTGCAGAGATAGCCGATTGGATGCATGACAAGCTGTGTTGATGGCTTCGGCCCAAAAGTTGTACGGAGACTTAAACTCCGCCATCATGGTCCTTGCCGCATCCATCAACATCCGGCTCCTCCTCTCAGCTACACCATTTTGTTGAGGGGTGTAAGGTGCGGAATATTGATGCTTGATCTCCTCATCAATAAGAAACTCATCCAAGGTGTAGTTCTTGAACTTGGAGCCGTTGTCACTTCTTTTCATGAAGATCTTTGCATTGTGTTGAAGTTGAGCTTCATTTGCAAAGTCGATGATGGTTTGTTGGGTCTCACTCTTCCTCTTGAAGAAATATACCCAAGTGTATCTTGAATAATCATCCAAAATCACCAAGCAAAACTTTCTACCCCCAAGACTATCAAAGGATGGAGGCCTAAAGAGATCCAAGTGAAGGAGCTCCAAGGGCCTCTTTGATTAGATGATAGTCGTGGGAGGGTGAGCCTTCTCATGTAGCTTTCCTTCGATACAAGCACCGCAAGCACGATCTTTGGCAAAACTAACATTTGTTAGTCCACGGACATGGTCCCCCTTGAGAAGACTTTGCAAAGATCTCATATTGACATGGGCTAAGCAGTGATACGTCTCCAACGTATCTATAATTTTTTATTGTTCCATGCCAGAAAGCAATCCAGAAGACTTGGAGTCGAAGTCTGGAACTCCACGAAGCAGGAGGGCGTGCCCCCATCCTCATGGGCCCCTCGTAGCTCCACCGACGTACTTATTTCGCCTATATATACTCTTATACCCTAGATCGATCGCAGAGAGCCACAAAAATCACATTTTTAACATCCCAAATTTTCAATTTGGAATGTTATACATAGGTCATTCATGCATATCATATTTTATTGCATTTTCGTTTCACGATCCTCGAAATTCTAAGCAACTCAAGGACCCACGGAGAGAGTTGGGGATTTCACGTTTTTCATATTTGAATTTTATCAAATATTGAAATAAGGATCACTTTGGTTTAATTATTTTTCTCTCCTAAAATATTTCATATTAAAATATATGAGACGAGATAATATGACTTCTCAAAAATAAACGAAATATTGGAGGAAAATTTTAAAATCAAATAAATAAATTTTATTTGGATTTTATTTCACTTTATTCGAATTAGGAAAAATATGCATTTTTCAAAATTGCATTACAGACCCAAATAAATGTTCACTTTGTTCGGAATATTATTAGAGGACCGCGAAAATTTATTTCAGGATTTTTAGAGTCCGTTTAGTATTTCTTTTGTTTGTTTTTCCGCATCAGGTTTAAAAAACAAAAAAGAGCAATGAACTAACGGGTCGTGTTCGACCCGGACACCTCGCCCGGCCGGCCTTATAAGCCCGCGCCCGACCCCGCCAGCCCAGCCACCCCCACCCCGCAAACCCTAGCGCGCTGCCGCCGCCGCCCCGCGCCTTGCGCCGATGCCGCCGTCACACACCGCCGCCGCCCCGCGATCCATCCGCTGCTGCCGACCTCGACGGAGGTAGCCGACGCCGCCGCCGTCGTTCGTCGGTTTTTCTCAGAAAAACCGTTCGGTTTTTTTTAAACCCTAGATCTAGTTTTTTAAAATAGATCGGTTCGTTCGGTTTTCCATCGGTTTATTTATTTAGCGGACGTTCGTCCGTACGTTCGTTTAAACAAACATTGTTCCTCGGTTAGTCGCAGACAGCGAACTTTCATTCGTTAGCCTGTTCGTCAGTTTTTCTTTTTCCAGGGTTTTTCCGCGTTTTTTTTCGATTGCGATTTCTGCCCTAATCTTCGATCTAGTATATCTTTTCTCTCGTTTATCCAAATCACGTGAAACAAGCGCCTAGATCTTCGTCTCGAAACCCTCTTTCTATTTAACCAACTTGAACAAGATTTTGGTACTAAAAATTTTGACTTTAGTCCAGATTAGTAATCAGATCTTGTTTCTTTCGCAGTTTGAGTTTCGTTGCTCCGTTTGATTTGATTCTTTTTGCAAAGCGGAGTTCTTCAGTTGAACTTTCCGGTTAAGATCTTCTTATTTGAGTTTTACCGTGCATCTTTGCTTGATTGCTTATGTATGCTATTGTTTGTTTGCGACAGAATTCCCGGAGTGCGAAGCGTGCTACTACGAGTCTCTAGGATTTGCAGATCGTCAGCAAGGCAAGTAACACATTGATCATACTCTATCATACCCAGTTTTTATGCATTAGTTCCAATCCTCAAACACTGCATGATTAGGATGTGATTAACTTGTGGGTTTGGGAAGTAGTTGATGAGGTAGAACCTATTACCTGTTTCATTATCAAACCCTTGGGAGTTACTTCTATGTTATGCTTATATTGCTATGCTATGCTCATAGACGTGGAATGGGTTTGAGTGTATCCATGACAGATGTGAGTTTCTTAATTAATGGTTCAATTTAAGGTGGCAACTTTAATACACATCTGGGTGGATTGTTGGTTTTGGGCACCTGGGGTTATACCAGTGTTGTCATAGGAGATCCCGGGGTTACACCGTGTGATCCTCCTATAGTCCTCCACCCAGGTTCTAAGGGATCATAAGGTTATTCATGCTAGAAACTTCTGTGTGCAGCCACAAGCTATTATGGGCTCTAGCATAGTTTAGTAGGTTGCGTGACCTCTTCTAGTGGTAGGCTAGCAGATGTAGGGGATGTAGGTTGGTACTGTCTACCCGGGGTTAGAGTTAATGCTTCTGAAAGACTGTGTCTCGGTCATTCATTTCTCAAACACCATGTAGTGCGAGAAATCCAAAGGAGGAGATCGAGTCTTGTGGGAAAAAGTGCGCAAACCTCTGCAGAGTGTATAAACTAATCATGGTTAGCCGTGTCCCCGGTTATGGATATCTTGAGTATCTGGTACTTGAATTATTGGATTGATCTATCACTATAAATTACTTTGTTGGGTTGTTAATGATTACTTTTAATTGGGATTGAGATAGGGGTACCGTTCTCAATGTTTCAACTACCATGATAGTTAAACAAAATCTATTCCTTTGTTGTAGGGAAAAATTGGCTTTTCGCAAAACATTATAACCATAGAGCCTCCACCAGCCATATATGCATGTAGTGATAGCATTTATCTGTTCATTGCTCTACTGTGTTATATTGCCAGCATATTCCATGTGTTGACCCGTTTTCGGGCTGCAACATATCATGTTGCAGACTTTTCGGATGAGGAGTAAGGTGCGCTAGGTCATTTGTCATGCACTCAGCTATGTCGTTGTAGTTGATGGGCTCACTTTATCTTCCAAGCCTTTCGTTGTTATCTTATTTAGATGGCCTTAAGCCATATTTATTGTAATAAGTTCTCTTTTGAGACATTCGATGTAATAAGTGTGTGATTGCTACTCTGCTATAAATCCATTTAAGTACTGTGTGTGTTAGCATTACCGATCCAGGGATGACACTGAACATAGAGACTTGACCGTTTGAGGTCGGGTCGCTACAAGATGGTATCAAAGCACACACTAATTATAGGACACGACCACTAAGATGAGCCATAGGTCACTCTCCTCTACTCATTTCTGACTCGTGTCCATTTTCTACTCTTTAGGATGACAGACTTAAGGAACAAGTCTGCACAACCAGAAGAAGAGCGTCGGATGATTCAGTTCAAGTTCCAGGAAGGACATTCACGCCAGTCACTGAGCCCATAGAGTTTTCCTTTGATGCCCCAACCTAGAGTCTAGGAAAGAGCATGGCAGCCCACATCGCCATGGGAGGCATTGGCGAAGTTTACCACAAGGATCTCAAGGATACTATCTACCAAATATGTGGGCTCCGAGATGAGCAATGGGAGATAGTCAGCACCAGGAGGGACAGGTCCATAGCAGCATTCATCCAGGAGTTAAACCAGCACATTCGACGCCAAGAGAACCAGTTGTGCGCAAGCATGATAGATTTGAAGAAGGCAATGTGATGGATATGAGGAGGAAATGACGATACTCGTGGAGAAGAATGACGACCTAACAAGCTACCTAACAAGCTAGGAGTCTTCATGGGAGACCCCGCGCCAGGAGGAGAAGACGACGAACCCAAGGAAGTTCGTTCTAAAGACTACATCACCATCGACCACACCGACTCCGACCCTGATGGTAGTGATGATGATTATGAGATGAAGCTGGAGCGGATATCATGGAGTCTTCCACCGATCAATATTTCTAGAATGACCACCATATGAGTAGTAGTATTCCCCCATGTATATAGTAGTAGTCCGAGCACTTCTGTAACGATAGTTCTAGATCGATTGTATGACCTTGCTTGAATTGATTTGGTGTGATATGATTGTGTTTGTCTCATGTGCATATGGGTAGTGCTTTCTCACTAGACCTCTTTTCTATTCTAATCTCTCCCCTCTAAACCCATCAGATGCCTCCGAGACGTGATACCGGATTTGTCTTCCCACCGGAGATCACCCAGTTGATCCAGCAACAGAATGCCTTGATGCAGATATTAGTCTAGAACCAAGGCAACAACAACAACAACAACCCACCACCACCTCCTCCAGTTGATAACTTAGCCCGTTTTCTGAGGTTGCAACAACCGGTGTTTTCTAGTAGCACCGAACCAATAGTTGATGATGGCTGGCTACGCAAGATTGGAAGGGAGTTGACCACCGCAGGTTGCACAAATGCTGAGAAGGTGCGTTTTGCCGCACACCAATTGGATGGACCAACAGCTTCATGGTGGGAGAATTACACAGCCACTTTCCCTATAGCCAATATCAAATGGGATCAGCTTCAGCAAGCATTCCGCACGACCCATGTCTCAACTGGAGCCATGAGTATGAAGAAGTGTGAGTTTCGCAACTTGCGCCAGGGAAATCGCACGGTGGCTCAGTCCGTAGATGAGTTTAGTAAGCTATCTCATTATGCCCCTGATGATGTGGCCACAGATGCCGCGAAGCAGGAGAAGTTTATGGAAGGGATGAATGATGAGATGAGCATGCAGTTGATGGTGGCAATATTTAACAACTACCAGGAGCTGGTAGACAAGGCTCTTATGATGGAAGGGAAGCAGCAACAGATTGAGAGCCGCAAGAGGAAGTATGGACAAGGAAAGTACAATTCTGGAGCTCAGCAAAAGCCTCGTTTCACCCCAAACTTGGGAGGATTTTCCCATAACCATGGAGGCCACACTCACAATGGAGGGAGTTCGCATAACCACAGTGGCCCCAAGAATGGAAACGGGAATGGAGCAGGCCGCAATCAGAACCGCTCTAACCCAGCCACACCCGCCAAGAAGGATCAAAGTCACATTACCTATTTCAAGTGTGGGAAGACTGGGCACTATGCCAATGATTTTCCGGAATTGAAGAACGGAAATGGCAATGGAAGCACTGGGAAGAAGCCCAACCCTTTCAACAGGGGACAAGTGAACCACGTGAACGTGGAGGAGGTTGAAGAGCAGCCTGATGCAATTATCGGTAAGTTTTTGGTTAAGTCATTTACCGCCCTTGTTCTATTTGATACTGGTGCATCGCATTCATGCATTTCAAGGGGGTTTGTGGACAAGTTTAAGTTACCCACCTTAGCCCTTAGGACACCCTTGCTAGTGAGCTCACCCGGTGCAGAGTATGTGGCCAGCCGATGGTACGATCGGATACCCTTAACCATTGGTAGCCATGTTTTCCCCTCAGACCTAATAATTTTGGAGTCACAAGGATTGGATGTGATACTGGGAATGGATTGGTTATCAAAGTATGGAGGAAACATTGACTGTGCTAGCAGATCAATTCTACTCACCACCCCGGAGGGAAAAAGGATCAAGTATGTATCTAGGCATGCGCCTAGGAGGACTCAAGTAAATTCTCTCACGGGAGTTGTTCAGGAGGAAGTGTTGGTAGTGAAGGATTACCAATTGTATTTCCAGAGGAGTTACCGGGCATGCCGCCAGATCGAGACATCGAGTTTTTGATAGAGATGTTGCCAGGCACCAGGCCGACATCGAAGAGACCGTACCGGATGCCCGCGAATGATCTAGAAGAGATCATGAAGCAAATTAAGGAGTTGTTGGAGAAAGGTTACATCCGACGAAGTTCATCACCATGGGGAGCCCCAGTGCTCTTGGTTGAGAAGAAGGATGGATCATTGAGGATGGTTGTTGATTATCGTGTGTTGAATGAAGTAACGATCAAGAACAAGTACCCACTACAGATGATCAATGATTTGTTTGACCAGCTGCAAGGAGCTAAAGTGTTTTCGAAGATCATTTGCGATCTGGATATCACCAGCTGAAGATTTGAGAAAAGGGATATACCAAAAACAGCTTTCACCACAAGGTACGGGTTGTATGAGTATACGGTTATGTCATTTGGACTGACTAACGCCCCTTCCTATTTCATGAGTATGATGAACAAGGTGTTCATGGAGTTCTTGGATAAGTTTGTCGGGGTGTTCACTGATGATATCTTGGTATACTCAAAAAATGAAGAGAAACACAAGGAACATTTGCGTTTAGTTCTCGAGAAGCTTAGGGAACATCAGTTGTATACCAAGTTCAGCAAATGTGAGTTTTGGTTGAAGGAACTTGGATTTCTTGGACATGTTATATCAGGAGAAGGTATAGCAGTGGATCCTACCAAGGTCCAGTCAGTCACCGAGTGGTTGGTACCCACCTCAGTTGGAGAAATCCGCAGTTTTCTCGGACTCGCGGGATACTATCTGATATTTATTGATAATTTCTCCAAGATTGTGAAGCCTATGAAGGCATTGTTGAAGAAGGACACCAAGTTCCATTGGACTGAAGAATGTGAAGCAAGTTTCCAGGAGTTGAAGAAACATTTGACTACAGCCCCAGTGCTGATTCTGCCAGATATACGCAAGGATTTCCAAGTGTATTGCGACGCCTCTCGCTTAGGACTTGGAGGAGTACTTATGCAGGACGGAAGAGTTGTTTCATATGCCTCACGATAGCTTTGACCGCATGAGTTGAATTATGCCACACATGATTTGGAGTTAGCAGCCGTAGTGCATGCGCTCAAAACCTAAAGACATTTTCTTATTGGAAATCGTTGTGATGTGTACATGGATCATAAGAGTTTGAAGTACATTTTCACATAGAAGGAGCTGAACCTCAGGCAAAGGAGATGGTTGGAACTCATAAAGGATTATGATATGAAGTTGCACTATCATCCAGGAAAGGCCAATGTCGTAGCAGACGCTTTGAGCCGGAAGAGTTATGTCAATACCATCGTAAGCGGAGGATTGCCAAAGGAGTTAGTAGAAGATCTCAGGGAGCTTCGTTTGGAGATAGTTCCTAGAGGCTTTGTCGCAGCATTAGAGGTTCAGTCAACATTATTGGAAAAGGTCCGAGAAGCTAAGAAGGAAGACAAAGAAATTGCTGAAATAAAGGAGAAGATGAGTGAAGGAAAAGACAAGGGTTTTTGTGAGGATGAGCACAACACCTTGTGGTTTGAGGACCGTGTATATGTGCCAAATAATGCGGAGATCAGGAATTTAATATTCAGGAGGCTCATGACTCACCATACTCAATACACCCCAAAAACACCATGATGTATTTGGATTTGAAGGAGCATTTCTGGTGGACTGGTATGAAGAAAGATATTGCCAAGTATGTAGCCATATGTGATGTATGTCAGAGAGTGAAGGTAGAACATCAGAAGCCAGCAGGATTACTGCAGCCTATGCCGATACCCGAATGGAAGTGGGACAAGCTTGGCATGGATTTTATCACCGGATTACCCAGGACCCGGTCGGGATATGATTCTATCTGGGTAGTAGTGGATCATTTGACCAAAGTAGCCCACTTTATCCCAGTAAAAACCACCTATACCAGTGCAAAGTTGGCCAGGATATACATGACCAGGATCGTATGTCTCCACGGAGTTCTGAGGAGCATCGTATCAGATATAGGAACACAGTTTACTTCAAAGTTTTGGCACCAGCTGCACCAGACATTGGGTACCAGACTGGAGTTTAGTAGCGCCTTTCACCCGCAGACAGATGTACAGACTAAGAGAGTCAATCAGATTCTGGAGGACATGTTGAGAGCTTGTGCATTAAATTATGGATCTAGTTGGGATGACAAGTTGCCCTACGTGGAGTTCTCATACAACAACAGCTACCAGGCCAGTTTGAAGATGGCACCGTTCGAAGCCCTGTATGGAAGAAGATGCCGAACACCATTGATGTGGGATGAAGTTGGAGACCGCCAGTTGTTTGGACCGGATTTGATTAAGGAGTCTGAAGAGAAAGTTAAGCTGATTCGAGATAGACTAAAGGTAGCTCAGTCCCGACAGAAGAATTATGCAGATCCAAAACGCAAGGAGGTAGTCTATGAAATCGGAGGCAGAGCATATCTGCGAGTGTCACCTCTGCGAGGGGTTAAACATTTTGGAGTTAAGGGAAAGTTAGCCCCGAGATTTGTAGGACCTTACCGAGTTTTGGAACGCATGGGAGAGGTTGCCTACAAGTTGGAGTTACCTGAAGGACTGTCAGGAGTTCATGATGTGTTTCACGTTTCCCAGTTGAAGAAGTGCCATGCTGAAATGGTCGATATTCCTCTGAAAGATACAGTGCCCCTGGAAGCAATTTAGTTGGATAGTGATTTGACATATGAGGAGAAACCTGTCAAAATTCTCGAGTTTGCCAGCCGAGTTACTCGCAGGAAGGATATCAAGTTTTGCAAAGTTCAGTGGATCCACCATACCGAGGATGAAGCCACTTGGGAACGAGAGGATGATCTACGCAAAGACCAGCCACACCAATTTTCTAGCCAAACCGAATCTCGAGGATGAGATTCATCTTAATGGGGTAGGTTCGTAACATCCCAAATTTTCAATTTGGAATGTTATACATAGGTCATTCATGCATATCATATTTTATTGCATTTTTGTTTTGCGATCCTCAAAATTCTAAGAAACTCAAGGACCCTCGGAGAGAGTTGGGGATTTCACGTTTTTCATATTTGAATTTTATCAAATATTGAAATAAGGATTACTTTAGTATTAATTATTTTTTCCTCCAAAAATATTTCATATTAAAATATATGAGAGGAGATAATATGACTTCTCCAAAATAAATGAAATATTGGAGGAAAAATATTAAAATCAAATAAATAAATTTTATTTGGATTTTATTGCAATTTTATTCGAATTAGGAAAAATACGCGTTTCCCAAAATTGCATTAGAGGCCCAAATAAATGTTCACTCTGTCCAGAATATTATTGGAGGACCGTGAAAATTTATTTAAGGATTTTTAGAGTCCATTTAGTATTTATTTTATTTGTTTTTCCGCGTCAGGTTTTTTTTAAAGTGCACCGACCTAACGGACCGTGTTCGACCCGGATACCTCGTCCGGCCGGCCTTATAAGCCCACGCCCAACCCCGCCAGCCCAGCCACCCCCGCCCCGCAAACCCTAGCACGCTGCCGCCGCGCCGCTGCCCCGCGCCTCGCGCCGACGCCGCCCATGATCCCGCGGCCGCTGTCGACCTCGCCGAAGGTAGCCGCCGCCGCCGCCGTTGATCGGTTTTTAAAAACCGTTCGGTATTTTTAAACCATATATCTATTTTTTTAAATAGATCGGTTCGTTCGGTTTTCCGTCGGTTTATTTATTTAGCGGTCGTTCGTCCATACGTTCATTTTAACGAACGTTGTTCGTCGGTTAGTCGCAGACAGCGAACGTTCGTTCGTTAGCCTGTTCATCAGTTTTTCTTTTTCCAGGGTTTTCCGCGATTATTTTCGATCGCGATTTCTGCCCTAATCTTTGATCTAGTATATCTTTTCGCTCGTTTATCCAAATCAGGTGAAACAAGTGCCTAGATCTTCGTCTCGAAACCCTCTTTCTGTTTAACCAACTTGAACAAGATTTTGGTGCTGTGAAATTTGACTTTAGTCTAGATTAGAAATCGGATCTTGTTTCTTTCGCAGTTTGAGTTTCGTTGCTCCGTTTGATTTGATTCTTTTTGCAAATCGGAGTTCTTCAGTTGACCTTCCTGGTTAAGATCTTCTTATTTGAGCTTTACCTGTGCATCTTTGCTTGATTGCTTATGTATGTTATTGTTTGTTTGCGATAGAATTCCTGGAGTGCAAAGCGTGCTACTACGAGTCTCTAGGATTTGCAGATCGACAGCAAGGCAAGTAACACATTGATCATACTCTTTCATACCCAGTTTTTATGCATTAGTTCCAATCCTCAAACACTGCATGATTAGGATGTGATTAACTTGTGGGTTTGGGAAGTAGTTGATGAGGTAGAACCTATTACCTGTTTCATTATCAAACCCTTGGGAGTTACTTCTACGTTATGCTTATATTGCTATGCTATGCTCGTAGACGTTGAATGGGTTTGAGTGTATCCATGACAGATGTGAGTTTGTTAACTAATGGTTCAATTTAAGGTGGCAACTTTAATACACATCTGGGTGGATTGTTGGTTTTGGGCACCTGGGGTTATACCAGTGTTGTCCTAGGAGATCCCAGGGTTATACCGTGTGATCCTCCTATGGTCCGCCACCCAGGCTCTAAGGGATCATAAGATTATTCATGCTACAAACTTCTGTGTGCAGCGACAAGCTATTATGGGCTCTAGCATAGTTTAGTAGGTTGTGTGACCTCTTCTAGTGGCAGGCTAGCAAATGTAGGGGATGTAGGTTGGTACTATCTACCGGGGTTAGAGTTAATGCTTCTGAAAGACTATGTCTCAGTCATCCGTTTCTCAAACACCATGTAGTGCGAGAAATCTAGTGGAGGAGATCAAGTATTGTGGGGAAAAGTGTGCAAACCTCTGTAGAGTGTATAAACTAATCATGGTTATCCGTGTCCCCGGTTATGGACATCTTGAGTATCTGGTACTTGAATTATTGGATTGATCTATCACTCTAAATTAATTTGTTGGGTTGTTAATGATTACTTTTAATTGGGATTGAGATGGGGGTACCATTCTCAATGTTTCATCTACCATGATAGTTAAATAAAATATATTCCTTTGTTGTAGGGAAAAATTGGCTTTTCGCAAAACAGTATAACCATAGA
This sequence comes from Aegilops umbellulata, assembly GCA_032464435.1. Lineage (NCBI taxonomy): Eukaryota > Viridiplantae > Streptophyta > Magnoliopsida > Poales > Poaceae > Aegilops > Aegilops umbellulata. Next base: position 154,132,390 of record CP136059.1, on the reverse strand, counting down.
GCCTCCACCAGCCATATATGCATGTAGTGATAGCATTTATCTGTTCATTGCTCTACTGTGTTATATTGCCAGCATATTCCATGTGCTGACCCGTTTTTGGGCTGCAACATATCATGTTGCAGACTTTTTAGACGAGGAGAAGGTGCGCTAGGTCGTTTGTCATGCACTCAGCTATGCCGTTGGAGTTGATGGACTCACTTTATCTTCCAAGCCTTTCGTTGTTATCTTATTTAGATGGCCTTAAGCCATATTTATTGTAGTAAGTTCTCTTTTGAGACATTGATGTAATAAGTGTGTGATTGCTACTCTGCTATAAATCCATTTAAGTAATGTGTGTGTCGGCATTACCGATCCAGGGATGACACTGAACACACAGACTTGACCGTCTGAGGTCGGGTCGTTACACTTTTCCACCGCCGCAACCTTCTGTACCCGTGAGATCCCATCTTGGGGCCTTTTTCGGCGATCTGCCGGAGGGGGAATCGATCACGGAGGGCTTCTACATCAACACCATTGCCTCTCCAATGAAGCGTGAGTAGTTTACCACAGACCTTCGGGTCCATAGTTATTAGCTAGATGGCTTCTTCTCTCTCTTTGATTCTCAATACAAAGTTCTCCTCGATGTTCTTGGAGATCTATTCGATGTAATACTCTTTTGCGGTGTGTTTGCCGAGATCCAATGAGTTGTGGATTTATGAACAAGATTATCTATGAATATTATTTGGTTCTTCTCTGAATTCTTATATGCATGATTTGATATCTTTGCAAGTATCTTTGAATTATCGGTTTAGTTTGGCCTACTAGATTGATCTATCTTGCAATGGGAGAAGTGCTTAGCTTTGGGTTCAATCTTGCAGTGTCCTTTCCAAGTGACAGTAGGGGCAGCAAGGCACGTATTGTATTGTTGCCATAGAGGATAAAAAGATGGGGTTTATATCATATTGCTTGAGTTTATCCCTCTACATCATGTCATCTTGCTTAATGCGTTACTCTGTTCTTATGAACTTAATACTCTAGATGCATGCTGGATAGCGATTGATGTGTGGAGTAATAGTAGTAGATGCAGAATCGTTTCGGTCTACTTGACACGGACGTGATGCCTATATTCATGATCATTGCCTTACATATCTTCATAACTATGCGCTTTTCTATCAATTGCTCGGCAGTAATTTGTTCACCCACCGTAATACATGCTATCTTGAGAGAAGCCACTAGTGAAACCTATGGCCCCCGGGTCTCTTTCTTATTATATTGCATCTCTTTTATTTACATCGCATCTCGCTTACTATTTTGCGCTCTTTACTTTCCAATCTGTACAACAAAATTACCAAAAATATTTACTTTACTATCTTTATTAGATCTCACTTTTGCGAGTGACCGTGAAGGGATTGACAACCCCTTTATCGCGTTGGTTGCAAGGTTCTTGATTGTTTGTGTAGGTACTAGGTGACTTGTGCGTTTTCTCCTACTGAATTTATACCTTGGTTCTCAAAACTGAGGGAAATACTTACGCTACTTTGCTGCATCACACTTTCCTTTTCAAGGGAAAACGAACGCATGCTCAAGAGGTAGCAAGCGGTGATGCCATAGCCATCCCACGTTAACTTTAGCCATTAGGCATGTCGCGGTCTTAGTGGGTCGCTCTGAAAAGTTAATCACATAAAGACCGTTCTCGACATGCCCAAAAAGGCCACTTTAAGTGTCTTGCTCCACAAGAGGGCCACGGTACCAATATCAAAGAAAGTGGCAAAGCCCATGAGTGCAAGTTGACGAACGAAAAGTAAATTGTCTGCAAGGGACTCAACAAGCATGACTTTCTCGATCGTGAGATCATGAGAAATGACAACCTTGCCAAGACCCAATACCTTAGAAGACGAGGCACCACCCCACTCGACATTGGTGGGCATAGATGAAATTTTGTGCACGTCCACCACCAAGTCCTTGCTTCCGGTCATATGATTTGTGGCTCCACTATCAAGCAACCATGATCCTCCACTGGAAGCCAAATAGATCATTCAATGTACTCATAAGGAGAACCAACAAATTTGGCATAAACATGGCCATCACTAGCACGGCATAACACATAAGAAGGGTAAAAGTCGCCGGCTTTGTTGGAAGGGGTGGCATTGCCCTTCTTGACACCACCACCCTTCACATTGTTCTTCTTCTCCTTAGAAGCACCCTCTCCCTCCTTCACAAAAGTTTGCTTGAGAGGAGGAGGTCGTTTGGCCTTGTCATTCTTCTTCTTGTTCTTGGACTAGGGTGCAAACCCAATTCCCTCCTTGCCCACAACTTCCTTTTGATTGCTCAAAAGGTCGTTGAGATTCTTCTCACCTTGTATGCAAGACACAAGGCCTTTCTCAAGTTTCTCCTTCAACTTTGCATTCTCCTCCACAAGATGCACATGCTCACAACATGGGTTAGTAGCATTTTCATTATCAATTAAAACCATATGAGGAAATGTGGCTTTCTCCTTGGTTGGCTTCACTTGGAGTTGATCATGAGACTCTTTGAGGCTAGCATGAGCACCCTTCAAGGCCTTGTGAGTCTTGTCAAGTATACCAAACTCCTCCTTGAGTCCAGCAAGATCAACCCCAAGTTTGGCCTTCTCGGAATTGAGCACACGAGATACAACAAGAGCATGATCAAGATCTTTCTTTAATTTAGCATGATCATCGTTGTGTGACTCCTCAAGAGCCAAACGATGACCATGCTCTTCCTCAAGCGCATTAGAGAGATCTGATATCTCATCGGCATAGTCACGACTATGCCCCTCCATCTTAGAGATGGTTTCTTCGTGAGCCTCAATCATGTCATTGGCTTCACCAAGTTGTTCCAAGAGAGCAACAAAGTGTTTCTTGGGTTTCCCTTTGAGCTTACTCATAAAAGACTCAAATTCATTTTCTTCCTCCTTCGACCCCTCACTTTCATCAATGCAATCCGTCAAGGAAGGATGAGTAGTGATGGTGGTTTTGATGTTGGGGGTTACCTTGTTGGTGGTTTTGGCCATGAGGCACTTGGCGATGATGTTCTCATTGGGTGAGTCGAAGAGGGACACCCGTGGAGTTGTTGCAATGGCAACAGAGGCCATGGCAACCGTCTCACCATTTTCATCATGATCATCATCCTCATTGTACTCTTCTTGTGCCACCAACCCCTCGGGAGGAGTCTTGTTGGTGAAGTTGTTCTTGTTGGGGAAAGACTTGGCCTTGTCTATTCAGATAAGCTTGCCACCATTGTCTTCCCCCTTCTTATATGGGCACTCCGCAACGAAGTGGCTCACATTGCCACAGTTATAGCATGTCCTCACACGTTGCTTGACCTTGGCACCACTTGAGTTGTTCTTGTTGAAGTTGGGTCTTGAGTTCTTCTTACTCCAAAATTGCCGTGAAGCAAGAGCCATGTGCTCATGATAAGCATACTTGGTATCTTCGGGGCAACACTCCTCTTCTTCCTCTTCACCCTCTTCTTCCACACTAGCCTTGGACTTCAAAGCAAGGTTGGGCTTCTTTGCTCGTTGCGAACGCAACACCTCATTGTCGGCAGTCTTGTCCAAGATCCTCATTGCAACAAACTCATCCAACACTTCACTTGAGGACAAGGCGTGAAAGTCCGGCCTTTGACGGATGACGGAGGACATAGCCTTATGGTAAGGCATCATGGCCTTGAGAAACTTGCGCCTAATCCAATTGTCTTCTGTATCCTTGCTCCCATGATCTCGGAGTGAGACCGCGAGAGTGGTTAATCTCCGGTAAAGCTCACGAGGTTCTTCATCTTCATTCATTGAAAACTCATCGGCTTTATCTTGCACCACTTCATAGTTGGAGCGTTGAATGCTTGCACTTCCCTTGTAAATGGAAACAACATGTGGCCATGCTTCCTTGGCCACGGTGAAAGGTCGGAGATGTGCAACGTCTTCGGGTAGAATTGCATCTTGGATAATGAAGAGAGTGGACTCGTTGGATTGATGATCCGCGGCTTCTCTAGGAGTGAGGTTGATTGGGTCATGCGGGTAGAAACCTTGTTCAATAATTCTCCAAGGATTAGTAGAACTATGATTTAAATGGCGTTTAAAACAGTAGACCCAAGAGGCAAAATCCTCATTTTTAACAAACTTAGGAGGAGGACCAACATGATTCAAATGAGTGGAGGGAACCGGTCCTCCATAAGTAAGGGGTGGTTCAACATGGGCAAAGATGTCATTTCCACTTCTACCACTAGTCAAAGGAACTTTATCACTAGTAGCTTCTGAAAGGACCATGATGTCGATAGGCGTTTTAAAAACTTCTACGGATTTGGCTTAATACTAATGCGGAAATAAACTAAGAGGATACTTTTCAAGCACAAATACTAAATACACTAGGCTCAACTAAGTGCACGAACAACTTGCTATAAATAAGTTGATTACAACAAGGATACTAACATGAACAAGTAAGTTACACAAACTTACTTGAGCAATATGACAAGATATGTAAGTGTATGACACAAGTTAGCAATTCACACTAAACACAAGATATATCAATAGTAGCAAGTATGAATTGCGGGGTATAAAGTAACAAGATCAAGGGGGAAATGCTCAAGACTTGCTCAAATCACGAATTCCTTTGGTCAAAAGAGGGAGAAGGAGTGGATCTATCACTTGATTGGAAAATCTCTCAAGAACTCTCGCGAATCTCTCCGGGATCTAGAATTTGGTGTAGGGGAAGTGAGAGGGAGCCTTTTGTGTTCTAGGGTTCATATGAATGTGTTGCTCAACCATCTACCAGATTGGTAAAAGGGTATATATAGCAAGCCTAGAAAACTAGTCGTTTGTGAGTAAGTGGATGTGTTGGGCCGGACATCCGGGCAAGGGCCGAATATCCGGCGGCTGAATAATGCAAACACACGCATGTGAAAAAACAGAGGCCAGAGTACAGGGGCCGGACATCTGGCCAAAGCCCGGACATCTGGCCCAAGTTGGGGCCCCGGACATCTGGTCCAAGTTGCCAGACAACCGGAGGACACAACCAGCATTTCAACACGGTTCTGGACATCTACGGCCGGATTTCCGGGCCAAGTCCCGGATATTCGGCCAACACAAAAACTGCAGGCGCCCCCAAAGTAAAACATCCATAACTTTCTCATCCGAACTCCGATTTTGATGATCTTGGGCTCGTTTTGAAGCTATGGAAAAGCTCCAGGTCCTCACATATAGAACCACCCAAGATAAAGCAAAATTCAGGATGCAAAGTATGCAAAGGTTAGATCATATATTTTGGGGAACCTAGTTGGCTATGGATTTATTTGGTATATAGGATATGAGTGGAATTGTGTTGGATAGGAGTGAAGTATGCCTATGTTGGAATATGATGTGAGGAAGTAGAAATAGAAGATGTTGACTTGAGAAAATCTATCACTAACCCCTTTGAACCCCTCTTAATAGTGCGGGATCCCTATAAATCAAGAATCATAAAAGAACTATACTAGATAGCTTCCGGAAACTCATTCTTGAGCATATATCGTTTTCGATGGTCATCGATCCTCACAACTAAAGCCAAAGGAACTAATACCTTTGACTAAAGCATTCCAATTAAGCTTGATGTTGACCTTTATGCTTGGCTCAAGTCAGAACGATGATCTTGATCATCACACTTGGTGAAGGCTTCAAATAGCTCCCCCATAAGCCATGTGGGGAGCATTGCATTATATTCATCTTCATACGTTCGTCATGTGATCATCCACAAGCTTCAAGCATGTAATCCTTCAGGATGGCTATCTTGAACTTGCCCTTTTCAACCATTATCATCAACACTTGATGTCATCCTCTCATGCACACTTGAGATCTCTCCCTCTCTCTCTCTCTCTCTCTCTCTCTCTCTCTCTCTCTCTCTCCCTCTCTCTCTCCCTCTCTCCCTCTCTCTCTCCCTCTCTCCCTCTCTCTCTCTCTCTCTCTCTCTCTCTCTCTCTCTCTTTCTCTCTCTCTCTCTCTCTCTCTCTCTCTCTCTCTCTCTCTCTCTCTCTCTCTCTCTCTCTCTCTCTCTGCGAGCCCATGAGAATCACCTAACCCTTAAAAGCATAGGCAACACATAATATGGGTTAGTACACAGAGTGCAATTGATAATTTCTTATCATACCACAAGATCCTATGTGGTGCATCGTTTGCGCTCGTGTGTTGACCATTTAGAGTTCGATCTCCGAGCTTCATCTTGGTCAACCGATATCTCTACTCCATGTTTAATCTTGATGTCATGAAGGGTATATTGAATTCTTCACTTGAATAGCTTTCTAAATCATGACTCAACACATGAGTCCATTATGATCATATCTTTGAGCCACTCCTAGAATTCATCATACAAATCATCCTTTTAAGATCTTGATCCATTATGGCTCAAATCATAGCTCTAAGCATCGCAACCCTTAAGATACTCCAATGAACTCCATTTTGATCATCTCGATGTAATTGTTGCTTCAAAGGAGTTGTCTTACATTATTCTTCAATCATTTTTCAATGGGACTAACCTTCAAATGTATATCTCAAAGCAAGCATTAGTCCTATAGGATTGTTATTTAATTACCAAAACCACACATGGGGACTACATGTACTTTCAATCTCCCCCATTTTGGTAACTGATGACAATCTCAACAAGAGGGTTTATATAATGAATTTTTAAACAAGCATGCAATTTATCTGAGGATAAACTGTATACCTGGGACGGTTGTACTATCATCAAGACACTACACAAGCATTCGATGATAGTACACCCATAGTATATAGAGCAAACTCCCCCACAATACATGCATGTGTGAATGAACTTTGAATGTCATTGCATATATTGGTTGACATAAACTAGGAGAAGAGTTCTCTATATACAATACTCATCCATGCAACAAGAATATATAACAGGGGTAGATATGCATGAGTGACAACAAGCACTACAAAAATAATTATCTTAAACCCTCTAAACTTCTCCCCCATTGGCAACAAATGCCCAAATGGATGGAAAAATCTAGAAGACTAATATAGTATGAGTTCCTCCTTAATGTGTGCATATCGCACAAATGTGAGTGAAATCAAATGCACATATTCAATGATGAAAAATTTGAGGAGCTCAACCCATATATAGGATCTAGAATGCAACAAGATAGTATGAAATGAAAATAAGATTAAACATGGGAGGAAAACATTCAAAAGATCCAAAGAACATATTTTGGACAAGATAAAATAGGAATATCCAATGTGATCATCATGTCAAGTATGGGTCCAAAATACATCCAAAACACATGAGTGCGCAAGGATATATGAAATGCATACAAGCACTCATGACACAACCTCTTACCAAAGCCACTATATGAATAAAAGGAACACACAAAGTGGCCAGCAAGGACTAAGTGATATCAAGGAAAGATATGAACTTTCTTATGTATAAAAATTTCTAAGTGGCCAATAATAATCATGATATGTATCCACAAAGAAACCCGTATACAAAAAAAAGGTTGTAATTGATAAGAACATGATATCCACAAGTGAATCCACTATTATACAACTTTGAGCCTGGCATAAGAGCAAGTCACATGGCACAAAGTACATGGCACAAATTGATCTCATTTGCATAACACAATGTGAAGCAAGCAATCAAAAGATCCGACGAGCCAGAAGGATAAAATAATATTATGATTTGAGCAAAGGAGTGTTCTAAGAAAAATAGAGAAGCTCCCCATGATTTGTGCACTATTTAGAATTTTTTTTATTTGGATAAGTGCACAAAATAGGATCATCACTCCCCCAAAATCAATAGGAACACAAAACAATTGCAAGCAAGCATAGATAGGAAAATAAGCCTAGCAATTGCAACAAACATATGGTTGAGCAACATGTAAATGAGGCAACCTAATAATAGGCACAACCGAAACGATGTGTGTGAGTCACGTCAAAGCACTTGAGAAGACTAATATAAGGATGCGAATTAAGCATCAACATAGTCTTGAGTAAATGAGATACAAGGTGCCAGACATGTCCTTCCCACGCACACGAAGTTAAGCAGGTCACGCACACATCAAGCAAATGGGTTCACAAGCTCACTAATAGCAAATTAAAAATCAAAGCTTGTGACAACCCATGGTGAAGGTAGGAAATAATAGGCTTGTCAAGACAAGCACGAGGACAACAAACTTCACCAAACATGAGTGCACTAAGATTGAAAAAGGTAATACACGCACTCATACAACAAATGCTTCCACGGAGCCACCAAAGATATAAAAATAGAATGAAATGGTGGACACGAAAGAATAGGGATATCAACTAGAGATGTAACTTCTCTCACGTGTATAAGATTCTAGGTAGATGACAATCATGGTGATATATATCCACCAAGAAGGATGTACACATGAAATAGTTACAAAAGGAAAGAATAAGATATCCAAACGGGAGTCATAAAATATACCAATGAGATCTTTGCTTGAAAGCATAGCACATGGCTTAATATTATCTTATTGTATATTAATGAACTCCAAACACACAACCATCAAAGACATCACAACTAGGAACAAGAGATCTTTGCTGGGATGCTTTGAGAAAGGAAACAAGTATCATAGGAACAAGTCAAGAAATTCATGCCATGATGCAACCTACACAAGGTTGACCCCATTTCTATATATATGCATGAAGTAAATACTTGTTACCGAGATAGCATTGGTATGAAGTCATAGATCAATAAAATGTCCAAGCTTAGCTCTAATTTCCTCATAGTGCCACCACCTTCATGAATAAGCCAAGCACCCAATGCTTCTCAAATGTACCTAAACATTTTAAGTACAATATGGGCCCCAAACTTATTTGGTCCGAAGTAGTCAGCATAACTACAACACATAGGGTAAAACCACGTAAGTATGCGCATATCGATATGAACTTTAATTTCATGCACATCTTAGCTATTAAGAATTTGATGGATTTACCATATATATGGGATCAAATAAAGCAAACAAGGAATGTGAATTTACACATAGTAACTATGCATATGCACATGCCTACCAAAATCCAGGGAGATACAAAATGGACAAATGAACACATAACCATTAATACTTCCAATAACATCACTAGCCATTCATGTTGTCCAAAATAAATTGAAGTGACAAATCAACATATGATAGCACACAAATTTCAACATATGAACAAAGGAAAACCAATGAGCATATAAGATATGCATTGCACACATACTCATAGGAATATCTCACTCAAGTAGATATAGGATACTATAGACAATGAGATAACAAACTCCCATAACTCCATACAAACTAATAAGATGAACTCGAACAAAATGGTCTTTTGAGTTATCATTCGGCGTAGAAACCACATAAGTACATGATCATCTATACTAACACAAGCATAACATGAGAGGTTAGAAATAAACACAACGCTTGGATAGTATATTATTAACATTCCAATTAGATAGATCATCATGCAAAGCAACAATTGGAATGGCTTTGATCAAACTATTTTCCTAATATGATTTCAAAGATAACCATGGGCAAAACCGCACAAGAATGCCATACGTAAACAAGGCATTGCATGCCACAGAGATATAAGATAATCTCAAATATAAATTCTAAGTGGCACCCCTCAATTGTTCATATTAACAAGGATTGTGATATGCACAAAGCATATCACTCCCCCATAATATGATGATCCATGTATTATCCACAAGAAGCAAATGAAACCCAACTAAGCATAATTAATGGATGAGAATTTGAGTTTCAAATGAGCTTTACATACCACATAGTAACTAGATAATATTGCACTAACAATACTAGGTGGTATCCCACATATATACACATTTAAGGTTTGTGATATGCGTAGAACATAGCACTCCCCCATAATGTGATGATCCATTAATATCTCAAAAGAGCCAAGGAAGATTCAACTAATGAAGCAATAAAGGCTCGAAACCACACACACAAATATATGAAGTGCATTGCGACCTACACATGCTAGATAACACAAATCAAGCATACTAGGAAGCACAACATATACAAGCACACGCTAGGTACAAAACCTAAACATGCAAGGGACTTAGTAACTTTCAATGTAAACAATGCAAGTATAGGTTACCGCAAAGAGGAGCATTGGATTGATAGATATGACGATAATCCACTTGACTTGGCATTGACCATAACATATGGTGAAAATAGTTTTTCTTCATTATGTAGCCAAGTCTCCAATGCCCTCCACACACCTATTGATCAAGTTTTAGCTTGATGGTCCCCAACCAAGTTGGGTCCTAAGAAGTTAGTAACAATAGGCTTGGCAACCCAAATGGTCTTGTCCACTTTCAAACTTCTTTGGGAACCCACAAACTTGGCAAACACATTCCAACAATATCCTTCCTCAGCGAATAATGATTATTGACTATAGGAGGCATAGATATGTTACCGTTGGGACAAGACGAAGCTATGTGTCCCTTCTCACGACAAACATAGCAACATGTGCCCCCTTTTCTTTTCTTCTTTATTTTCTCAATTTGAGAAGCATCATCATGGTTCATCATGGGTGGAGACCTTTCTACATCTTGAGATTGAACTTGAGGCCACTTCCCATGTTGCTTCTTATTTGAAGCCTTCTTCTTTAGTGGACACATGGTGTCCAACATTTTTGCACTTAAAGCAAGTAATGTTGGCCGAATTCTTGACTTGATCTTGTCCCTTCTTCTTGTTCTTGGACTTCTTCTTGTTGGATATGAAATCAAGTCCTATTTTGTCTTGAGGGTCCTTTTGCACACTCAAGATATTATCACAACATTTTTCCAAGTCTTTCTTCAAACTAGTGACTTGGGCCTTGAGCTCTTTATTTTCCTCTACAAGGTTAGTATTAACAAAAGAACTAGAGGAAGTATAAGCTTCATTGTTAGAGCAACAAGGCATGGTGAGCAATTCATTACAAGATGTACCAATATCATGTAGAGAGGAATTGAAAGGGCTAGCACATGGCAATAAGGCATTTCGAGTAGAAGATGTGCTAATATCGACATGGGACTCACACGATTTTACCTTGGTGACCATAGCCTCATGAGCTAACTTTAACTCATCATGAGAGATTAGAAGATCCTCATGAGTGCTTGAGAGCTTTTTATGACTTTCTCCCAATTTTCCATAATTGCTAGTTAGAAAATCAAGTTGAGTCCTTAGATCAACATTTTCTTTTAATATCGATGCTTCACACAAGATAGAGTTAGTAGCACAAGCATCATTATAAATATGAGAGGAGCATGTAGAAGGTAGAGACTCCGCATGAGTAGCTTGAAGTTCCTCATGAGACTTAGAGAGTTTGGTGAGCTCTCCTTTGACCTTATTGAAGTCAAGGTCAAGGTGCTCAAAATCCTATTTAAGTTTACAATGAGTAACTTCAATCTCTTCTTTTAAAGACCTCAAGTCACTAAGACATTGATGAGCCATAGCAAGTTCATGTTCAAGTTGTTCACTTTTTGCTTGCTCGTAAAGAAATAAGTCATTATGTTTTTGAAAGCAAGCAAGAACATCTTGGATCCTTTTATAAGTGTTATTTTTAGCTCTACGAAGAGTTTTCCCAATCTCATAGAGATTTTGAGTCAAGACTTCATCATCTTCCTCATTACAACTATCATCATTATCACTAAGAGAAGATGATACCTCGTCATTACCTCTTGCCATGAGGCACATGTGAACACAGGGGGTTGATGATGATTCTTTTGGAGAAGAGGGTTCTTCATCAACCAAGCGTGCCTCATTTTTCTTGATTTCCTCTACATGGTTAGTTTCACAAAGAGAACTAGAAGGAATCACAGCATTTTGAATATGGCAACACAAACGACCAAGCATATCATCACAAGAATTTATGAGTGCACCATTAGATGATATGCATGGACTCTCTTGTGGTAAGCCACATGTTGGTGAAGTGAAAGATGTTGGGGTATGCAAGTAATCGGAGGTGGAAGCAATAAAGAGCTCTTCATGATTTAAATATGTGTAGAACTCCTCCATTAACTCCCCGAAAATAATATTGTCTTCATCAATATTGGACCCACCATATATATCTTCAATTTTGGTCCAAGCCTCATGAGCCAACGAACAAGACGAGATTGACTTGAACACCTCAAAGGTTATAGCTTGGTGAATGACACTTAAAGCTTCACAATCAAGATGCATATCATCAAGTGACGGAGATTGTCCATCCTTTAGATTTGAATTCCCTACAACCACAATCCGCAAAGCATTTGGACCCATGGCCCGAAAGTGACAAAGCATGCGTAATCTCCACATGATATAATTTGTGCCATTAAAACAAAATGTGTCATCGTGCACTAGTTCACTAGTCGACATCGTTACTCACTAGGCGGTTAAGCCTAATAAGGAGAGACCTAGCTCTGATACCAATTGAAAGGACCACGATGTCGCCTAGAGGGGGGGTGAATAGGCGTTTTAAAAACTTCTATGGATTTGGCTTAATACTAATGCGGAAATAAACTAAGACGATACTTTTCAAGCACAAATCCTAAATACACTAGGCTCAACTAAGTGCACCAACAACTTATTATAAATAAGATGAGCACAACAAGGATACTAACAAGAACAAGTAAGTTACACAAACTTACTTGAGCAATATGACAAGATATGGAAGTGTATGACACAAGTTAGCAATTCACACTAAACACAAGATATATCAATAGTAGCAAGTATGAATTGCGGGGTATAAAGTGTAGGCCTAAATAATCTCTTCAAGGAAATAGCCAACACAACATAATGAGGACAACAATATATAGTGAATGGAAGGTCAAGAGACCAAATAAACCACAAGTAGTGGCTAGGATTAGAGATAACCGAAGACACGGAGACGAGGATGTATCCCGATGTTCACTTCCTTGGAGGGAAGCTAGTCACCGTTAGAGAGGTGGATGTTACCACGAAGGCACACCAACGCCACAAAGGCTCACCCTATTCTCCCTTTGAGACAACACCACGAAGGCGTTTCTCAACCACTAGTGGTAGACCTTGAGGTGGCCTCCAAACCTTCACAAAGTTTCCGGGGGCAAATCACAAGTTGATTCCTCACCGGAGCACTCCTACCGCCTAGGAGTCTCCAAACTCCAAGAGTAACAAGATCAAGGGGGAAATGCTCAAGACTTGCTCAAATCACGAATTCCTTTGGTCACAAAAGGGAGAGGGAGTGGATCTATCACTTGATTGGAAAATCTCTCCGAGATCTAAGATTTGGTGTAGGAGAAGTGAGAGGGAGCCTTTTTGTGTTCTAGGGTTCATATGAATGTGTTGCTCAACCCTCTACCGGATTGGTAGAAGGGTATATATAGCAAGCCTAGAAAACTAGCCGTTTGTGAGTAAGTGGCTGTGTTGGGCAGGACATCCGGCGGCTGAGAAATGCAAACACACGCATGTGAAAAAACAGAGGCCAGAGTACAGGGGCCGGACATCTGGCCAAAGCCCGGACATCTGGCCCAAGTTGGGCCCCCGGACATCTGGTCCAAGTTGCCGGACATCCGGAGGACACAACCAGCATTTCAACACGGTTCTGGACATCTACGGCTGGATTTCTGGGCCAAGTCCCGGATATCTGGCCAACACAAAAACTGTAGGCGCCCCCAAAGTAAAACATCCATAACTTTCTCATCCGAACTCCGATTTTGATGATCTTGGGCTCGTTTTGAAGCTATGGAAAAGCTCCAGGTCCTCAAATAGAGAACTACCCAAGATAAACCAAAATGCAGGATGCAAAGTACGCAAAGGTTAGATCATATATTTTGGGGAACCTAGTTGGCTATGGATTTATTTGGTATATATGATATGAGTGGAATTGTGTTGGATAGGAGTGAAATATGCCTATGTTGGAATATGATGTGAGGAAGTAGAAATAGAAGATGTTGACTTGAGAAAATCTATCAGTAACCCCTTTGATCCCCTCTTAATAGTGCGGGATCCCTATAACTCAAGAATCATAAAAGAACTATACTAGATAGCTTCCGGAAACTCATTCTTGAGCATATATCCTTTTCGATGGTCATCGATCCTCATAACTAAAGCCAAAGGAACTAATACCTTTGACTAAAGCATTCCAATTAAGCTTGATGTTGACCTTTATGCTTGGCTCAAGTCAGAACGATGATCTTGATCATCACACTTGGTGAAGGCTTCAAATAGCTCCCCCATAAGCAATGTGGGGAGCATTGCATTGTATTCATCTTCATACGTTCATCATGTGATCATCCACAAGCTTCAAGCTTGTAATCCTTAAGGATGGCTATCCTGAACTTGCCCTTTTCAACCATGATCATCAACACTTGATGTCATCCTCTCATGGACACTTGAGATCTCTCTCTCTCTCTATCTCTCTCTCTCTCTCTCTCTCTCTATCTATCTCTCTCTCTCTCTCTCTCTCGCTCTCTCTCGAGGCGAGCCCATGAGAATCACCTAACCCTCAAAAACATAGGCAACACATAGTATGGGTTAGTACACAGAGTGCAATTGATAATTTCTTATCATACCACAAGATCCTATGTGGTGCATCGTTTGTGCTCGTGTGTTGACCATTTAGAGTTCGATCTCCGAGCTTCTCTTGGTCAACCGATATCTCTACTCCATGTTTAATCTTGATGTCATGAAGGGTATATTGAATTCTTCACTTGAATAGCTTCCTCAATCATGACTCAACAAATGAGTCCATTATGATCATATCTTTGAGCCACTCCTAGAATTCATCATACAAATCATCCTTTTAAGATCTTGATCCATTATGGCTCAAATCATAGCTCTAAGCATCGCAACCCTTAAGATACTCCAATGAACTCCATTTTGATCATCTCGATGTAATTGTTGCTTCAAAGGAGTTGTCTTCCATTATTCTTCAATCATTTTTCAATGGGACTAACCTTCAAATGTATATCTCAATGCAAACATTATTCCTATAGGATTGTTATTTAATTACCAAAACCACACATGGGGACTACATGTACTTTCAGCTTCCCCCTTGTCGGAGTTAGCATCCGTCACCTTGTTAGTGGGATCGACCACTTCCAACGGTGCGGTCGATAATTTAAGACCATCAAGAAACTCCTTAAACATGCCTTTGACCTCGGTCGTCATGGAGGTTTTCAATGTGTCCAAAGCCGCATTGAATTCCTCACGAGAGACCGAGGATCCCCCATCGGCCATAGACGACAACGGATTCACACCGGGGTGCTCCTCCCCACCGTCTATGGTGTCAACCATACTCTTCGGACGACAAAGTTCTTAATAAAGATACAAGGCTCTGATACCAATTGAAAGGATCGATATAGTTGACTAGAGGGGGGGTTGAATAGGCAACTAACAATTTTAAGCTTTTCTTTACCAAATTAAACTTTGCATCAAAGTAGGTTGTCTAGATATGCAACTAGGTAAGCAACCTATATGATGCAACAACAATAAGGACACAAGCAAGCATGGTATACACTACAATATAAGCTTGCACAAGTAAATGTAAGAGATAACAAAGAGTGGAGCTGGTGGAGACGAGGGTGTGTTACCAAAGTTCCTTCCCTTTGAGAGGAAGTACGTCTCTGTTGGAGCGGTGTGGGGGCATAGTGCTCCCCAAGAAGCCACTAGGGCCACCGTATTCTCTTCACGCCCTCACACAATGCGACATGTCGTGATTCCACTATTGGTGCCCTTGGAGGCGGCGACCGAACTTTTACAAACAAGGTTGGGGTAATCTCCACAACTTAATTGGAGGCTCCCAACGACACCACAAAGCTTCACCACAATGGAATATGGCTTCGCAGTGACCTCAACCGTCTAGGGTGCTCAAACACCCAAGAGTAATAAGATCCGCAAGGGATTAGTGGGGGAATCAAATTTCTCTTGATGGAACTGTAGATCGGGGCCTTCTCAACCAATCCCTAGAAAAATCAACAAGTTTGATTGGCTAGGGAGAGAGATCGGGCGAAAATGGAGTTTTGAGAAACAATGGAGCTTGGGGAGAGAAGAGGTGGTCAACTTGGGGAAGAAGACCCCCCTTATATAGTGGGAGGAAAGATCCAACCGTTACCCACTTAATCAGCCCATGGCATGCGGTACTACCGCACACACACACACGGTACTATCGCAAGGTCATGTGGTAGTACCGGTAGGCAATGCGGTACTACCGCTCGCGCGGCAGAGGCCAGACGAGGCCATGTTGCATAAAGTAATGAGCGGTAGAACCGCCGGAGCGGTACTATCGCGCGCAGGGTTCAATCTGGGCTGGGAAGGCACTAACTAATAAAATTACATCTGTGGCTAGTCCCGCTGAGTTTCGATCTGTGCGAGAATCCGGCACGGTACTACCGCTCACAGGGAGCGGTACTACCGCATAGGGTGGAGAAGTAAAAAAGTACTTCCACCCCTACTTTCGCGCATGCCAGCGTTCTGGGCTAAAGGCCACGGTACTTCCGCTTGCCAGGAGCGGTACTACCGCATGACGCGCTACTACCGCTACCCTGAGAGGTACTACCGTGGACCGCTGCAGTACTACTGCTCCCTTGAGCGGTACTACCGCACGCCACAAAACAGTAGCACTTGGAGGCCTTCATCTACGCAAAGACAAGGGAAAACGACCGGTGCTCTAATGAAGCTAAGGAAAGGTGGTGCAAAGGAACAGATGTGTACGTGCTGATTCCACCCTAACCTTTCCAAAACGGACCCCCTCTTAATAGTACGACTTTCCTACGACTCAAATCCACCGAAAAGAAATGTAGAGAAACGCCGTCTTCGATAGGCTCTGAGGGGCACCGAATCGTCTTGTGCCTAGATATGAGATATCTGAAATGCTCAATGCCCACGATTAGTCCGCGAATGCATTGTCATCAATCACCAAAACCACGTAGGGAGAAATATGCCCTTACAACGGGTCCGGCCACGCCTCCGCACACGTGACAAGATGCTTGCGCGTCCAAAACTGCTACACCCATTATGAACCCCTTGGCGCGCCGTCCGATTATATTGGACAGCGCACAAAGCCCCAGAGGCCCTGCGGCACGTCATCCGAAGGCAATCTCGCCCCAGAGACGCTCATAAACTCTACTCCCTCCGTCTGAAAAAGCTTGTTTTTCAAATGGGTGTATCTGGCACTAACTTGATGCTACATACATCCAGCTTGTCTCTGAAATGGATGTATCTAGCACTAACTTGATACTCCCTCCGTTCCATGATATAAGGTGTATAGATTTTTGAGAAAAAGTCCAAAATATAAGGTGTATTGCGTTGCACCACTCGTTTGGATAATTTTTTTAGGGATTTGATTACATTTCCTTATATCATGTAAGCTCCTCTATTTTCTCATGTAAATTAGTCATCTGTAATCTCACTCGAAACTTGTGAAATTTTCCCTTCACGTGCGTTCTTTAATTTCCATACCAAAATCTATACACCCTATATCTAGGAACGGAGGGATACTGTCGTGGTTCTAAGTCTGACAGTAGAATGGGGGGGTAGGAATGGAGAGGCAAGATCCTAGCTTTGGAGTAGTTGTGCACGCAAGAGTTTTACGAGTTCAGGCCCTTCTCTGGAGAAGTAATAGCCCTACGTCTCGGAGCCCGGAGGCGGTCGACTGGATTATATGCGTGTGTGTTACAAAGATGTGAACCCTTGTGCCAGTGGAGGGGGTGGCTTATATAGAGTGCGCCCAGACCCCAGCCAGCCCACGCTGCAAGGGGTTTAAGGTACATTAAGGTCGGGCGTTACAGGTAACGCCTCTAATAAAGTGCTTTGATGACCATAAAGACTACTTAATGATCGACCGTTTGCCTGTGGAGTGACTTAGATCTCCTGGCAGTCGAGCGGTTGGCTTCGTGGTCGAGTGGTAGCTTCTTGGTCGAGTGTCTTGAACCCGTCGAGTGGGTATCTTGAAGTCGATTGAAAGGTGACTTCTTCTAAGGATGTCTTTGGGCAGGGCTCTTAGGACAGGTCCGTGCCCCTACCCCAGGTACATAACTTCATCATTAGCCCTCGAATGGATCGAGGTTAGAGTGGGGAAAGGGTTGGAGATCTTTCCGACTGGTTCTTCGTGCTACACGGGTGCCTTGTTTTGGATTAATCATCACGGATGACGTCATAAACCTTTGTTAGTCGCCTTGATCCATTCTAGGCCTTCCGTCGAGTGAATCCCCTTGTCTGTGACATTCCGAATGGTAGTGCGAAAGGGATCTTCTGTCTGACGAATTGTTCTGCAACCGCGGATTTCGCGGGATTTGATTTTCGGAAAGCGCGCGGGACGGGGGCGGCCGTAGTAATCGGATGTGATAAGGCGGAAGCTCCTCGATCCCCGTGCCACTTTTTTAGCCACGTATCGCGCGCGTGTGTGCTGCGGGATTTGACGGGATAGCCTGGGTCTACCAGTCAGTCACTCGGAAGCGGCCCCTTAAAAGCTGCCAGCTCGGGTTTTCCAACCGTGTGTTCTCTTCTTCCCTTCTCCCCTCGCAAAGTTCTCCGCCACCTCCGCTCTCGCCCTAGCGCCACAGGCCCGTTCGAGCTTTCCGGCAACGATGGTGAAGGACAAGACGTCCGCCCTAGAGCGCGCGAAGAAGGTGGCGGCGGCGCAGGGAAAAGGGAAAAAATCCGCTCGGGGCGGATCTTCCTCAAGGACTTCTCTACCCAGAGGCTGGATGCAGGGCGACTCGATGCCGTCAGTGCTGAGGCAGGAAGATCTCGATGATATGGTTGAGGGAGGAGTCATCCCTCATGAAGCTGCGCGTCTCCCCGGGAGAGAAGTCGAGCCCCAACCTCTCGATGGTGAGTGTGTGCTCCTTGCCACCCATATCGATCGCGGGTTTTCTCTGCCTCCTCATCCCTTTTTCCGGAGTTTCCTGAATTTCTTCGGAGCGCAGCTCTACCATTTCACTCCCAACTCTATCGTGTATCTGGCTGCCCTCATTTCCTTGTGTGAGGGTTTCTTGGGCTGTCGCCCCCATTGGGGACTCTTTAAGCATATCTTCACCTGTCGTTCCCAATCGGTCAAAAAGGCCAAGTCAAGTGACGAGAGGACGCAGGTGATCCAGCTGTGCGGAGGCCTGGCGATCCAGACGAGGGGAAAAAGTTCTTTTCCATCCATCACTTTCCCTGAGTCGGTCCGTGGTTGGCAGGCGACCTGGTTTTACTGCAAAGACCAGGCGACTCCAGGTCAGTCGACTGGACTTCCTCCTTTCTCTCTAGAACGAGCCCAAAAACCTGCTTCTCTGAAAGTGACGCCGGAAGAAAAGGCCCAAGTCAAGGTGCTGGTCGGTCGAGTGGTTCAGCTTGTCCGCGACGGCGTGACTGGCATGGACTTGCTGGAAGTCTTCCTTAGAAGGCGCATCCAGCCTCTCCAGGCTCGCGACCATCCGATGTGGCTATATTCGGGTCTTGAAGACACCACTCGGATCCACCCGGAGGAGGTTACTGACGAGATGCTAGAAGGATGGCTGTCGAGCATCACAGGAAACAAATACAATCCCCGAGGAGCCAGGAGGGTTCCTCCACTCGACAACACATACGAAGTGGACCAGGTCAGACCTTATGCACCTGACTGAGATCTTGCTTTCTCCATCGGTCTTCTTTGAATTGGTCGACTGACTTTTGTTTTGTCCGTTGTTTCTCAGGAAACTACTGAGATGTACTCGACGCCCAACGGGGCACAGGAGCCGACTGAGGAAGGGGAGGCGAGTGGAGGTGAAAGCGGAGACAAGCACGGTGAGTGGGAATCCGATGGCGAAGGGGAGGGAGACGATGACGACTACTCCAGCGAAGAGGAGGAGGAGGAAGTTGAACCCCCCCCCCCCGCACGGAGAGGCGATCCAAGCTTACACACGATCCCGCGAGGAACGTGGTAAGGCGACTGCTCCTATTGGGCAGCCGTCGAAACGCCCTCGGACCTCTTCTCCTACGCCGACTGAGAAGGCTCCCAAGCACCAATGCGCGACGCCATCCAAGCCGCCCAAGGCTCTGCCCAAGATGAAGATGACTGTCCCCACCATTTCTGGGTAATAATAATACTTATTTTCCTTTGTCGACCGTGGACGGATCCTTGGTCGATTCATTGAGACAACTGACTGACTTCCGAAATTTGTAGTGCTGCTACTTCTGAGATCTCTGCCAAGGACGGAGATCAAGAGATGGAAGATGTTGTTACTTCCAATCCAGGTACAGTTACTGATGTCCTATCTTTGGTCGACTGAATATTTCTTGTAACTCTGGTCGATTGACTTTTCTTGCAGCTCCCCCTCATGTTATCAACTTACCAGACGATGAAGATGACGAGCCGCTGAGAGTAAGAAGGAACCGGAGGGCGTCGACTGGCAAGACCCCCCAATCTGCTCCGGTGTCTGAGGCTGTAGTTCGGGATGGTGGTGATACCACTCGGACTTCCGTGACTTTTGCTGATCCTCTGACGAGCGTGCGGCCTTCGGCGTCGACTGCGGATCCGCCTTCGCTTTTTGCTACATACCCTGCCCCAGAGGACCAAGTGAGTGCCGCAAAAGAGGCTATACGCCAGGCGGGTATCATGATGGAGCAAGTGAAAGTGGTTCGGGACGCCAGCCAAGCAGCGTATGACGCGAGTTCGGCTCTTCAGAGCAACGTCCAGGTCAGTCGACTCGACACTTGGTCTGTTGCAATATGCTGTTCGAAGAATCTCTTTTCCGAAGATCTTTATATCTGTAATCTTTATATCTGTACACCCACTGGGTGTGTCTGTCGACCTTTGGTCGAGTGGGGGCACGCTGAGTGCACCCACTGGGTGTAGTCCCCGAGACTACGGTGGACTGCTGGCAGTCGACTGTAGTCTTTATATTGTGTTTCTGTATTTGTACTTCTTCACTCGGTCTGGTCGGGCCATGTCGAATGGAACTGTATGCGGTCGACTGCGGGCAGTCGACTCTTTTTTTTTGGCCGAACCAGTGGGGGCACGCTGAGTGCACCCACTGGGTGTAGTCCCCGAGACTGTTGTCGAATGTTTTGATTCGGCTGTAGTCTTAGAAACGCTGACTATTAGTCATGGCACTAGAATCATATTTGCTCGACTGATCGATTAGGATTTAGAAAGATAACCGGTGGGGGCACGTTGAGTGCACCCACTGGGTGTAGTCCCCAAGGCTACTGTCGAATGTTTTGATTCGGCTGTAGTCTTAGAAGTGCTACAACTTTTCCTTTAGCCACTCGGAAGTAACTTGTCTTTGATATCTTTTGTCGATTGACTCTTTGCAGAAGTCTTGTGAACTTGTTGCTCATCTTGCTGAATTGAAGGAGAAACAGGTCCAGCTTAACCTCGACTTGGAGTTTGCCCAGGGGAACTTGCAGAAGGCGAAGGACGAAGCAAAAGGTATGGCTGGTGAGGATTCGACGGCTGTCTTTGTTTTTCTGCCTATTCTCAACTCTGTTCTCATTATTGTTTTGCAGACCAACTGGAGGAGGCTCTGAGGAAGAAAGATCTTGACCTTGCAGAAGCACAGAAGGCGGCTTCGGAGAAAACGAAGCTCGCTGAAGAAAAGCTTGCTTCAGTTGGTCGGCTTGAAGACGAGAATGCCAAGCTGAAGTCTGCTCTTGACGCGGCCAACCAGGAAGCAAGTCGATTGAAAAATGACAAGATTGCTCTGACTGACAAGGTCGACGATATGGCGGGGAAGCGAAAGGATCTGGAGGCTTACCTCGGAGGGCTCGCCAAGAAACTATTCCTCATGCTTGAAGGTAATCCCCTTACTCAATTGACTTGTCGTTGTCGACTCATCATTCAATTATAGTATTGGACTGTACCTTTCAGAATTCTGTCAAAACTTCGAGGAAGAAACTGGTCGAGTGGAAACCAATCTGGACCCCATCAACTCTCTTGTGAAGGACGAAGCTGCCATGAATGTCCTCCGGCTGGAGTCTCGCGTCGCCAGTGTGGTGGACTACCTCGCTCGACTGAAGGCTGCAGTGTCGCGGATCGACTCTGCACTCTGGCCAACTCAGATACTTCAGAATGACCTTGAATCCTTGGTCACTCGACTGAAGGAAGTGCCAAGTCGAGTGCATGAATGGAAAAAGTCTTCTGCCAGGTGTGGTGCCGATGTTGCTCTGTCGCTGGTTCGTGTCCACTGCAAGGAGGCGCGAGAAGAGAAGCTGGCCGCCCTCCAAGTTGCCAATACTAAGAAGCATAATTTCCAGGACTTCATGGAGACCTTCATTGCTGCTGCCACCCGAATCTCAGACGGGATTGATTTGGACGAGTTTGTTTCCCCATCCAGTCCTCCACCGGAGGAGTAAAAAACTACTGTGTCTCACCTTAAATTTGCCTCGGAATGCCGAGTGGTTTGTGTAACCGATAAACTCCGTCGAGCTGGAGGCTCAGGCACTTTTATTTGCGATCCAGGACCTTTTGATCTTTATCCGAATCTTGATTTATCGTTGAATATCTTCGTGATTTATCCGTCGAGTGAGATTTGGCTCGACTTTTACTCAAAATGACTTAGGCGAGCATGGAGCTGCAGCTAAGTCTCCGAGTGGGAGGTTTGCTCTTCACTTGGTAGGATTTTTAAACACTTAGGCAAGCACTGGGCTGCAGCTAAGCCCCCGAGTGGGAGGTTTGCTCTCCACTCGGTAGGATTTCAATGACTTAGGCGAGCACTGGGCTGCAGCTAAGCCTCCGAGTGGGAGGTCTGCTCTCCACTCGATAGGATTTTAATCACTTAGGCGAGCACTGGGCTGCAGCTAAGCCTCCGAGTGGGAGGTCTGCTCTCCACTCGGTAGGATTTTAATCACTTAGGCGAGCACTGGGCTGCAGCTAAGCCCCCGAGTGGGAGGTTTGCTCTCCACTCGGTAGGATTTTAATTACTTAGGCGAGCACTGGGCTGCAGCTAAGCCCCCGAGTGGGAGGTCTGCTCTCCACTCGGTAGGATTTTAATCACTTAGGCGAGCGCTGGGCTGCAGCTAAGCCCCCGAGTGGGAGGTATGTCCTCCACTCGGTAGGATTTTAATCACTTAGGCAAGCACTGGGCTACAGCTAAGCCTCCGAGTGGGAGGTTTGCTCTCCACTCGGTAGGATTTTAATTACTTAGGCGAGCACTGGGCTGCCGCTAAGCCTCCGAGTGGGAGGTTTGCTCTCCACTCGGTAGGATTTTTGATCACTTAGGCGAGCACTGGGCTGCAGCTAAGCCCCCGAGTGGGAGGTATGCCCTCCACTCGGTAGGATTTTAATCACCTAGGCAAGCACTGGGCTGCAGCTAAGCCCCCGAGTGGGAGGCTGGCTCTTCACTCGGTCGGATTTTAAATACTTAGGCGAGTACTTGGACTGCAGCTAAGCCCCCGAGTGGGAGGCTGGCTCTCCACTCGGTAGGATTTTAAATACTTAGGCGAGCACTTGGACTGCAGCTAAGCCCCCGAGTGGGAGGCTGGCTCTCCACTCGGTAGGATTTTAAATACTTAGGCGAGTACTTGGACTGCAGCTAAGCCCCCGAGTGGGAGGCTGGCTCTCCACTCGGTAGGATTTTAAATACTTAGGCGAATACTTGGACTGCAGGTAAGCCCCCGAGTGGGAGGCTGGCTCTCCACTCGGTAGGATTTTAGATACTTAGGCGAAACGGATTCGCAGCTAAGCCTCCGAGTGGGAGGCTGGCTCTTCACTCTGCAAGATTTTTACAAACTTAGGCGAAACGGATTCGCAGCTAAGCCACCCACTGGGGGAAATTTCAACAAAAAGAAATAGCAATCTTCTGTGAAAATTATAACATTCTTGTTTTAGACAAAAGAACTACAGAGGTACTTTTATTACATCTCAACCGAGTGAGTTTCTTCTTTCAAGTGTAAAAAGGACGGAGTAACTCCGCATTCCAAGCTCGAGGCTCGTCGATCTGGCGATCAACATTGTAGAGGTGATACGCTCCGTTGTGGAGGACTTTGGTGATGATGAAGGGGCCTTCCCAGGTTGGAGCGAGCTTGTGAGTTTTTTGCTGATCCACTCGGAGGACCAAGTCTCCTTCCTGAAAGGCTCGACTCTTCACGTTTCTCGCGTGGAACCGACGTAAGTCCTGCTGGTAGATAGTCGAGCGGATTAGGGCCATCTCCCTCTCTTCTTCCAGGAGGTCGACTGCATCTTGCCGAGCTTGTTCCGCTTCTGCTTCTGAGTATAGTTCGACTCGAGGTGCATTGTGGAGCAGATCACTTGGCAGTACTGCTTCAACCCCGTAGACCAGAAAGAAGGGCGTTCTTCCAGTCGACCGATTAGGAGTGGTCCTTAATCCCCAAAACACTGACAGAAGTTCGTCGACCCAAGCTCCTGCCGCGTGTTTGAGATCTCGCATCAGTCGGGGTTTCAGTCCTTTGAGGATGAGACCATTTGCACGCTCTGCCTGCCCATTCGACTGAGGATGGGCGACTGAGGCATAGTCGACCCGCGTGCCTTGGGAGGCGCAGAAGGCTTTGAATCTGTCGTTATCAAAGTTTGATCCATTGTCCGTGATGATGCTATGTGGAACTCCATATCTGAATATCAGCTCTCTGATGAAACTGATAGCAGTGCTTGCATCGAGGTTTTTGATGGGTCGGCTTCTATCCACTTGGTGAACTTGTCGACTACAACCAGTAAGTGAGTGAAGCCGCTTCTACCAGTTCTCAGCGGTCCAATCATGTCTAGCCCCCAAACAGCGAAGGGCCAGACAAGTGGAATGGTCTTCAGAGCAGAGGCGGGCTTATGCGACATGTTGGAATAAAACTGACACCCTTCGCACTTGTCGACTATATCTTTTGCCATTTCATTCGCCTTCGGCCAGTAAAATCCTGCTCGGTATGCTTTAGCCACAATGGTCCTAGAGGACGCATGATGACCACAGGTCCCCGAGTGGATATCCTCAAGAATTATCTGACCTTCTTCTGGCGTGATGCACTTCTGGCCAACTCCAGTCGCGCTTTCTCTGTACAACTGCCCTTTGATTACTGTAAAGGCCTTGGATCGACGGACGATCTGTCGAGCCTCTTCTTCGTCTTCTGGGAGCTCTTTCCTCATAATATACGTGATGTAAGGCGCTGTACAGTCGGGAGTGATGACTACAACTTCCATAATCAGGTCGACCACGGCTGGAATCTCCACTTCAGTCGGATCACTGGCGCTCTTTGGCTGTGGAGGTTCTTTTGTGAAAGGATCTTCCTGTATTGGCGGCGGACGAACGTGCTCCAAACACACATCACTGGGGATGGCTTCTCTCTTGGACCCTATTTTCGCCAAATCATCCGCAGCTTGGATTTTCAGTCGGGGTATATGATGGAGCTCTAACCCCTCGAATCTCTTCTCCAGCTTTCTCACTGCATTGCAATAACCCGTCATGGCTGGGCTTCAAACATCCCACTCCTTCATCACTTGATTAACAACCAGATCTGAGTCGCCGTAGACCATAAGGCGACGGACGCCGAGTGAAATGGCCATACGCATTCCATATAGGAGTGCTTCATATTCTGCCTCATTGTTGGAGGAATCAAAGTGAATCTGGAGGACGTATTTGAGCTTGTCTCCTCGGGGGGAAACCAATACAACCCCCGCGCCGGACCCATTCAGCATCTTGGAGCCATCGAAAAACATAGTCCAGTGCTCTGAGTGAACTTGAGTCGGAAGTTGTTGTTCAGTCCACTCAGCGAGGAAATCGGCTATTGCTTGGGACTTGATAGCTTTCTTTGCCTCGAACTTGATATCAAGGGGAAGGAGTTCAATCGCCCATTTTGCCACTCGACCAGTTGCATCTCTGTTATGAAGGATCTCTGATACCGGGGCATCGCTGACGACTGTAATGGAGTGATCAGAGAAATAATGAGCAACCTTCTTCGTGGTCATGTAAATCCCGTAGACAAGCTTCTGATAGTGAGGGTATCTTTGCTTTGATGGGGTCAGAACTTCAGAAAGGTAATAAACTGGGCGCTGAACTTTGAATGTTTTTCCTTCCTCTTCCCGCTCGACCGTAAGTACGGTACTAACGACTTGTCCAGTGGCTGCAATGTAAAGCAATAATGGCTCTTTGCTGACAGGGGCAGCAAGCACCGGCTGGGTGGAGAGCAGAGCTTTTAGCTCTACAAATGCTGCATCAGCTTCCGGAGTCCACTCAAACTTGTCTTACTTCTTCATCAGTCGGTAAAGAGGCAATGCCTTTTCACCGAGTCTGGAGATGAATCGACTTAAAGCGGCCAAGCATCCAGTAAGTTTCTGGACATCGTGCACACGCTCAGGGCGTTTCATTCGGAGTATGGTGCCAACTTTTTCGGGGTTAGCATCGATTCCTCGTTCGGAAACAAGAAAACCGAGTAACTTTCCTCCATGTAACGCCCTCAATGCGGCTATATCTCCCACGTGTCGAAGCACGACTTAGAGGCATAACCGCATTGAAAGCAATGTCGCAAGTGAGGTAATCTTCACACAACCCATGTAATACATAAGGGAAAAAGATACATAGTTGGCTTACAATCGCCACTTCACACAAATACATGAATAAAACATTACATCATACAGTTACAATCAGGGCCCGACTACGGAGCCAAAATAAAAGAAGAAACCCCAAAAGCGACAAAGGTCCCCGATCGACCCCAACTGGGCTCCACTACTGATCAGCTGATACGAAACAACACAATGCACAAGATCTTCATCGAACTCCTCCTTGAGCTCGGAGGCGTCACCTGCACAGTTTCATCGGCACCTGCAAACTGGTTTTGGAAGTATCTGTGAGTCACGGGGACTCAGCAATCTCACACCCGCGAGATCAAGACTATTTAAGCTTAAAGGTAGGACAGGGTAGTGAGGTGGAGCTGCAGCAAGCGACTAGCATATATGGTGTCTGACATACGCAAATGAGAGCGAGAAGAGAAAGGCAAAACACGGTCGAACAACTATGATCAAGAAGTGATCCTGAAACTACTTACGTCAAGCATAACTCCAACAACCGTGTTCACTTCCCGGACCCCGCCGAGAAGAGACCATCATGGTTACACACGCGGTTGGTGTATTTTAAATAAGATCAACTTCGGGTTTTCTACAACCGGACATTAACAAATTCCCATCTGCCACATAACCGCGGGCACGGCTTTCGAAAGTTCAAACCCTGCAGGGGTGTCCCAACTTAGCCCATGATAAGCTCTCGCGATTAACGAAGGATATTCCTTCTCCCTGGGAAGACCCGATCAGTCTCGGAATCCCGGCTACAAGACATTTCGACAGCAATAAAACAAGTCCAGCAAAGCCGCCCGATGCGCCAACATCCTGATAGGAGCTGCACATATCTCGTTCTCAGGGCAACACCGGATAAGACAAGCTACGAGTAAAACCAGGCCTCGAGTTTCCACGAGGGGGCCCCGCAGGCTGCTCGGTTCGGACCAACACCTAGACAAGCATTGGCCCCGGGGGGGCTAAATAAAGATGACCCTCGGGCTGATCAAACCCAAGGGAAAGGGGATAGGTGGTAGGCAAATGGTAAAACCAAGGTTGGGCCTTGCTGGAAGAGTCTTATTCAAAGCGAACTATCAAGGGGGTCCCATAAATCACCCGACCGCGTTAGGGACGCAAAATCCGGGAACATAACACCGATATGAGGGAAACTAGGGCGGCAAGAGTGGAACAAAACACCAGGCATAAGGCCGAGCCTTCCACCCGTTACCAAGTATATAGATGCGTTAATTAAATAAGATATATTGTGATATCCCAACAAGTAAACATGTTCCAACAAGGAACAACAAGTCCATGTTCCAACAAGGAACAAGCTTCATCTTCACCTGCAACTAACAACGCTATAAGAGGGGCAGAGCAAAGCGGTAACATAGCCAAACAACGTTTTGCTAGGACAAGGTGGGTTAGAGGCTTGATTTAAAAATATGGGAGGCATGATAAGCAAGTGGTAGGTATCGCAGGAAAGGCATAGCAAAAGAGCGAGCAACTAGCAAGCAAGATAGAAGTGATTTCGAGGGTATGGTCATCTTGCCTGAGATCCCGCAAGGAAGAAGAACGAGTCCATGATGAAGACAAACGGACGTAGACGAACGGATCCTCACAATCGCAACGCTATCGGAAACTAACCTGAAGAAGCAACACCGGAAAGAAGCAAACAACAAAGTAAACAACCACCACATAAACAAGGCATGATATGCGAAATGTGGTATGCAATGCATATGCATGCTTCGGAAGGAAAAAGATGAACCAGGCATAATCTTGGCAAACCAAGTATGCCACTAGAAAGGTGAGGTGATTTCGGTTGAAATCGATATAAAGATCACCGGAATCGGATGCACGGTTTGCAAATGACAAGCAAAACAAGAATGACACGAATCTGCCATTAACAGCATGATGCTACATAGCAAGCAACAAGAAACTAAGCTACTGCACCCAAACATGTCAACAAAGCATATGATAGTGATCTACTCAAGATGTTTGACAAAAGATGAACACTGAGCTACGGCTAAATCGCATCATAACAGGTTCAAACAATCATGGCAAATGTGCAAAAGATAACAGGTTCACAGACTTGGTGAAAATAACAACATGCCAGGAATTAACATCAGGATGACATATTTAGAGCAATGAAACAACATGCTATAGGATCAGGACATAGCAAAGTAAGGCATGGCACGAATCCACTCGAGGCACTTAACAAAAGTCCCTTAATGACCATAAGCCAAAAAGGACTAGAAAATATAATAACACCCATGTCAATTAAGCAAGTTTCGTTACAGATTTCAGACTTAGCAGAAAACTGGACATGTCGAAAACAGATAACAAGTAGACATGTTTGTGAGCTCGATGCACTCACTACAGAGCATTTCATGATAAACTAAGCATACATACATCAAGAAGACATGGCATAGAAGCTATACATGGCAAGAACAACATCATAGCATGCAAGGATCAACTACAACAAGCTTGGCAAAATCGAACAACATGTAAACAATCTGCCAGTAACATTTTAGAGCAAAAGTAGAGCTCGAT
Source organism: Aegilops umbellulata (assembly GCA_032464435.1). Lineage (NCBI taxonomy): Eukaryota > Viridiplantae > Streptophyta > Magnoliopsida > Poales > Poaceae > Aegilops > Aegilops umbellulata. Next base: position 154,103,460 of record CP136059.1, on the reverse strand, counting down.
TTACTCAAGCTATGGCACTCCATAATTACAAACAAAGGCATGGATGGATAGAGCAAATCCATATGTTCAAAACACTCTTACTGATCATGCTCAAAAGGGGCATAGATCTCTCTGAAACAACATGCACACATGGCATAAAAATAACAGCAGGCAGGGACTTAGTGAAACTACTAAGTCTCTGAAATCAGCAACAATAAGTACGCTAGTTTGCATGCTTGTGCTAGTCACCACATAGATCACAAAAATACATGGCATAAATATCTGGAACGATGGCATGGCATATTACAAAACACATGTAGGACTCAACTTCATAGGATGCACACATCAATCATGGCAAAAATGACAAAAGTGCATGTACTGAAACAGATCTGAAACTAACAGCACATAGCCCTCTTCTAACAGCATTTCGGGCATCAAGATGAGCTCAAATGAAAATGATGTAATGAGATGAAATGATGCACTCATCGAGGCAAACAATTTGACATGCTATACGCCCAAAACGGAGCCACGGATGCAGAGTTATGACGCGATGAACCGAGGTATAAAATATCACAGATCTGGGACTTGGTGAGAATTATACCTCCGGAAAAAGTCAAACCGGGACGAGGTGGAGCGGGACGGAGCGGATCGGGATGTGGGAAGGCGTTTGGTTCCTGGGACCGGTGGATCTCGTCCACCCGACGAGATCTCGCCGGAGTTGGCCGGAGAAGAGGCGGGGCCGGCCGGATCCGGCGAGGGACGCGGTGGCGCGGCGCATGGCGGCGGTGGCGGCGCGGGGCGCGGAAGACGCGGACGGCGGCGCGCGGGGCGGAGGCCGGTGCTGGGCGGCGAGGGGCAGGCGGCGGCCGGCGCGCGGAGGCGACGATGGCGCGGCGGCGGTGGAGTGCGCTGGCGGCGGCGGCGGCGCGCTGCGGCGGCGGGGCGGCGCGGTGCGGGAGGGCGGCGAAGGCGGCGCCGGCGGGAGGAACTCCGGCGACGGGGTCGGCGAAGCGGGGCAGCGCCGGCACAGTGGAACTTACCGGCGGCGAGCGGCGCATGGCGGGAGGAGGCGTCGGCGGCTGCGGGCTCGCGCGGGCCCGCGATGGGCTCCGCGGGCCGCGGCGGGAGGAGAGAGAGAGGCGGGGGCCAGCGGCGAATCCGGAGGCGACACGTGGTGGCGGAGCTGAGGTGGCGGGCTTCCATTGGCCGGAGTGAGGTGGCGGGGCGGGGTGGACATGTCCGGCGGCGCGAGGGGAGCGGGGCTAGGGTTCATCTGCGCGAAAAATCCGGGGGGGGAGCACATATTTATAGGTAGAGAGGGCTAGGAAGCTCTAAATGGAGTGCGGTTTTCGCCCACACGATCGTGATCGAACGCCCGATAACATGGAGATGACTTAGATGGGTTTTGGGCCACTTTGAAAGGGTGTTGGGCTGTACACAAAAGAGGCTTTCACGGTTACCCGGTTAACCGTTTGAGTATCAAACGACCTCCGATTGACCCGAAACTTGACAGGCGGTCTACCGGTGCTATACCAAGGCCGCTTGACAAACCTCAGTCCATTCCGAGAAGGTTTAATACCCGCTCACGGAAAAAGGTAAAAGAGGACGCCGAGAAACATAGGAGCGCCGGATTGCAAAACGGACAACGGGGAAAATGCTCGGATTCATGAAACGAACACGTATGTGAATGCGATGCACATGATGACATGATATGAAATACAGATGATGATATGGCAAAGAGCGACACGCAAGCACATGACATGGCAAGGACGGCGAATAACTGGCGGACACCTGGCGCATCAGATCCGGGGCGTTACACTCCAGGAACTCCGAATGTGCATTTTGATGGATTAAGCTTGATATCATACCTCCTGAGATTGGCAAACGTTTCAGCAAGGTCAGTCAGCAGGTCGGAACCTTTTCGCGACTTGACCACTATATCATCCATGTATGCTTCTACATTCCGACTGATTTGAATGATCAGGCACTTCTAAATCATTCTCATGAAAGTAGCTCCGGCATTCTTGAGACCGAAAGGCATGGTGACATAGCAGAAGCACCCGAACGGGGTGATGAAAGCTGTTTTTATTTCATCTGGTCCATACAGACGGATCTGATGGTATCCGGAGTAAGCATCTAAAAAAGACAACCTCTCGCATCCTGCGGTCGAGTCGACTATTTGGTCGATGCGAGGAAGAGGGAAATGATCTTTCGGGCAGGCCCGATTGATATGTTTGAAATCGATGCACATGCGCAACGACTTGTCCTTCTTGGGGACCATTACAACATTGGCGAGCCACTCGGAGTGGTAGATCTCGCGAATGAACTCTGCCGCTAAGAGTCGAGTCACCTCTTCGCCAATGGCCTTTCTCTTCTGGGCGGCGGACCGTCGAAGATGTTCCTTAACTGGTTTGACTTTTGAGTCGACTCGAAGGCGGTGCTCAGCCAGTCCCCTGGGAACACCTGGCATGTCAGCGGGCTTCCATTTAAAGATGCCCCAATTCTCACGGAGGAACTGGATGAGCGCTTCTTCCTATTTAGAGTCGAGTGTGGTGGAGATGTTGGTCGGAGCCGCACTGGGGTCAGTCGGGTGGATGTGAACCTGTTTTGTCTCACCGGACGACTGAAATGCTGACTCTGTGGCGGGCTTCTTGGCTCGCAACAAATCACTCGGGTCTGCGGTCTTCTGGTACTCTTGTAACTCCATTTCGGCCATCTGAGCATCAGCGATTTTGGAGCCCTTCTAGAAGCACTCTTCCGCCTTCTTCCGATTACCCGTGATAGTGATCACACCTTTGGGACCAGGCATCTTCAACTTAAGGTACACGTAGCATGGTCGGGCCATGAAACGAGCGTACGCTGGTCTTCCAAGTATGGCGTGGTACGCAGTCTGAAAATCCACGACCTCAAAGGTCAACTTTTCCTTCCGGAAATTCTTCGAGTCACCAAAAACTACATCGAGAGCGATTTGGCCGAGTGACTCAGCCTTCTTTCCAGGAATGACTCCGTGGAAGCTCATGTTACTGGTGCTGAGTCTGGACATCGGAATGCCCATCCCTTTCAGTGTCTCTGCATACAGCAAATTCAAGCCACTGCCACCATCCATCAACACTTTGGTCAGTCGAGTGCCTTCAATGACTGGGTCGACCACCAATGCTTGCCTCCCTGGGGTAGCAATATGAGTCGGGTGATCGGACTGGTCAAAAGTGATGGCAGTCTGAGACCATTTCAGATAATTGGGTGTCGTCGGAGCGACCATGTTCACTTCCCGATTGATAACCTTCAATCGACTCTTGCTTTCGACATCAGCGAAAATCATCAGGGTGGAGTTGACTTGGGGGTACTCCTCACCGCTGTCTTCTTTGTCCTCAACTCTGCCTGACTCTTTCTCTTTGTCTTTGGCTTGTTTCCCTTGAAACTGCTGAATCAGGAGTCGACATTGTCGAGTGGTATGCTTTGGGTAAATGAGTTTACCCTCTTCGTCTTTCTTCGTGTGAATGTGACACGGTAGGTCCATCACATCGTTCCCATCCTGATCTTTCACCTTCTTGGGGTTCCAGGGACCCTTGGGTTTCCCCTTAAACTTTCCTGGGGTCACGGCCAAGGTCTCTCCAGGAGCAGCTAGCTCGGCCTTGCGCTTTTGCTTCCGACTGGAGTTTCCTCCGCCGGCCTCATTAGCGGCTGCTTTGTACTTGCCACTCCGGAGCCTATCTTCTTCTTCACCATTTGCATACTTGGTGGCAATTTCCATCATCCTACTCAATGTCATATCTCCGGTCCGACCGAATTTCAAACTCAGTTCTCTGTTCCTGACGCCTTCCTTGAAGGCACAAACTGCCTGATGGTCAGACACATTCTCGACTGTGTGATGTAAAGTGGTCCACCTCTGGATATAATCCCTCAGAGTTTCACTCGACTTCTGAACACACGACTGCAATTCTGTCAACCCTGCTGGTCGCTTGCAAGTCCCTTCAAATGTCCTGACAAACACTCGGGCAAGATCTTCCCAAGTGTAAATACTGCTGGGTGCCAACTGGTTCAACCATGCTCTGGCTGATCCCTCCAGCATGAGAGGCAAATGCTTCATGGCTACTTCGTCGTTGCCGCCGCCAATCTGAACAGCCACTCGGTAATCTTCAAGCCATGTGTCAGGCTTGGACTTGCCGGTGAACTTACTAACTCCAGTCGCCAACCTGAAGTTGGGAGGAATTACAGCGGCCCTGATCGCTCTGCTAAAACATTCTGGTCCTGATACATGAACCCTGCTGCTGGAGGGAACGTCTCTGTCATGGCCTTCCCTGTGAGCTCTATTCCGGTCGACCAGACTTTGAACGATAATGGATCTCGCATCAAAGCCTGGCTCCCTGGAGTCGACTGGAAACCTACGTCCAGCACTGTGCTGGCGTCTGTCATCTTGCTGCCGTGGGACGTACGATCCACCTCTTGGGGGAGGAGTGAGCACTCGACGTCGATCATTGCGATCGAATCGGTGTTCATACCGCTCACGGCCTTGATATTGATCATCATGCCGGCTTCTACGTTCCTCACGCCTCGGGGGCGATCCTGGACTGTGAGCTGACTGTACAGAATTCGCAGCGACAGATCGGCTGTGAATCCTGTTACGCGACTGCGATACAACTGAGTTCTGATCTCCCACTGCCCGGAGCAAATCTCTGATCTGTAGCAGACCTCTCCCTGCCTCTGACTGAGAAGGCTGGATCAACTCTGCTATGCGGGTTGCAGCTGCTAAATTCTGAATCGGAGTTCGGTATACCTGAATTGGTGGCTGAAAGAGGCGACGTCGACTGGATTCTGGAGCTGGCAGTCGAGTGCGCTCGTCGAGTACTCTCTGGAGATTCTCCAGTCGAGTGCGTTCAGCCAGGTTGGACAAGCGCGCCTCCTCTAAGGCGCGTGCCTCGGGGGTTTCTCCTACGATAGGAGTGTGAAGCGCGTCCATGTTTCGGCGACGAAGTTCCTCTCTCTGCAGCGAGGTGAGAGGCTCGGGTCTGTACTCTTCATGGCCCCGCGTCGGAACTCCTCCCCCGGCAACCTCTTCGGTGTGGGGGAATCCGGGGGGGCTGCGCGGTCCATCGACCATCAGCACCTCCGCCGCTGGATCGCTGCTGTCGCACTCGGACGCAGTCTCTGCGGAGCCAGTCGACAGATCGAACAGGCCGTAGAGTGATTCGTCGGGCTCAATCGTCGCGACTTGGGGGATGGCCGACTGGCGGGCCAGTGCATGCCTCACCCACCGCTGGAGCCTCGACCGACCGGAGCGCTTGCGCCGGCGGGAAACAGGGAGCGAGGACGAAACGGGTGCCGACCCATACTGGGCCGACGGTTGTCGCAGGAGGACGCCACGAATGCACGCGCAAAAGTGCGTCGCTTCGCGGGCGGGGAGCGCGTCCACGTCGAGTGGAGCCTCCTGGAGCCAAGCAGAGTCATCGACGACGAAAGTGAGGGCGCCGAGACGGATCTCGCGCCCCTCGACCAGGACTCCGCTCGAAGACATGATGGGAGATGTCAAAAGAATCCCAACTCCTCCAACAAATCGCTAGAACACCTGCCCCACGGTGGGCGCCAACTGTCGTGGTTCTAAGTCTGACAGTAGAATGGGCGGGTAGGAATGGAGAGGCAAGATCCTAGCTTTGGAGTAGTTGTGCACGCAAGAGTTTTACGAGTTCAGGCCCTTCTCAGGAGAAGTAATAGCCCTACGTCTCGGAGCCCGGAGGCGGTCGACTAGATTATATGCGTGTGTGTTACAAAGATGCGAACCCTTGTGCCAGTGGAGGGGGGTGGCTTATATAGAGTGCGCCCAGACCCCAGCCAGCCCACGTTGCAAGGGGTTTAAGGTATATTAAGGTCGGGCGTTACAGGTAACGCCTCTAATAAAGTGTTTTGATGACCATAAAGACTACTTAATGATCGACCGTTTGCCTGTGGAGTGACTTAGATCTCCTGGCAGTCGAGCGGTTGGCTTCGTGGTCGAGTGGTAGCTTCTTGGTCGAGTGTCTTGAACCCGTCGAGTGGGTATCTTGAAGTCGATTGAAAGGTGACTTCTTCTAAGGATGTCTTTGGGCAGGGCTCTTAGGACAGGTCCGTGCCCCTACCCCAGGTACATAACTTCATCAAGTACTACATATATTCATTTGAGGGACAAACTTTTTTGGACGAAGGAGTACTTTAAAGAGTAATGAGAAGCGATGCTTGTTGTTTGTTCTTGGAAATAAAAACGTCTCCGGTCAACATCCCAACGTCTCTGGTCAACATCCCAGGACACTCGCTCTTGTGACCGAACCCTCGCACACGCGTCCAAATTCTTCTGAGGCTGCGCTCCCACAAAATCGTTCAAACAGTCCTCCTGGGATTAAAATTAACGAAATGTGTATATGGCAACCGTGTAGCAGATTGCGAAACTGCCACACGCATCCAGCGTCATCAGTTCCCTCCCGATCTCTTTCCTTCTCCGCACGCCTCCTGATCTCCTTCCTTTCCCGCACGTCCTCCCCCACCGACCTCTCCTGATTTTTTTCCTTTCTGCACGCCCTCCCCGATTTTATCGGGCACACCCGCTCGTGCCTTCCTAATTTCCGTAATCGTCAATTATGGCCCACACGCCTTCCTGATTTTCGGCAAAAATAATGCTTGGACTAGGATTTAATCTCTGGTCTGCAGGTAATCAACAAAGGGAGCTAACCACCTCGCCTATGGCACTCATTGTTGAGCAAGCTAAGGGAAATGCTGTTTTTGACATGTTCGTGGTAACTTTGATCATTGAGAATAAATTTGTTGAACCGCCCCCCGGTAATTTCTGTAAATAGCACAATAACATTCACGCCATAGACTTGATAATTTAGATACAAACATCATGGTAACTTTAACCATTGGGGAAGACAAATGTGAAAAGATACCTAATAATTTATGTGTAAATAGATGGTAATATACGCAGCGCACATCTGGTAACTAAGGTAGAAACACCATGGTAACTTTGACCGTAGGGAATTTTTTTCAAAAGATACTCCGGCATCTTCTGTGTAAATAGTACGGTAGTATACCTCCCTCCCCTGGCATTTTTATGTGTAAATAGTATGAAAACATATGCACTGTGAATCTGCGATAACTAAACACCATGATAAGTTTTTGACCTTGGGGGGGGGGGGTTGGGGAGTTGATTTGCTGAAAACATACCCCTGATAAATGTTGTGTAAATAGCATGATATTTTAAGCACCACGGGCTTGATAGGTTACCTAGAATCACCATGATAACTTTTTGTCCCAGGAAAAAGTTGTTCAAAACATCCCCAATATTTTTCGTGTAAATAACATGATAATATAAGCATCGCATAACCGATAACTTGCAATATAAACATGATGGTAACTTTTTTTACCAAAGGAAACTAAGTTGTTAAAAACATACACTCGCCTCGCGCGTGGGCCTCTTGGATGAACACAACACATGGCGTGCCACGAGAAAGTCACATAATGTTTAGTGTCATGAGGGGCACACGTGCTATAGGCGTGATAAGTTACGCAAAAACATCGTGGTAATTTTTGACCTATGGAAAAAGCTACCGAAACACACCCAGGTGTTTAGGTGCAAGTACCTTGATAATATACGAACTGTAGATCCGGTAACTCATGTACAATCCCTCATGGTAACTTTGACCGGGGGGAGGTTGATGTACATATACCCTGATAATTTATGTGTAAATACCACGGTATTTTACACATCGAAGACCTTATAACTTGTGTACAAAACACAATGGTAACTTTGAAGGGATGTAGTTATTAAAGCATAGATACCTGATATGTTCTATGTAAATAGCACGGTAAGTTATGCAACACAAGCCTGATAATTTGCATACGAATACTATGGTAACTTTGTCCTGAGGAAAAATCATGTGGTATACGTGAAGAAGTGGCAGTTCTCTCGGGGGTGGGCGCACGAGATGTGCGGGAGAAGCAGGTTTCTCGGATGAGCCTGCGGGGTCGTTTGGGAGAAGGTGAGGTCAAAGGACGAGGAATCGTATGATACTTTAAAATAAAAGAAGTAGATGTGTGCCAGTTTTGCTTATATGGCACACATGTGTCAAATATCACAGTCCTAAAATTAAAAGACGAATTTGTTACCGTGCATTTGCGGTGCATGCGGATGTGATTTATGCCAGGGAACCACTAGGGATCAGACTACTGATCCCTAGCGTTCCATCAGACCAGTCTGTGGCCGTGGGATTAGCAACACACTAGACGTCAGATCCTTTCTGGAAAGCAAGCGGATTGTCAGACTTATTAGTAACGGCCGGCGTACATTACGCGCTGCTTGTAACTACTCCCGGTCGTGTCGTTTAACAATACGAGACTTTGCTTCTTGCTTCCTGCTTCCGCTTCCATCGCTCAACTAATAGTACTTATTTATTTTTGAAAAAAAGATTATTCAACGATTTTCTCTGATGCTAGCGAACTTATCTTTAATTGCTTCGATGTGATGAAAACTTGAATCCAGTGTAACACTATATTTTGTTTCCAGCACAACAGATTTTTGCTTCCACTAAATACAAAATTTGCTTCTATTCCAGTTGAAATTTGGTTTGACCTAACAAAAGATTGTGTCCAAGAACTTTCCTTCCATGTGACAAAATATCACGTTTGCGACTTATTTCTTTCACATGGAAAAAATTTGAGTCCTATAAAGAAAACTCTGCTTCCATGCACTAAAATAGTGTTTCCATCACAAAAGTAATTTTCATATAACTAAAGAATATAAATTAGTTTTCGTACTTCATCCATTCATACAACATGTTTCGGATGTACTACAAATTATTTCTTCCTTCAAGTCGCGGATAATACAATACGTCGAAAATACAATGCTTCCTAAGTTCACATCGTATGTTTCCTAAAGATCATAGACTTGCTTCCCTTCAGATAGCAAAGGTTGTCTTCATTGTGAGGTAGATTCAGGTGTTGCCGCTCTTCTTAGTGCATGCACCGGTCGGCTCCATATAGACTTGTCTCCTCGGTGCCTCTCAGCCCCGAAGGCAGCACACAAATGTCTGAAACATACATGGGTTAAACATGATGCGTAAGTATCAAAGGTAGGAACCAAAAATTGGTACTACATGTACAATACAATACTGATATAGCAGAAAATGTTAACATTACAACGGCGAAGACAAATTAAAACAATAAACAGAAAATTTTGGTTGCTAGTACTATTGAATCAAACTACCAAGAACAGAGAAATATATGCATTATAATAAATAAGCCTGGCATGTTTAAATGGTCATAAGTACAAGATTTTTTTGTAAAATAATATGTGCGAAGTACAGAAGCAATCCACATAATCGAAGAAAACATGCGTATCACTGTGTACAACAAAAGCATAGGTAACAAACAAACAAAGCATGATTATCATTGTGTGAAACAAAACGTATATAAAGTAGAAGCATATATGACAAACAAAGGAAGCATAACTAGTTACAAAAAATCATAATGCTATCACAATTCATATGCGACATAGTTGATACATATACTGTTAATACAGAATTTTGAACATGCAAAATTACTAGCTTGTCATTCTAAAATGGGTACGGGAATGGCATGCATCCTTTGCGACATACTCGAGAAATGTAGGAAGCAACAAGTCAACAACTAAATTTGCACCCAGTCAAAAAAAAAACCAACTAAATTTGCAACCAGACTGTACCCATTTGGAAACAAAAAAATCTGAAAGTTGTGGACATGCATCATTAAGCAACGAGTTAATTGCGGTCGGGAATCGAACCCGCGACCTAACGCCACAGCGCAGCTCACGTTACTCTACAGGCGTCTCCTCTCTTATAGTATGCCTGAAGCGCTGGGCCGGCCCACCGAGGCCTGCATTTTTTTTCGTTACGCATTTAACTGGCGCGCGTGTTGGGCTCGTTCGTTGCCCCAGTTATTATTCGTTTCATTTCTTTTATGCTTTTATAATGCGCGGTGAACATTTTGTAATCATTCTTGCAATCAATGCATTAAAAGTTGAACATATAATTTTAAATGCATTAAATTTTTGAAACATGGCGCAGAACATGTATTAAAAATAATTGTGTAATCATAATAAATATTAGAAATGCATTAAAACTTTTCAATTTTTATTAAAATAATCAAGTGTTTCTCGAAATGCAAATTGATTTTACACAATAAGTTTTAATATATACTGAACATTTTGTGAAATACAAAAGTTTCATCATGTATTAAGAAAATATTCAACATAATAATCTTGAAACTCACCGTGTATTAATAAAATGTCACCATAAATTACAAAAAAGTTACCATGAATTAAGTAAAATGTTCCTTGTCGTAAGAAAATTGTGTTCAATTTGCATTTCAAATATGTTCAACGGATATTACCAAAGTTTAGTATATTAAGAAAATGTTCACCATTTGTAAAGAAAAGTTCATCATACATTGAAAAATGTTCACTATAAGCAGAAAAGTGTTCAGCGTATATTAAAAAAATGTTCACCGCGCATTATAAAAGCATAAGAGAAATGAAACGAATAGTAACCGGGGCAACGAACGAGCCCAACACGCGCGCCAGTTAAGTGCGAAACGAAAAAAAAATGCAGGCCTCGGTGGGCCGGCCCAGTGCTTCCGGCATACTATAGGAGAGGAAACGCCTGTAGAGGAACGTTAGCTGCGCTGTGGCGTTGTTGTTAGCCCGTGGCGCTTGTGCACTGCAGGTCGCGGGTTCGATTCCCGCCACCGCCATCTTCCTTTTATTTATTTGTTCAAGTGGCGGAAAATTTCAAACCAGTCCAGATTCGATGGTGGAAATTGCGAACAAAAAAGAGCCTCTCCTGAAGCCTTTTTCCCGCAAAAAAATTGGGCATTTTTGTGATTACATATAACATAAGGGGGTTTTCTGCAAAAAACGTGCCACGTCGGCACCTGACGGGCGAGCCCCATGGGTCAGATACACTGTCAATACGTATAAATACTCATTTTAGCTTTATTTGCAAAAATTAGACCAATGTTGGTACTGACACGGAAAAATTAGCAATCATGGTACCAATCTGCATGTGATGCCCGAATTGTGGTACTTCTGTGCAATTAATTCTTAAGCAACATATGTGAGAAATGTAGGAAGCACGATGACAATTTTTAGATACAAACAATGCTCTTGACAATGTAGCAACAAGTTAAAAAATTAGAAACATCTTTCTATTGCCACGTACTATATGGACTGAAAAACGGATACAACATAGGAACCATAGATATTGTAAAGCATCAAATTATTGTTGTATCAATGTGACTAATACCTATTGGAAGCATAGAATTTTGAAACTGTAAATTACAAACGCATGGTGACAACATTTGTGTGCATCGATGATTTGTGATGTCAAAATTAATTTTCATCAATTGAGGCAAACAAGCTGGACTGAAGAAGCACGTACATGTTGCTTACCAAGCTGGACTGAAGAACGTACATGATGCTTACCAAGCTGGACTGAAGAAGCGCGCACATGATGCTTACCATTGGACTGAAGAAGCACATGTACCATGCTTAGGAAGCATGGATATTGAAACTTGGAAGCATCAATTTTAAGCTATCATAACATTAACTAGTACCGTGCAGAAGCATTGGGGCTCGAGCCCCCTAATGCCGCGATGGCGTAGCTGCAATTTCGTCCAGGAGTTGCATCGGTGGAGAACAATGGGGTGGGGAGGAGCAGGGGAACGGATTTGGGAGAGGAGAGGTGCGTGTGCTGCTCAACGACGAAGTGAGGAGGCAGCTGGTGTGCGACGAAATCGGAAAGGACTGGGCGGCCGGTGAGGTTGACGACGAGGTCGGGGGAGACTCATGTGAGGCGAGAGGAGAAGGGGATCTGGGCTGTGAGGTGGTTGTGATGATCAACGACGAGGTGATAGGGGGGTCGGAGGTGAGCAGCGAAGTCGAAGAGGACAGGGCGGCGGTCGGCAGCGAGGTCGGGGGAGGTTGCCTGCTACGTGAGGAGATAATGGTGGAGGGATATTCGGGTGAGTTAATTAGGGAGAGAATCACGGGAAGTTTTTTTTAAAAGATCCAGCATTTGCTGGCTTCATTAGATTGAGCAGAAAAGAGAGGGTTACAAAATTGTGATCAAGCGATTAAAAAACAGTATAACTCAGCCACCTATGGCCTCTCACAGTGATTTGAGATCTTTGACCGTCCGATCAAACTAACCAACGTCCTTGATTGCTCAGTCGTCCCAGCACCTACCGCGATCCATTTTCACCTTTCCACCTGTGCGTTCCAGCTGGCCCAACGTTGATGGGTTGCTGCTCCCGGGATCTACCTGGGCGTCTTCTCAATAATTGGGCCAAGACTGCGTGGCCCCTAGCTTTCTTTGATAGTCTCTTCACCGCGCACGAGGGAGAGGTTCCTCTCGACCACGAGCCTTCTCCTCTTCTTGCCTAAGAAGCCCCTAAACCTAATCAAACCTCTTATTTCCAAAAAAAACTAATCAAATTTTGGCAATAGCGGCAGCGGCTGGAAGCGCCCCAGATGGCCCGATCGGAATTGACGGTGACAAGGGCGGCTCCGACGATGGTGCGTCACGACCTTGGTGACGGTGGAGATCAACGCCCGCATGTGCACCCAAAATCCCACCTCCACGGAAATGGGCTTTTTCTCCCCTTCGTGTATCTATGGGGTGAAAATAGAAATCCACAATCACAGAGTCTACATCCGGAAGGACACATCGTGATCGCCAAATCACATCTCTCCTGATTCTGACCAATTCCTTACCTATGTCTCTTCATCTTTACATATTTGTATAAAACTTGTCGGTAATCTGAAGGAGATGTTTCCCTCATCAGCGTAGTCAATCTTATCAACATGAGCTCCTGGCCCGATGGCATCAGGGTCACGTACCACCAATGGGCGCCACTCCACTACATCAACGCACCTGGCGGCCTCTGCAATGACTCCAATGACAACAAGGAATCCTCCATTGTTCTACTATTTTTTTTTCTGAACCACACTGTTCTACTAAACTAACTTCTGTGTGTAGCAATGAAAATGGTAGTGACCTTTCATATTTACATTTTTCACATTGGCTGGGTTCAGGGGCTGCAAGGACGAGGGCGCAAAAAAGGACGAGCGACATTAAGGGCTGGTGTGTCATTGTATCCAATATATACACCTTCCAGCTCCGCACCTAAGGTTCACCGTCATCTTCTTGTTCTTTTGCACGTACTGCTCAATTTGATCCTTCAATTGTTCCTTACCTGTATACCATATTGATGATATAGAACAGTAGATAACCTGACGCAAGCACTTTTCTTCCTCTCACAAGTCACGCGAGAGATCCATAAGGTACTAGACAATCAACTTAATATCCGAATCCAATTTTTTAGTGTGGAATTTGTGCCAATAAATTCTTTAAAGAAAAACTTGTTAAGGTGAACTAACTTACTGTATGTGACTTGCAGATGCTGGTGGATTATATTGTTGATATTACAATCACATGTGATGCTGCAACCATTATGAAGATATTGGAAGTTGAGGGTCTAGCAGGGATGGTTATGCCTGATTGCATCCGACAGTCATTGCTATATAACACTAATTAATTTTGGTACTTACTAAATTTACTCATGAACATTGGTCCTATACTACACATTGTTAGGTGATGCAAAAAGACCACATTTGGTTGGAACCTTTTCAAGAATGTTATATATTGATAATTGATCTTACACCATGTGCATGATGCATAGAAAGAATTTACTTCTCTCACGGTTTTCATGTATTGAGCTTTTTAGGTTATTTCTCTTGCATGGTGGAGTGAGTTGGTATCTTCCTGTTGCTAAAAGTGCATACATTGTTCTCTTTTAGTACTTATATATAATGGTAATCTCTCCATTCTGCCAGCCTTATCTCAAGAGTCAAGACAGACGGGCGCCGCAACGCGCGCCTTTATGATCTAGTCATAGACATGAATGAAAGAGGAGGACAGGGAGGTGTTGGGATATCCCCCCCCCTGTGGTGGTCTCGAAAAACCTATATCTCCCAACTATATCCCCGAAAGGGGTCTTAATATCTTTTGCTCCCGCGATGCGCCATTGCTCCATTGTGCGTAGTATGGCCGCAAGGATGTCATTGGGGCAGGCTGTCTTCTTCCTAAAAGCGCAGTTGTTCCTCTCATTCCATAGCTTGCAGGTTACTTCCAGGTCTTCTCATTCCATTGCTCCATTGTGCGTCGTATGGCCGCGAGGATGTCATTGGGGCAGGCTGTCTTCTCCCGACGGAATGTTTTTTTCATAGGAAGCAAAATCTGTGACCGTGAGATTTAACCAGAATCAACGGCAATCGACAGGTCTGACGATGGGCTCGTTTCAGACTACAGATCAAGAGTGTTTCCCTTTATGCCATTGCATCTGGCGTTGCTGTCGTGCCTGCTGGTGCTGGTCCTCTCCCTCGACAAGTTCCTCCTCCCCTACCTCAGGAAGCGCTGGCTCTCCGGAGGTGGCGTCGCTGCCATAATCCCCAGGATCCCGACCAGCCGCTTCAAGTCGCAGCGATCCATGGCGGCCGCCGCCAAGTGGAGCGAGACAACCATGCTCGTCATCGACATGCAGGTGGGGTTTCCTCCCCTCTTGTGAAAGAATCCTCTTATTTTGGGGGGCTCTGTAACTCTTGTTTGGTGGGTTTCCTTCCCCCACTCTACTTGTGAATTATTGCTGCAAACGGTGATGGCTTGCAGAAGGATTTCGTGGACCCGGCGATGGGCAGCCCGCTGCTGGTCGCTGGCGGCGAGGCCGTAATCCCGGCCGTCGCTGAGGCCGTCGCCGTGGCGCGGAAGCGAGGAATCTTCGTTGTTTGGGTAATTTTCTTTTCTAGTAGGAGTACTAGTTTGGCTCTTCTCAAACAGCAACATGCATATGAGAATCGAATTTACTGTTACTTATTATTACTGTGCAAGACGAGTCTAATATCTTGGCTCATTCTCCTAAGTGATTTCTTGGTCCATTCAGGAGTGGTCCATTTTAATTCGTGTTCTATGTAATCTCTTCTTGGCGTGGTGCCACGGTTCCTATTCTGCTGCTTCCGTTCGGTTAGCCTTACAATTCTCTATGTATGCTTGACGAGGACGAATTCGCACGCGCACACCTAACAATGTACCAAGTCCCTGTGCGCTAGTACTAATTTCTTTGGCAAGTTCAAGAACGGTCTGTGGCAGTATGAGACCTAACAAATTCCTTGTGCCAAACAAATGGTCTCGTTCTTTCCAGAATCCACTCATTTTTTTTTAAAAAAAATCCTGCTTTGCATAACAAGCACTCCCTATTAGTTGTGGCTGATTTAGTACAGCGTTTGTTTATGGATCGGAGGAAGCAGTACATAATGGTCTCGTTCTTTCCAGAACCCACTCGGTTGGTCTTTTGAGTATCCTGCTTTGCATAAGTACATAATAAATTACTGTTTCTTCTCCAATATTTTTTGAGCACAAAAGCAATTGTCACTGTTTGGGTCTCCACCTTCTGTCGGCAATTTTGCATCAGATGGTGAGATGTTTCACTTTGGCCTCTACCCTGATTTGGTTACAAATTGGAGCAATTTCCTTCTTTTTTTTACTATTTCATGTAGGGCAACAACTGGAATGATAGCATTGCAAACACAAAATTTGATGTGGGGCAATAGACATAGTATTATTCTCTATAATCGAAGTTTCCAATCAGGGCATTGTAGGGTTGCTGAATTAAGTGGTTGCTGGCATGCTTTATTTGTTTCATCTAAAAAAGCACAAAGTTGATTGCTGTCACATGTTTGCAATGGTATGGTGTTATATTAAAATCTGATACAAAACAAATACTCTAGCAAACATGTCTTTCCCATTTCTGGTAATATGCCGCACACACTTCAATTTTGAATAACTTCTCTTTTGCTTCGGTATGGTGTATGTGCAAGTGCAACTGATGAATTAATTTATTCTTGGTTGTATTGAAAGCACATGCAATTCTGAATTCTGCTAAACATGCTTTCTGATACTAACTGGATCATGCATTTTGCAATCTGCAAGCTAACCTCTCTCTGTGTAGTCACACTTTCCCCCCTTTCTTCACAAACTAGTGTGCTTTAGAAAGTAGGCTAGAGTAATTTTAATGTCTAGGCGCTGTCACCATTCTTAGAGTTGAGGCGTCAATTGACGATGAAGTATACTATGTAGGTTGTCAGAGAGCATGACCCTTCTGGAAGGGATGTCAAACTTTTTCGCAGACACTTGTACTCTGGAGGAAAGGGTCCAACAGTGAAAGGCTTGAAAGGTGCAGAGCTGGCGGACGGGCTTTTTATCAAAGAGGGCGACTATAAGTTGGTGAAGACGAGATTTAGTGCTTTTTTTGCGACACACCTTGATTCTGTTCTTAAAACACTAGGAATGAAGAACTTGGTAATTGTTGGTAAGCACTGATACACACTGAGTGATATAAAAGTTATTTCTTAGTCTTCTTTTGTTTTGTTAGAACGGTAATTGATTGCTGTAATGTCTGTCTCTTTTCTTTAACTGTATCATTACTTGTTTCTTATGACTCCTTTGCAGTTTATAACTTATCTCATGTTTTCAAATTGCATGTGATGGCAATAACTCTGCTCTTACGAGCGTTAATCCCATAAGGGGAAATTTGTGCAGTGTGGCAATCTTCTTAAATTTTGCAAGGAACAAAGATTGTTTCCATTGCCTTGTTTTAGAAAAAATATTGATTCTTTTGTTTATGCTTGATTGTCCAATATCACATTGGGCAGCTGCATTTATTGAGATGTGTATATGTGATGATTTTCAGGTGTTCAAACACCAAATTGCATCCGACAGACTGTCTATGACGCTGTGGCATTGGACTATGAGAAAGTTACGGTCCTTACTGATGCAACAGCTGCTGCAAGGCCAGATATCCATTTAGGTGAGTACTCTTCTTTCATGCTAGCCCTTCTATTTTACTCTTCACGTGAACTACTTGTAGAGCTGGCTCTTGGTGATTCCTTATGCATATGTTTAAAGTAATGTTAACATGTTATTTGACATAAACCGGAAAAGCTTGAAATGTAATTTTTCCATGTTAATAAAATCCACGTGTCAAGATCCTTTGTTTCCTCTCATGGGGATGCACTAAGAGCTACACTCAGTTGAAGTCATGGTATGTGTAGTAGCGCTGTCCAATTGATTTTCCCTATTGCATAGGTGTTTTTTGTTTAAGTGGCACAATCGAAACACTTTGTTACCAGAACACACTCACTCTAAAGTGTTGATCTGTGTCCATCATAATTTACTAAAAGAAAATTTTGAGTTGTTTCTACAAATGTAAGCAGACTATTTTGTTTCCAAATAAAAAAACATGGTATTTTGTAAAGAACACAACTATAATGATGGCTCGTGTTGCTAAATGCAATCTTGCCATCTTTGATAGTCGAGAGAAAATGAATATACTTGTTAATTCTCTTTAATCTGTTTCCTATGATTTAGTTTAAGCTGTGACTGAAGGCATCTGCTTTATGTTACCCAGCAAGTATCAGAGATATGAAGACTATCGGCGTGGAAACACCAACCTTGGAAGAGTGGCGGCGTTAGGTTTCAAGGTGGTGTACTTCATTCTCGGCACCGAAGTGACATGCCTAGTGCAACGGAGTCGACAAACGCTCCCTCTCCATTTGGTCCTGACAAGTGTAATTATATTAGTATTTGCATATAACTTCTAATCCGTCCAACATAGAGTTAATCATACAGTGTCATGTGGTTTCCCTTTATATAGAGAGGACTTAAGGCATGGGTATGGGTAGAAGCCAACTCCAAACCAAAACAGGGCAATTGAAGAAGGCAGGTGCTCGGATTATACAAATTTGATCTTTTGAAAACCGGATGCATTTTTAGACGTGAACGTGTACCATCATTTGCATGCCCGAAGGAAGGCTGCTATCGCATCGGCCTTCTTCCTTCTCGGTGAAAACTGAAAAGCAAATCGAATGCAAATCAGTTGCGATGGTTGAGTAATGTGTTCCATGTGTGCATCAGATCTCTGCCACGTCGTTTTTTTAACATTAGTACAGGCACAAGCGCTCATATACACGCGCATACACTCACCCCTATGAACGCACACACGCGCATACACACGCATACCCTATGGATTTGAACCCTGGTGGACTGGGATTCCACAGTCTCTCTAACCATCCAACCACAGGTTGGTTCGCCCCACGTCGTTTTTTCGGTTAACGTGATCTTGGAGAAGTCTTTTGGTATTTTTTTCCCTTGCTTGTCTATGTATCAGGAATGACCAGAAAATTTCAGCTCTGTGCCGTGATGTTCTTTTGGGAAATGTTTTTTCGAAAAATGGAGGCTTACCCCCGCCTCTGCATCATAATGATGCATGCAGCCATATTATTAAAATGTCGCAAAGTATCACAAAGTCGTCAAAGTATTACAACTTTCAAGTGGAGCGAAAAAAATAAAAATAAAGCAAAGCTCATGCTAACAATCACAACCGTCATGTAGACTAGTGTGGAGTATAGATTTTGACAATATGTTCTGAGTTTTGCTAAAGATTGGGTGCCCATAGTACATGGGAGGAGCGTCCGTAGTGCCCTGGGGATGAGTCGTGTTTGCGTGATTGCTTGTCCTCGACGGACTGATGTGCGCCTTAAATTATTTTAACACCATGATCATGTGGCAAACTTCTAACAATTTTATCTGCTACTCCCCCGTCTATAAATATAAGATATTTTAAATATTTCAATATGAATCACATAAGAACCGAAATGAGTGAACAAACACATCAAAATGCATCTATATACATTCGCATCAGGAAAAAGTTAGAACATTTTATAATAATGAATGGAGGGAGTACACCATTTGCCATGTTCTACTATTTATAACATGGCTAACATGACAATTCTCTCTGCAGGCACGATTCTCTTCCTATTAGAGCTTGTCATTTTATTGTTGCACATGATACAATCGAATGATAAGCCTCTTCATGTACCAAATCACATGATACAGTCGATGATAAGCCTGCCAACAGGAAACGGCACTGACCTAGAGCTTCTGCTTCTGCTTCCGCCCGGTCAAGCCGCAAACGGCGCAGAGTGATGCAGATGACGAGCTCCTCCACGTCGTCCGGCTCTACGTCCGCAACAACGACTCCCAGTCGGCGGCGGCGCCGGATCCGCCGCCGGACTTTGCGATGCTGCCGTCGCTCAGAATGGGAGTGAACTAGGAGGGAATGAGACGGAGAGAAGTGGAGTGGAGTGAGGGTTTGACTACAGTCTAGGGTTCGTCTGGATGGGATTTATGTAGGGTCCGGGTGGGCCAGGGTGGGTCGTTCCGAAGTGGTGAACGTGCCCGGGCGTGTACAGGCCTCCCCAAACCGCCCCAGATTTGGACTGGTTCAAGGGGTGTTGGTTAATCCAGACATCCGCGTCCGGTTTGGGGAGTCCGGCTCAGTCACGATTTTGTGACCGGGCGATTTTGTGACATCTCGCCGACATGGATGAAGATGTCGGCGAGATGTCAGACTCCACTTTGCCTCCCGCCATCACTAATACTGGAAAGTGGGCCACCACCTCCACATATGACGTCTACATGGTGGATACCCCCAATGACGGAGGAGGAAGCAGACCCCCCCCCCCAAGCACCAACGTAGGGGTTGCCGTAACAAAGGTAGTAACAATGGCGAAGCAAGCCATGATGGAACCGGAAATGATGATACTACCACCAACAGCAACGGTGACGATCCAATCAACGGGGACGGCGACCCCGAGGACGTCGATTATTATCCGGAATCCGAGGAGGATAGAAGCTCGATCCTGATGAATTTGATGTTATTGAGGAGCCCCTTTAGACGCCTCAGCTCGAAACCTTCCACAGGCGGTTGGCCAGCATGGCCAAGAGCATTAAGCATAAAACCTAGTAGCTTAAAGCCAAACAGGACAAGCTTACCAATAGATGGGATGAGCTCCTCAGGGTCGAGCAGGATCTTGAGGACAAGCTTGTGAAAACCAGAGCCAATAAATTTTACCCCCAAAAAATCTACTTCCAGAGCTTGACGAGGAGGGGAGGACAACATGCTATCTAAATGCGACTAGGCCGAGCAACAAGACCGCCCACCTCAGGGCCGAGATAGGCCAGCCCATGGAAAGCAGAATATCCTTGAAGCCTCCTAGCGCCGAGGAGGATTAGATCCACACTAGTAGAAAACGAGCCTTTAGTCCCGGTTTCAGAGGGCCTTTAGTCCCGATTTTGGAACCGGGACAAAACAAACGGTACTAATGCCCAAAACCTTTGGTCCCGGTTGGCTTACGAACCAGGACTAAAGGAGCTCCACGTGGCCGCTGTCTGGAGCTCCACCTTTTGAAATTTTGTTTTTCTGAATTTTTTTGAAAAAGAAAATTTTGATTTTTTTTCGATTTTCAAAATTTTGAATTATTTGACAATTTAATCTCTAATCACCCCTCATCATTGCTCAAGTATAGACCACTCATTCCAAATCATCTAACTTCCCGGCTGGTCACCCATCCTCTCACTACCCCAGCCTAAGAGCATCTCCAACAGCCGCCCAACATGCGGCGTGCTAAAAACTAGTTTGCATCGCGCCCATCGCCTGGTGGTGCGGCGGGAAGCGCTGGCTCCAGCAGCCGCGCTAAAATGCAGCGCGCTCGCGTAGCTCCAGCAGTGCGCAAAAATGCAGCACGCGTGACTCGCCGGCGCATGCCATATGTTGCATTTTTGACACAAAATGAATTTCAAACATCACAAAACAAATACATGGCATAATAATTTAAATCACACAAACAAGTTGATGACTAAAAGTTCATGCCCACAACATCATCCAACCAAGTTCAAAATGCAAACCAAGTTCATGACACAAACGAAAGGCACATCAACAATCAAGCCTTGTCCTCGTCTTCACCCTCATCTTCCTTCGATTCATCTGACTCCTCCGAAGACGATTCTTCCTCCTCCTCTTCATTGTCGCACACCGCATCACATGATGCTCGGACGGTGTTGGCAAGATCTTTAACGACATCTTCATGGGAAGGTGTGTGAGGCACATCGGAAGACATTCCGCCCAGGGCGCCCGGAGGTGCACCCATGCCTCCCATGAGAGATGCAAAACTCATGCCTCCCATGCCGACCATGGTGCCCGGAGGTGCTCCAAAGCCACCCATGCCTCCCATGGTCTCCATGGTAGCTCCAAAGCCACCCATGGCACCCATGCCCCCCATGGTAGCTCCAAAGCCACCCATGCCTCCCATGTCGCCATGGCCACCGCCACCCATGCCGCCAAGGCCACCGCCACCCATGGCACGAATCATGTCTCTTTTTTGGATCAAGACTTCTTCACAGGCAAGATTGGCATACTCCTTTTGCGCCTCATTGAGGATAGATGTGTCCAAGAAGAACAAGTTCTTCTCCCAATCCAACCATCTAGATCGCTCATCCATGCCCACCTTCCTCTCCTCCAATGCCACCTTCCTCTCCTCAGTCGCCACCCTCCTCTCCTCGGCCGCTAACCTCCTCTCCTCGACCGCGACATCTTGGTTCCTTGCCATTTTCCTCACCTCGTTGGCTTCTTTTCTTGCCTTCACAATAGCTTCCATAGCATTTTTTAGCTCATCATCTCCTTTCCTCTTCTTCTTTTCTTTTGCGTCTTTCTTGGTTCCATCCGGTCGTTTTGGCTTCGAGTATGAAACCGGGTTTGGTGTGGGGCTTCTCTTGCCGTCATCACTTGATGCCTCCTCCTCATCATCATCCAAATCAATTGTTCGCTTGCGTTTGTTGCTCAAATCTAAATCATCTATATCATCACGCTTCTTCCATTTCTCATCATCCTTCAATACTTCAAAGCAACGAGGCAAGGTAAATGGCCTTCCTTTCTTGATCTTCCCCTTCTTGGTCCTCTTCTCCTCTCCTTTGAACAAGTTTTGTGCAATATTTAGCTACATGAAAACAAAACAAGTTAGCACTAAAAACACCAACAACAAGCATGATGAACATGGATGAAATGGCACTTACTCTATCTTCATTATTAGTGCCACTTGGGTTCAACTTGTCAACCGCCTTTTGTGCGGCCACCCAATTTTGACAATCCTTTGATTGTCGACCACCGGGAGCGAAGAGATTGAGCGGAGCGGTCAATTCCACTCTCGTTGCATACATCAAAGTGTTCCTTCATCCGGTTCCAATAAGCATCTCTACTTTGATCACCTCCAACGGATGGATCCCTCGACACTTGCAACCAAGTATTGCATAGCAAGACGTCTTCCTCATTGGTGTAGTTGCCTCCTCTTCCTTTCGGTGCATCAACAATGCCCTCATCATCCTCGTCCACCTCAACCTCATGGTATTTGAAATGCATGTCATTGGTTTGAGACCAATGTGAATTGTTGGAGCCAACACCAATAGTTGACATGTATGCCTCATCGTTGACACTACAAAGTATATATAACAATGCAAACAAGCTATCTATATGTATGCATTTAAAAAATAACAACAACAAAAAAGTTGGGGAAATTTTATACCTTTGGGGCATTTCGTCGAACACATTGTGCGCGTCAGCCGCCGGCTCAACAAGTGAGCTCGCCGGCGCTTCGGTAGCCGTCGCGCCCGTCACACGCCCTACAAGCTTCTTCCCCAACGGCTTCGAGGAACCGGAGCCGTCCGCTGCCTTGTTCTTCTTTGCAGATGCATTGCCCTTCTTCGGCCGCGCCGCATTTGGGAGCTTCGAGAGGGGGGCACGTGGCTTCACGGTGGGCGCCGACGCGACGCCACCCGCCGCCGAGGTCATCCGCGGTGGCATGAAGAGGCCGCACGTGATGCCGGTGCTTGGAGGAGCTCCGGCGGAGGCGAAGCCAAAGCTCCCTGCGCTAGGGTTTGCGGCGGCTGTGGAGGGGTCACGACTGTAGGAAGGAGTGAGTGGGGTGCTGGCGCGGGGGTCCATCAGGTCAATTCGCCACCGACGACGCGTGCAGGGCGAAGGTAGCGTGGTGGAGAGAGTGTGGCGCGAGCGCTCGAGTGTGCCGCGCACGGAAGCGGGCGCACCAAATACACAGCGCGCGATGGCGATTCGGACTGTGCGCCCAACTCTATATGCCGCGCGCGCGCGGTTATTGCGCGTCCGCTGGAGCCCCTCTACCGATTGCGCGCGCGCTAAAAAGGGAAAATTTGCAGCGCGACGCTTATTTAGCGCGGCTGTTGGAGATGCTCTAAGCACGCTTAACTTTTGAGTTCTATTGCCCCTAGTTTCCAAGTCTGCACTTGTTGTTTTCCTGACAATAGTAAGCTGCCAATCCTATTAACCCTTAGGAGTTGAACTTGAGCATGAAGTCACACATTTCACCGTTTGAGTTTGAAACTATTATTCTAAAAAACAATAAATTATTTAGTAACACTAATATTTCTGGAATAAGTAGTTTGACCACAATTTGACCAGAGTTTGACCAAAAATTCAAAAAAACTTTGAGGATAACTTTTTTTCCTTTCAGAATTTGAGGATTCTAAAATTTTGCAAAATGGCCTACGGCCGTCGAAATCGGAGCCGGGTTTTCATGCTGAACACTTTGATATATTATACACTTTTTTTGAACACTGTATGCAAAAGTTATAGCCGTTTTACTTTTTCATAACACTTTTTTGCAAAACATGTCGAAATTTATGTTTTTCAATTTTCCTAACTAGTAGATGTAGTAGCATAACTACATCTTGAAGGATTTTAATTTTTGAAGTTTCTATCATTTTCTTTTGTTTTTTTAAACTGAAATGGCGATAAGGGGGGGGGAGGGGGGTAGAGTTTGAAAATTGCAGAACCCCTTTAGTCCAGGATGGTGTCCAATCCTACCGTCGACTACATCTGCTAGCATCGTCCCAGCCAGAGTCACGCTCTATTAAAGTGGCAAAAAGACTTACTTTTTAATATGGCAAAACTAATTCTATCAACTATTATTAAAGGCTAAACAACCATTAATACAAAACAATAGCAAAATTAATATTCATTAATTATAAAAATTTATTACTATTGTCTAACAGAAGCATACTACAATATGTTAAAATCTACAGAAAGAACTAACTAAAAATAATTGAAAGCAACAATTAAAGGACTAAAACAACTACATAAGCAAAACGGTACCGTTTTAATTAAAATCCTATTTAAATTATTCTAAAAATAACCAAATAAATCTTACCGTGACAACAATCTAATATGTGACTAGGAGCAAAAATAATCAAATTAAAAATTATCTTTAAACTCAAATTATTTACAATCTAGAATTTGAAGCAAATTTGAACAAATTCATATTTAAATCATTGGAATTTGAAAACTAATGGCACAAACAGAAACTAGACAAAATTTTGAATCTAATGCAAAAAAGAATCACTCATAAACATCAAATATCCTAAAAGATATACACAATTTAAACAGAAACTAAAAATAATAAACAAATGGAAAACAAAAAACAAATTTCAGAACCCTTTAGTCCCGGTTCGAGCCACCAACCGGGACTAAAACCTCAACCCCTTTAGTCCCGGTTTGTGGCTCCATCCGGGACTAAAGGTCCCATTTGAACCTGGACTAATGCGTGCCCAGCGTGCTAGCCGCTCGAAGCGGGACTAATGCTCACATTAGTCCCGGTTCGTAATGCAACCGGGACTAATGTGTAGATTGAGCTTGGACCAAAGCCCAATTTTCTACTAGTGCCACCACGGCCCTCAAGAAATACGATCTAGGAGAGAAGCTACCTCCAAGGCCAGTGGCTCCACCTCAATCAATTTACAAATCCAGGGAACACCCACGTGTTGGATAGGCAGGATAGCTGGCTTGGTTAGCCAAGAATGGTGATATATGCGATTATACACGTGAACAAAACGTAACCATGTCTGATGGTCGCCATGCTACAACCAGGGTCCGAGGAGCTACGCATCCCATGTGGTTCACAGACGAGGTGATGCAACACCAGTTCCCAGAAGGGTTAAACCCATTAATATTAAGCAATATGACGGAACAACGGACACCGTCATATGGATTAAGGGTTTCCTCATGCACGTACACATGGCCGAAGGCGATGATCTCCATGCCATCAAATATTTTCCCTTGAAGCACAAAAGATCAGCTCGGCACTGGCTTAACAGCCTCCCCGAGGACTCTATCGGTAATTGGGAGGACCTCGAAGATGCATTTTGAGCAAACTTACAAGGCACCTACGTCTGACCCAGGATGCCGACGACCCCGCCCATGTCATGAAAAATGGGGGGAGTCAGCCCAAAAATTCTGGAATAGATTCTTAACTAAGAAAAATTGACTGCCCGACGCCGAGGTGATATCCACATCCAAGCACAACAATCGTGACGAATGCTGGCCATAGAGCTCGGACAAGAAAAGCCGCGAACAATGGCAGCCCTCACACACCTCATGATTCAATTTTGCGCTGGTAAGAACAACTGGTTGGCTTTGAAGAGAAACCACGGTGGCGATCTCGGAACCTCCGAGGTGCGCGATGGAAATGGAAAACTCGACGCAACAGGAATAACAAGCGCCACAATAGAGGTAGTGCTACTTGTGATAGGCGTTGGGGTTTCCCCGGAGAGGAAGGGTGATGTAGTATAGTAGCATATAGTATTTCCCTCAGTTAAGAACCAAGGTTTATCAAACCAATAGGAGACACCACGTTGGTTCCGGACCTTCTTCGGGGCTTGAAGCTTGATCATTGATTCGGACGTAACTTGTTTTAAGCTTCGGCGATAGCGAAACTTCGACCAATTCTTCAATGGTGGCAACGAGGTGCATGACAGGCGGGGTGTGAATTTCCCTGTTGTCGGGTTTGAGCCCGGTCCGGTCGTAGACCGAGGACTGACCGTCGGAGACTCCATGGACCAAATCCGATCTAGCATATCGTTTGCGAACGAGAGGTCTCCCGGTTCCATGTTGCCCGAGTGTTCGGGGCTCACACGAAGTGTGGCAGCTCTAGGTTTGTTTGAGATAGTGTCCGGACGATGTACAACAGACGAATTGATGGAATCTGGTTCTAAGGCCAGGCTTCGCATATTGTCGGTTTCCGTCTCTAAAGTCAAAACGCCGGGATCGGCGGATTCCCTGAGGGGAACCGGCAGTTCAGCAAGAGTAATGTCGGATTCTGGGGTTCCGGTAGACCCTTAAGGTTCGAACTCTGGGGTGCGCGCGAAGATCGAACCCTCTACCTCTCCGTCTCGTAGGGATCTAAACTACTGCAAGAACAACACAAGTGACACAGGGTTTATACTGGTTCGGGCCACCATTGTGGTGTAATACCCTACTCCAGTGTGGTGGGTGGATTGCCTCTTGGGCTGATGAGGAAGAGCAGTACAGGGGGGAACGGCCTCGCGAGGGCCTGTTCTTGGCTAGGGGATGAACCGCTAGGGGGAGTTCGATCGCCCTTCTCCCTCTAGATGCTGGATTCTACCTCGGGTTCTAGATCGATGCCTCTCTAGATGCTGGATTCTCGATGCCTCTACCCTGGGGGTGGCTGGCCCTATTTATAGGCAAAGGCCTTGGGCCTCTTCCCAAATATTGAGCGGGAATGTAACGCCCCGGATTTTATGCGCCAGGTGTCTGCCAGCTATTCGCCGTCATTGCCATGTCAAGTGCTTGCGTGTCGCACTTTGCCATGTCATCATCTGCATTTCATATCATGTCATCATGTGCATCGCATTTGCATACGTGTTCGTCTCATGCATCCGAGCATTTTCCCCGTTGTCCGTTTTGCAATCCGACACTCCTATGTTTCCCGGCGTCCCCTTTTACCTTTTTCCGTGAGCGGGTATTAAACTTTCTCGGAATGGACCGAGGTTTGTCAAGCGGCCTTGGTATAGTACCGGTAGACCGCCTGTCAAGTTTCGGGTCATTCGGGGGTCGTTTGATACTCCAACGGTTAACCGGGTAACCGTGAAAGCCTCTTTTGGGTTGCAGCCCAAAACCCCTCCAAAACAGCCCCATAACCCATCTAAGTCACTCCCATGTCCATCGCCGTTCGATCACGATCGTGTGGCCGCAAACCACACCTCATTTGGAGCTTCCTAGCTCCCTCTGCCTATAAATATGTGTCTCCCCCGAAATTTTCACGGATGAAACCTAGCCTTCCTCTTCCCTCCGCGCCGCCGGACATGTCCGCCCGCCGGCGGACGCGTCCACCCCGCCGCCACGTCGCCCGGACCAATCCGGGGACGACACGTCATCGCGCCGCCTCCCCGATCCAATCGCGCACCGCCACGTCGCCGCTGCCCGCGTCCACTTCGCCGGGGCCCGAGGGAGCCCAGATCCGGCCCTCCCCGGGCCCGAGTAGGGCGCCGTCCGCCCGCGGGACGCCCGCGCGAGCTCCGCCGCCCGTCCCCGCGCCGGCCGCCTCCAGCCTTCCCCGCCGCCGTCCGGTCGCCGCCGGCCGTGGCCAGCGCGCCGTGCCCCGCCGCCGCCCGCCGCGCCGCCACCTCGTCCCGCCGCCCGCGCTCCTCCGGCCGGCGACGCCTCGCCGCAGCTCCCCCCGGCCTCTCCCCGAGCCTCCCCGCGCCGGCCCTCTCCTTCCGCCGCTCCAGCGAGCTCCCTTGTTCCGGCGAACCTCGGGCCCGTCGCGGCCCAGATCTAGATCCAAATCCGCAGGTTGACTTTCCCCCCTCGAATTTTTTCTCTAAGTTCCAGAGATTTTTGCATTATATTGCTCGGTTCATCATGCCATATCTTCGCATCCGTAGCTCCGTTTCATGCATATAATATACCGAAATGTTTGTATGGAGATGCTCTACATTTTGTTCCATTGTGCCATGTTTGTTTGAGGTGATCTTGATTCCCGAAATGATGTTAGAAGAGGGCTATGTGATGTTAGTTTCAGATCTGTTTCAGTACATGCACTTTTGTCATTTTTGCCATGATTGATGTGTGCATCCTATGATATTGAGATCTACATGTGTTTTGTAATATGCCATGCTATCTTTCAAGGGGTGTATGCCATGTATTTTTGTGATCTCTGTGGTGACTAGCACAAGCATGCAAACTAGGGGTCATATTGTTGCTGATTTCAGGGACTTTGTAATTTCACTAAGTTATTCCCTGCTGTTATTTTTATGCCATGTGTTCATGTTGTTTCAGAGAGATCTATGCCTCTTTTGAGCATGATCAGTAAGAGTGTTTTGAACATATGGATTTGATATATCCACCCATGTCTTTGTTTGTAATTATGGAGTGCCATAGCTTGAGTCAATCGAGCTCTACTTTTGCTATAAAATGTTGCTGGCAGATTGTTTACATGTTATTCGATGTTGCCAAGCTTGTTGTAGTTGATCCTTGCATGCTATGATGTTATTCTTGCCATGTCTAGCTTATATGCCATGTCTTCTTGGTGGGTGTATGCTTAGTTTATCATGAAATGCTATGTAGTGAGTGCATCGAGCTCGTAAACATGCCTACTTGTTATCTGTTTTTGACATGTCCAGTTTTCTGGTCCTTTTTGGCTCATGGTCAGTAAGGGACTTTTGTTCAATGCTTTGAGTAGATCCATGCCATGCCATATTTTGCTATATTATGTTCCTGTAGCAGGTTATTTCCTTGCTCTAAACATGTCATACCGAGGTTAATTTCTGGCATGATAGTATTTTCACTGTCTGTGAACCTGTTATCTTTTGCACTTTTGCCATGCTTGTTTGAACCTGTTGTGGTGTGATTTAGCCGTAGATCAGTGTTCATCTTTTGTCAAGCATCTTGAGTAGATCACTGTCATATGTTTTGCTGATACGTTTGGATGCAGTAGCTTAGTTTCTTGTTGCATGCCAAGTGGCATCATGCTGTTAATCGCAGAAATATGCCATTCTTGTTTTGCTTGTCATTTGCAAACCGTGCATCCGATTCCGGTGATCTTTATATCGATTTCAACCGAAATCACCTCACCTTTACAGTGGCATACTTGGTTTGCCAAGATTATGCCTTGTTCATCTTTTCCTTCCGGAGCACGCATATGCATTGCATACCACATCTCGCATATAATGCCATGTTTTGCATCATGTTGCTTGCGCATTGCATCGTGGTTGATAGTTGTCCCTTTTCTTGTGTTCTTGTTTTGGGTAGAGCCGGGAGATGAGTACGTTAACGAGGAACCTGTTGAGAACACTTACGAGGATCAAGCCTTCGACAACTCTGAGAACCTTGCAGGCAAGATGACCATACCCTCAAAATCACTTCTATCTTTGCTTGCTAGTTGCTCGCTCTTTTGCTATGCCTATGCTGCGATACCTACCACTTGCTTATCATTCCTCCCATATTGTTAAACCAAGCCGCTAACCATCCTTTCCTAGCAAACCGTTGTTTGGCTATGTTACCGCTTTGCTCAGCCCCTCTTATAGCGTTGTTAGTTGCAGGTGAAGATGAAGTTTGTTCCTTGTTGGAACATGGAGATTGCTCCATGTTGGATTATGTTTATGTTTATGTTGGGATATCACAATATCTCTTATATTATTAATGCATCTATATACTTGGTAAAGGGTGGAAGGCTCGGCCTTATGCCTGGTGTTTTGTTCCACTCTTGCCGCCCTAGTTTCCGTCATATCGGTATTATGTTCCCGGATTTTGCGTCCCTAACACGGTTGGGTGATTTATGGGACCCCCTTGACAGTTCGCTTTGAATAAGACTCCTCCAACAAGGCCCAACCTTGGTTTTACCATTTGCCTCACCACCACCTACTTTCCCTTGGGAGTAATTAACCCAAGGGTCATCTTTATTTAGCCCCCCCGGGCCAATGCTTGTCTAAGTGTTGGTCCGAACCGAGCAACCTGCGGGGCCACCTCGGGGAAACTCGAAGTCTGGTTTTACTCGTAGTTTGACTTATCCGGTGTTGCCCTGAGAACGAGATATGTGCAGCTCCTATCAGGATGTCGGCGCATCAGGCGGCTTTGCTGGTCTTGTTTCATTACTGTCGAAATGTCTTGTAGCCGGGATTCCGAGACTGATCGGGTCTTCCTGGGGAGAAGGAATATCCTTCGTTGATCGCGAGAGCTTATCATGGGCTAAGTCGGGACACCCCTGCAGGGTTTGAACTTTCGAAAGCCGTGCCCGCGGTTATGTGGGACTAGGGAATTTGTTAATGTCCGGTTGTAGAAAACCCGAAGTTGATCTTAATTAAAATACATCAACCGCGTGTGTAACCATGATGGTCTCTTCTCGGCGGAGTCCGGGAAGTGAACACGGTGTTGGAGTTATGATTGACGTAGGTAGTTTCAGGATCACTTCTTGATCATAGTTGTTCGACCGTGCTTTTGCCTTCTCTTCTCGCTCTCTTTTGCGTATGTTAGCCACCATATTTGCTAGCCGCTTGCTGCAGCTCCACCTCACTACCCTGTCCTACCTTTAAGCTTAAATAGTCTTGATCTCGCGGGTGTGAGATTGCTGAGTCCCCGTGACTCACAGATACTTCCAAAACCAGTTTGCAGGTGCCAATGAAACCGTGCAGGTGATGCACCTGAGCTCAAGGAGGAGCTCGATGAAGACCTTGTTCATTGTGTTGTTACATTTCAGTTGATCAGTAGTGGAGCCCAGTCGGGACGATCGGGGATCTGTGTAGCATTTGGGGTAGTCTTCTTTTATTTTGGTTCCGTAGTCGGACCTTGATTGTATCTGTATGATGTACTGCTTTACTCTTGTATTGTGTGAAGTGGCGATTGTAAGCCAACTATGTATCTCTTTTCTCTTATGTATTACATGGGTTGTGTGAAGATTACCTCACTTGCGACATTGCTTTCAATGCGGTTATGCCTCTAAGTCGTGCTTCGACACGTGGGAGATATAGCCGCATCGAGGGCGTTACAAGTTGGTAATCAGAGCCTTCCCCGACCTTAGGAGCCCCCGCTGATTGATCATTTTTAGCGGCCGAGTTGTGTCTAGAAAAATGTTTTGAGTCATTTAGGAATTATGTATCGGAGAGTTTAGGAATTCTTTTTACTTCCCAGTCTCCTCATCGCTCTGGTAAGGCATCCTGACGTAGAGTTTTGACTCTTCTCTTCTCAAATTTCACTAAATTTTTTTTTAGGATCACGCGGGTATCTTAGAATCGTTCCGATGGTTTTGTGATGACAACATTGTCTTGGTGCCTCCTGTCAACAGGGGTTTAGTGGAAGTGTCCCGGGGAGTTGAGCTCTGAGGTGTTGTCGTCATAATTTTATCGTTGCAGTTCTGGAATACCTGAGTTTAGTACGCCGACATCGAAAATCTCTTTTGTACAGTTGTTGGTGAGATAACCCTGATAGCCCAGTACTGAGGCGAGTGCGGGAGTATTGCCATAACTCGTATAACAGATGCTTTTCGAAGGTTGAGGTAGACGATTTCCGAAGGTTTCTTGGTTATGTGTTGAAGGATGGATACAGCTGGATCTAGGTATTGTTAGTTTGGGTGATATATTTTGTGTCCCCTGTATCCCCAACACCTGATTGCATAACCAGAAAGTTTCGGGAGTTTATAAGTGGGAATTCAAGTATCTCCTAGAATATCTTTCCAACAGGCACATGATACGAGATGGGATCTATCATATGTTTGTTTCCGGCTTATTCTGCAAGCCAAATCCTTTGTTTTTGTTTTGTTTTGTGGTATTCAAGTTGCTTCAATGCCAAGTGTTGATTCCATACCTTTTTCCAAGTGGTGTTCTCATGTTTCTATGTGGATGCTAATCCTTCTTGATCACTGAGGTTGTCTTTTCAATTCTTTTCAACCGGTGTGCTTCTCTTCAAGTGGATCCGATCACTTCAACATTCGCAAGATCAATTATCAGTTCTTCTCAACGGTGTTCGTTTCACCTTCCCCAAGTTGCCTTTGTTTTCCCGCCCTCCCACCCTTTTTCTTCAAGGACTCAGATTTCTCAACCAAGTATCCATCTTATAGATGGGAAGTCTCTCCATTCTTTTCCGTCAATGTTCTTATCAGGTGATTCTCAGGAAGATACTAACGGACCTTCAAGTTTATCATTCTTCATTGTTTTTTCTTCTCCGGTGGTTCCAATTCAAGCTTTCGGTGTTGATCGTATTCTTTTCCTCGTTTCAAATGCTTTCGCATGACGGTGCATCTCTTAATCATCCACCTCTTGCTATTCATGTTATCTGGAGTGCTGAAGATATCTCAGAAGATTCAAGTTACCATTCTCAATTCACTCAAGTTCTTTTGAGGATGCTATCTCATTAAAGCCATTTAATTCAACTGGTGTAATCTCTCTTCCTAAGCAATTCTTTCAACGGTGTTTCTTTTGAGTGGGCCCTAACCCACAGGTCTTTTCCCAGGATCTTACCTGACTCTTCTAATTATCCCGAAGTTATTCTCAAATTCTTTTCGAAGCTTGACGTAAGAATGAATTTTCATCAGTCATATGTCTTTCTCCAAGATCTTTCAAATTCTTTTCATTATTGGTTCAACCTTTCCAATTCTCATTCCGGAGTGCCTCAACAATTCATGGTGGTGGTTCTCGTCATCATTCTCAACATTTGAAGACTGAAGAAGAGTTTTTCTTAAATCTTGCCCCATTCTCTTCAAGATTCATTGTTCTAGCTTGTTGCCATCCTCTCATAATTGTTTTTGATTGAGGGAATTCTTTTCACCCATCCGGAGCATTCCAGGAGTTTTTTTCAGTTTGATTCCCCGAAGGCCATCATTTCAGAAGAATTATTCATTCTCTGCTTCGTCTATCGTTCTCCAAATCTTACCAGTGCATCGTTCAAATATCCTCTAATCAGTTCATGATCTCTTAGTTCTCATGTACCTAAATTCTCTCAAGTATCTTCCTTCATTTTCTAATTCTTCCCTGTGTTTCTTTATCTTTCCCTTGTTCATTTTCAATTCTTACGGTGGTTCGTTCAAGAGTTCCCTTCCTTGGTAATCATGTCAATTCATTCGTTCTTTTCAATCCTACCGGTGGTTCATTGAAGACCTTCTCCAAGTTTACGCTATATCTCTC
Source organism: Aegilops umbellulata (assembly GCA_032464435.1). Taxonomy (NCBI): domain Eukaryota; kingdom Viridiplantae; phylum Streptophyta; class Magnoliopsida; order Poales; family Poaceae; genus Aegilops; species Aegilops umbellulata. The sequence continues at coordinate 154,070,536 of CP136059.1, read as the reverse complement.
TTAATCCTTTCTACGGGAATAAGTAGTATGCCAAATCCGTTGCTTGTCATCAATTTAAATTGGTGAAGGAGGCGCATAACATAATTCTTATTCTTGTTTCATCCAAGTGATCTAGTTTCTTCTTTCCAGAGTGGTTCGTCATGTCATTTTTCTCGGTTTCATGTGTTTCATCTTTTCTTTTCCGGAGTTCCAAGTCTTCTGCATTATCTTGTCGCGAAGCTCCATCTAAATCATCGCAAGGCTTCACCTTGTGTTGTCAACTTCTCTTTATTTTTATCATCCTTTCATTACCGGAGTTCTTCATGGAGGCTCTACATGGTGGTTCGTTAAGGATTCTTTTCATTATTCAATTGTTCTTCAAGATTTCTCTCGGAGTTAAGATCCGCCAAGCTATACTCTAAAATAAACATGGTGCTCCAACACATGTTTTGTTTTGAGGAATTCAAGCTTTCTTTCATCTTGCATTCCGAAATGCAATTATTTCTACCTTATCTTTTGATGTGGTGTTATGTCATTCTTGACAATTTCTCTTCATGCTTCATGATTTACATGTTGTCAAGAATGAGGTATTTTAAATCCACCAATCTCTTCGTTGGAGTTATCTTGTGTCATATTTCACCTAAAGCCTTCCCTTAGGTTTGTTGCTATTATGGTGCTTATCAATGACCCAAGTTCTTCTTTTATCCTCCCGGTGAAATAGTTCTAGTCTCCTTGTTTTTATCAACCCAATCTCTTCCGTGAGTGGCAGGTTGTCACCTCATAATTTTGGGATGTCTTCCATAAGTCCACATCAAGTTCAAGCTTTCGTTGTTGATAATCCAACAACTCCGTTCAACCTTTTCTTCGTAAGCTTTCTCTTTCAATTTTATTTGTGAGAGTTATCATTTCCTTCTCCGTTCTCTTATTCCGATGATCTATCTTCTATTCATCCGTTCCGGAGGCATTGTGATGTTGCGCTCTTCGACCCATCATCTCATTTTGTAAATATCGTGTTCTTTTCATGCATACCCATTTAACCGGAGTGTTGTATCTTCTCTGCTCAAGTTCTTTTCATCTTATCAAGTTCTGCATCTCTTTTCAACCGGAGTGCTGCCCGAATTCTTTAATCTATTCCTTGTCTAGCTAATTTTAACCGAAGTGGTTTTAAATTTCTTCTTGCCCCTTGAGATCTTGATTCACGAGTTTGCAACCTACAAGGTTCTTGTATTGTTCCTTGTTCCTCTTTTCTAACGGAGTGTTGTCAACTTTGTTCATCTTTGTTGTTTTTGTTCTTTCATTTTGTTCAACCTCTCAAGGTTCTTTGGTTTCACTCTTTTGTCAAAGAAGCAACTTAGTTTTACCTCTTCTCTTTCTCTTCCGTTTTCCCGTCCGGTGCCATCCTAGATCTCGGGACGAGATCCTCTCGTAGTGGTGGAGTGTTGTAACGCCCCGGATTCGATGCGCCAGGTGTCTGCCAGCTATTCGCCATCATTGCCATGTCAAGTGCTTGCGTGTCGCACTTTGCCATGTCATCATCTGCATTTCATATCATGTCATCATGTGCATCGCATTTGCATACGTGTTCGTTGAAGGAAATATGCCCTAGAGGCAATAATAAAGTTATTATTTATTTCCGTATATCATGATAAATGTTTATTATTCATGCTAGAATTGTATTAACTGGAAACATAATACATGTGTGAATACATAGACAAACAGAGTGTCACTAGTATGCCTCTACTTGACTAGCTCATTAATCAAAGATGGTTATGTTTCCTAACCATGAACAAAGAGTTGTTATTTGATTAACGAGATCACATCATTAGTTGAATGATCTGATTGACATGACCCATTCCATTAGCATAGCACCCGATCGTTTAGTATGTTTCTATTGCTTTTATCCATGACTTATACATGTTCCTTTAACTATGAGATTATGCAACTCCCATTTACCGTAGGAACACTTTGTGTGCTACCAAACGTCACAACGTAACTGAGTGATTATAAAGGTGCTCTACAGGTGTCTCCGAAAGTATTTGTTGGGTTGGCGTATTTCGAGATTAGGATTTGTCACTCCGAATGTCGGAGAGGTATCTCAGGGCCTTCTCGGTAATGCACATCACATAAAGCCTTGCAAGCATTGCAACCAATGAGTTAGTTGCGAGATGATGTATTACGGAATGAGTAAAGAGACTTGCCGGTAACGAGATTGAACTAGGTATTGGATACCGACGATCGAATCTCGGGCAAGTAACATACCGATGACAAAGGGAACAAACGTATGTTGTTATGCGGTCTGACCGATAAAGATCTTCGTAGAATATGTAGGAGCCAATATGGGCATCCAGGTCCCGCTATTGGTTATTGACCGGAGACATGTCTCGGTCATGTCTACATTGTTCTCGAACCGTAGGGTCCGCACGCTTAACGTTACGATGACAGTTATTATGAGTTTATGCATTTTGATGTACCGAAGGAGTTCGGAGTCCCGGATGTGATCACGGACGTGACGAGGAGTCTCGAAATGGTCGAGACGTAAAGAATGATATATTGGAAGCCTATGTTTGGACATCGGATGAGTTCCAGGTGAAATCAGGATTTTACCGGAATACCGGGAGGGTTACCGGAACCCCCCGGGAGCATGATGGGCCAACATGGGCCTTGGTGGAGAGGAGAGAGGGCTGCCCTCATGGGATACGCGCCTCCCCCCCTTCCCCTAGTCCTATTAGGACTAGGAGAGGTGGCCGGCCCCCTCTCTCTCTCTCTCCCCCTTGGAGAATCCTAGTCCAACTAGGATTGGGGGGGGGGGGAATCCTACTCCCAGAGGGAGTAGGACTCTCCTGGCGCGCCAGGCTTGGCCGGCCAGCCCCTCCCCCTTGGCTCCTTTATATACAGGGGCAGGGGGCACCCCATAGACACACAAGTTGATCTACGGATCGTTCCTTAGCCGTGTGTGGTGCCCCCTTCCACCAAATTCCACCTCGGTCATATCGTTGCAGTGCTTAGGCGAAGCCCTGCGCCGGTAACACATCAAGATCGTCACCACGCTGTCGTGCTGACGGAACTCTTCCCCGACGCTTTGCTGGATCGGAGCCCGGGGATCGTCATCGAGCTGAACGTGTGCCAAGAACTCGGAGGTGCCGGAGTAACGGTGCTGTGATCGGTTGATCGCGAGGAGAACGTACGACTACTTCCTCTACGTTGTGTCAACGCTTCCTCTTCGGTCTACGAGGGTACGTAGACAACACTCTCCCCTCTCGTTGCTATGCATCACCATGATCTTGCGTGTGCGTAGGAATTTTTTTGAAATTACTACGTTTCCCAACAGTGGTATCCGAGCCTAGTTTTTTATGGTTTGATGTTATTTGCACGAGTAGAACACAAGTGAGTTGTGGACGATACAAGTCATACTGCCTACCAGCATGTCATATTTTGGTTCAGCGGTATTGTTGGACGAGACGATCCGTACCAACCTTACGCGTACTCTTACGCGAGACCGGTTCCCTCGACGTGCTTTGCACATAGATGGCTTGCGGAAGACTGTCTCTCCAACTTTAGTTGAACCAAGTGTGGCTACGCCCGGTCCTTGAGAAGGTTAAAATGGAGTCTATTTGACAAACTATCGTTGTTGTTTTGATGCGTAGGTAAGATGAGTTCTTGCTTAAGCCCGTAGCAGCCACGTAAAACATGCAACAACAAAGTAGAGGACGTCTAACTTGTTTTTGCAGGGCATGTTGTGATGTGATATGGTCAAGACATGATGCTAAATTTTATTGTATGAGATGATCATGTTTTGTAACCGAGTTATCGGCAACTGGCAGGAGCCATATGGTTGTCGCTTTATTGTATGCAATGCAATCGCGATGTAATGCTTTACTTTATTACTAAGCGGTAGTGATAGTCGTGGAAGCATAAAGATTGGCGAGACGACAACGATGCTACGATGGAGATCAAGGTGTCGCGCCGGTAACGATGGTGATCATGACGGTGCTTCGAAGATGGAGATCACAAGCACGAGATGATGATGGCCATATCATATCACTTATATTGATTGCATGTGATGTTTATCTTTTATGCATCTTATCTTGCTTTGATTGACGGTAGCATTATAAGATGATCTCTCACTAATTATCAAGAAGTGTTCTCCCTGAGTATGCACCATTGCAAAAGTTCTTCGTGCTGAGACACCACGTGATGATCGGGTGTGATAGGCTCTACGTTCAAATACAACGGGTGCAAAACAGTTGCACACGCGGAATACTCAGGTTTAACTTGACGAGCCTAGCATATAACAGATATGGCCTCGGAACACGGAGACCGAAAGGTCGAGCGTGAATCATATAGTAGATATGATCAACATAGTGATGTTCACCATTGAAACTACTCCATCTCACGTGATGATCGGACATGGTTTAGTTGATTTGGATCACGTGATCACTTAGAAGATTAGAGGGATGTCTATCTAAGCGGGAGTTCTTAAGTAATATGATTAATTGAACTTAAATTTATCATGAACTTAGTACCTGATAGTATCTTGCTTGTCTATGTTGTGTAGATAGATGGCTCGTGCTGTTGTTCCGTTGAATTTTAATGCGTTCCTTGAGAAAGCAAAGTTGAAAGATGATGGTAGCAATTACACGGACTGGGTCCGTAACTTGAGGATTATCCTCATTGCTGCACAGAAGAATTACGTCCTGGAAGCACCGCTAGGTGCCAGGCCTGGTGCAAGAGCTACGCCAGATGTTGTGAACGTCTGGCAAAGCAAAGCTGATGACTACTCTATAGTTCAGTGTGCCATGCTTTACGGCTTAGAACCGGGACTTCAACGACGTTTTGAACACCATGGAGCATATGAGATGTTCCAGGAGTTGAAGTTAATATTTCAAGCAAATGCCCGGATTGAGAGATATGAAGTCTCCAATAAGTTCTATAGCTGTAAGATGGAGGAGAACGGTTCTGTCAGTGAGCATATACTTAGAATGTCTGGGTATAACAATCACTTGATTCAACTGGGAGTTAATCTTCCGGATGATTGCGTCATTGACAGAATTCTCCAATCACTACCACCAAGCTACAAGAGCTTCGTGATGAACTATAATATGCAAGGGATGACCAAAACTATGCCCGAGCTCTTCGCGATGCTGAAAGCCGCGGAGGTAGAAATCAAAAAGGAGCATCAAGTGTTGATGGTTAATAAAACCACTAGTTTCAAGAAAAAGGGCAAAGGGAAGAAAAAGGGGAACTTCAAAAAGAACAGCAAGCAAGTTGCTAATCAAGAGAAGAAACCCAAGTCTGGACCTAAGCCTGAAACTGAGTGCTTCTATTGCAAGCAGACTGGTCACTTGAAGCGGAACTGCCCCAAGTATTTGGCGGATAAGAAGGATGGCAAGGTTAACAAAGGTATATATGATATACATGTTATTGATGTATACCTTACTAATTCTCGCAGTAGCACCTGGGTATTTGATACTGGTTCTGTTGCTAATATTTGCAACTCAAAACAGGGGCTACGGATTAAGCGAAGATTGGCTAAGGACGAGGTGACGATGCGCGTGGGAAATGGTTCCAAAGTCGATGTGATCGCGGTCGGCACGCTACCTCTACATCTACCTTCGGGATTAATATTAGATCTAAATAATTGTTATTTAGTACCAGCGTTGAGCATGAACATTATATCTGGATCTTGTTTAATGCGAGACGGTTATTCATTTAAATCAGAGAATAATGGTTGTTCTATTTATATGAGTAATATCTTTTATGGTCATGCACCATTAAAGAATGGTTTGTTCTTACTTAATCTCGAGAGTAGTGATACACATATTCATAATGTCGAAACCAAAAGATGCAGAGTTGATAATGATAGTGCAACTTATTTGTGGCACTGCCGTTTAGGTCATATCGGTGTAAAACGCATGAAGAAACTCCATACTGATGGACTTTTGGAGTCACTTGATTATGAATCACTTGGCACTTGCGAACCGTGCCTTATGGGCAAGATGACTAAAACACCGTTCTCCGGTACTATGGAGAGAGCAACAGATTTATTGGAAATCATACATACTGATGTATGTGGTCCAATGAATGTTGAGGCTCGTGGCGGATATCGTTATTTTCTCACCTTCACTGATGATTTAAGCAGATATGGGTATATCTACTTAATGAAACACAAGTCTGAAACATTTGAAAAGTTCAAAGAATTTCAGAGTGAAGTGGAAAATCATCGTAACAAGAAAATAAAGTTTCTACGATCTGATCGTGGAGGAGAATATTTGAGTTACGAGTTTGGTCTACATTTGAAACAATGCGGAATAGTTTCGCAACTCACGCCACCCGGAACACCACAACGTAATGGTGTGTCCGAACGTCGTAATCGCACTTTACTGGATATGGTGCGATCTATGATGTCTCTTACCGATTTACCGCTATCGTTTTGGGGTTATGCTTTAGAGACGGCCGCATTCACGTTAAATAGGGCACCATCAAAATCCGTTGAGACGACGCCATATGAACTGTGGTTTGGCAAGAAACCAAAGTTGTCGTTTCTTAAAGTTTGGGGCTGCGATGCTTATGTGAAAAAGCTTCAACCTGATAAGCTCGAACCCAAATCGGAAAAATGTGTTTTCATAGGATACCCAAAGGAGACTGTTGGGTACACCTTCTATCACATATCCGAAGGCAAGATTTTTGTTGCTAAATTCGGAAACTTTCTAGAGAAGGAGTTTCTCTCGAGAGAAGTGAGTGGGAGGAAAGTAGAACTTGATGAGATAACTGTATCTACTCCCTTATTGAGAAGTAGTACGTCACAGAAATCAGTTTCTGTGACACCTACACCAAATAGGGAGGAAGCTAATGATAATGATCATGAAACTTCAGATCAAGATTCTACTGAACTTCGTAGATCAACCAGAGTAAGATCCGCACCAGAGTGGTATGGTAATCCTATTTTGGAAGTCATGTTACTAGACCATGATGAACCTACGAACTATGAAGAAGCGATGGTAAGCCCAGATTCCGCAAAGTGGCTTGAGGCCATGAAATCTGAGATGGGATCCATGTATGAGAACAAAGTGTGGACTTTGGTTGACTTGCCCGATGATCGGCAAGCAATTGAGAATAAATGGATTTTTAAGAAGAAGACTGACGCTGATGGTAATGTTACTGTCTATAAAGCTCGACTTGTTGCAAAAGGTTTTCGACAAGTTCAAGGGATTGACTACGATGAGACTTTCTCACCCGTAGCGATGCTTAAGTCTGTCCGAATCATGTTAGCAGTTGCCGCATTTTATGATTATGAAATTTGGCAAATGGATGTCAAAACTGCATTCCTGAATGGATTTCTGAAAGAAGAGTTGTATATGATGCAACCAGAAGGTTTTGTCGATCCAAAGGAAGCTAACAAAGTGTGCAAGCTCCAGCGATCCATTTATGGACTGGTGCAAGCCTCTCGGAGTTGGAATAAACGCTTTGATAGTGTGATCAAAGCATTTGGTTTTATACAGACTTTTGGAGAAGCCTGTATTTACAAGAAAGTGAGTGGGAGATCTGTAGCATTTCTGATATTATATGTGGATGACATATTACTGATCGGAAATAATATAGAATTTCTGGATAGCATAAAGGGATACTTGAATAAGATTTTTTCAATGAAAGACCTCGGTGAAGCTGCTTACATATTGGGCATTAAGATCTATAGAGATAGATCAAGACGCTTAATAGGACTTTCACAAAGCACATACCTTGACAAAGTTTTGAAGAAGTTCAAAATGGATCAGGCAAAGAAAGGGTTCTTGCCTGTGGTACAAGGTATGAAGTTGAGTAAGACTCAATGCCCGACCACCGCAGAAGATAGAGAGAAAATGAAAAATGTTCCCTATGCTTCAGCCATAGGCTCTATCATGTATGCAATGCTGTGTACCAGACCTGATGTGTGCCTTGCTGTAAGTTTAGCAGGCAGGTACCAAAGTAATCCAGGAGTGGATCACTGGACAGCGGTCGAGAACATCCTTAAGTACTTGAAAAGGACTAAGGATATGTTTCTCATTTATGGAGGTGACAAAGAGCTCATTGTAAACGGTTACGTCGATGCAAGCTTTGACACTGATCCGGACGATTCTAAATCGCAAACCGGATACGTATTTACATTAAACGGTGGAGCTGTCAGTTGGTGCAGTTCTAAACAAAGCGTCGTGGCGGGATCTACATGTGAAGCTGAGTACATAGCCGCTTCGGAAGCAGCTAATGAAGGAGTCTGGATGAAGGAGTTCATATCCGATCTAGGTGTTGTACCTAGCGTATCGGGTCCAATGAAAATCTTTTGTGACAATACTGGTGCAATTGCCTTGGCAAAGGAATCCAGATTTCACAAAAGAACCAAACACATCAAAAGACGCTTCAACTCCATCCGGGATTTGGTCCAGGTGGGAGACATAGAGATATGCAAGATACATACGGATCTAAATGTTGCAGACCCGTTGACTAAGCCTCTTCCATGAGCAAAACATGATCAGCACCAAGACTCCATGGGTGTTAGAATCATTACTTTGTAATCTAGATTATTGACTCTAGTGCAAGTGGGAGACTGAAGGAAATATGCCCTAGAGGCAATAATAAAGTTATTATTTATTTCCTTATATCATGATAAATGTTTATTATTCATGCTAGAATTGTATTAACTGGAAACATAATACATGTGTGAATACATAGACAAACAGAGTGTCACTAGTATGCCTCTACTTGACTAGCTCATTAATCAAAGATGGTTATGTTTCCTAACCATGAACAAAGAGTTGTTATTTGATTAACGAGATCACATCATTAGTTGAATGATCTGATTGACATGACCCATTCCATTAGCATAGAACCCGATCGTTTAGTATGTTTCTATTGCTTTTATCCATGACTTATACATGTTCCTTTAACTATGAGATTATGCAACTCCCATTTACCGTAGGAACACTTTGTGTGCTACCAAACGTCACACCGTAACTGAGTGATTATAAAGGTGCTCTACAGGTGTCTCCGAAAGTATTTGTTGGGTTGGCGTATTTCGAGATTAGGATTTGTCACTCCGAATGTCGGAGAGGTATCTCAGGGCCTTCTCGGTAATGCACATCACATAAAGCCTTGCAAGCATTGCAACCAATGAGTTAGTTGCGAGATGATGTATTACGGAACGAGTAAAGAGACTTGCCGGTAACGAGATTGAACTAGGTATTGGATACCGACGATCGAATCTCGGGCAAGTAACATACCGATGACAAAGGGAACAAACGTATGTTGTTATGCGGTCTGACCGATAAAGATCTTCGTAGAATATGTAGGAGCCAATATGGGCATCCAGGTCCCGCTATTGGTTATTGACCGGAGACGTGTCTCGGTCATGTCTACATTGTTCTCGAACCGTAGGGTCCGCACGCTTAACGTTACGATGACAGTTATTATGAGTTTATGCATTTTGATGTACCGAAGGAGTTCGGAGTCCTGGATGTGATCACGGACGTGACGAGGAGTCTCGAAATGGTCGAGACGTAAAGAATGATATATTGGAAGCCTATGTTTGGACATCGGATGAGTTCCAGGTGAAATCAGGATTTTACCGGAATACCGGGAGGGTTACCGGAACCCCCCGGGAGCATGATGGGCCAACATGGGCCTTGGTGGAGAGGAGAGAGGGCTGCCCTCATGGGCTGCGCGCCTCCCCCCTTCCCCTAGTCCTATTAGGACTAGGAGAGGTGGCCGGTCCCCTCTCTCTCTCTCTCTCCCCCTTGGAGAATCCTAGTCCAACTAGGATTGGGGGGGGGGGAATCCTACTCCCAGAGGCTTGGCCGGCCAGCCCCTCCCCCTTGGCTCCTTTATATACAGGGGCATGGGGCACCCCATATACACACAAGTTGATCTACGGATCGTTCCTTAGCCGTGTGCGGTGCCCCCTTCCACCAAATTCCACCTCGGTCATATCGTTGCAGTGCTTAGGCGAAGCCCTGCGCCGGTAACACATCAAGATCGTCACCACGCCGTCGTGCTGACGGAACTCTTCCCCGACGCTTTGCTGGATCGGAGCCCGGGGATCGTCATCGAGCTGAACGTGTGCCAAGAACTCGGAGGTGCCGGAGTAACGGTGCTGTGATCGGTTGATCGCGAGGAGAACGTACGACTACTTCCTCTACGTTGTGTCAACGCTTCGGCTTCGGTCTACGAGGGTACGTAGACAACACTCTCCCCTCTCGTTGCTATGCATCACCATGATCTTGCGTGTGCGTAGGAATTTTTTTGAAATTACTACGTTTCCCAACATTCGTCTCATGCATCCGAGCATTTTCCCCGTTGTCCATTTTGCAATCCGACACTCCTATGTTCCCCGGCGTCCCCTTTTACCTTTTTCCGTGAGCGGGTATTAAACTTTCTCGGAATGGACCGAGGTTTGTCAAGCGGCCTTGGTATAGCACCGGTAGACCGCTTGTCAAGTTTCGGGTCATTCGGAGGTCGTTTGATACTCCAACGGTTAACCGGGTAACCGTGAAAGCCTCTTTTGGGTTGCAGCCCAAAACCCCTCCAAAACAGCCCCATAACCCATCTAAGTCACTCCCATGTCCATCGCCGTTCGATCACGATCGTGTGGCCGCAAACCACACCTCATTTGGAGCTTCCTAGCTCCCTCTGCCTATAAATATGTGTCTCCCCCGAAATTTTCGTGGATGAAACCTAGCCTTCCTCTTCCCTCCGCGCCGCCGGACATGTCCGCCCGCCGGCGGACGCGTCCACCCCGCCGCCACATCGCCCGGACCAATCCGGGGACGACACGTCATCGCGCCGCCTCCCCAATCCAATCGCGCACCGCCACGTCGCCGCTGCCCGCGTCCACTTCGCCGGGGCCCGAGGGAGCCCAGATCCGGCCCTCCCCGGGCCCGAGTAGGGCGCCGTCCGCCCGCGGGACGCCCGCGCGAGCTCCGCCGCCCGTCCCCGCGCTGTCCGCCTCCAGCCTTCCCGCCGCCGTCCGGTCGCCGCCGGCCGTGGCCAGCGCGCCGTGCCCCGCCGCCGCCCGCCGCGCCGCCACCTCGTCCCGCCGCCCGCGCTCCTCCGGCCGGCGACGCCTCGCCGCAGCTCCCCCCGGCCTCTCCCCGAGCCTCCCCGCGCCGGCCCTCTCCTTCCGCCGCTCCGGCGAGCTCCCCTGTTCCGGCGAACCTCGGGCCCGTTGCGGCCCAGATCTAGATCCAAATCCGCAGGTTGACTTTCCCCCCTCGAATTTTTTCTCCAAGTTCCTGAGATTTTTGCATTATATTGCTCTGTTCATCATGCCATATCTCCTCGTCCGTAGCTCCGTTTCATGCATATAATATATTGAAATGTTCGTCTGGAGATGTTCTACAGTTTGTTCCATTGTGCCATGTTTGTGTGAGGTGAGCTTGATGCCCGAAATGCTGTTAGAAGAGGGCTATGTGATGTTAGTTTTAGATCTGTTTCAGTACATGCACTTTTGTCATTTTTGCCATGATTGATGTGTGCATCCTATGATATTGAGCTCTACATGTGTTTTGTAATATGCCATGCTATCTTTCCAGGGGTGTATGCCATGTATTTTTGTGATCTCTGTGGTGACTAGCACAAGCATGCAAACTAGAAGTCATATTGTTGCTGATTTCAGGGACTTAGTAATTTCACTAAGTCATTCCCTGCTGTTATTTTTATGCCATGTGTTCATGTTGTTTCAGAGAGATCTATGCCTCTTTTGAGAATGATCAGCAAGGGTGTTTTGAACATATGGACTTTCTCTATCCATCCATGCCTTTGTTTGTAATTATGGAGTACCATCGCTTGAGTCAATCGAGCTCTACTTTTGCTCTAAAATGTTACTGGCAGATTGTTTACATGTTATTCGATTTTGCCAAGCTTGTTGTAGTCGATCCTTGCATGCTATGATCCTATTCTTGCCATTTCTAGCTTCTATGCCATGTCTTCTTGGTGTGTGTATGCTTAGTTTATCATGAAATGTTCTGTAGTGAGTGCATGGAGCTCGTAAACATGCCTACTTGTTATATGTTTTTGACATGTCCAGTTTTCTGCTAAGTCTGAAATCTGTAATGAAACTTGCTTAATTGACATGGGTGCTATTATATTTTCTGATCCTTTTTGGCTCATGGTCAGTAAGGGACTTTTGTTCAATGCTTTGAGTAGATCCATGCCATGCCATATTTTGCTATATTATGTTCCTGTAGCAGGTTGTTCCCTTGCTCTAAACATGTCATACTGAGGTTAATTTCTGGCATGATAGTTTTTTCACCAAGTCTGTGAACCTGTTATCTTTTGCACTTTTGCCATGCTTGTTTGAACCTGTTGTGGTGTGATTTAGCCGTAGCTCAGTGTTCATATTTTGTCAAGCATCTTGAGTAGATCACTGTCATATGTTTTGCTGATACGTTTGCATGCAGTAGCTTAATTTCTTGTTGCATGCTAAGTGGCATCATGCTGTTAATCGCAGAAATATGCCATTCTTGTTTTGCTTGTCATTTGCAAACCGTGCATCCGATTCCGGTGATCTTTATATCGATTTCAACCGAAATCACCTCACCTTTCCAGTGGCATACTTGGTTTGCCAAGATTATGCCTTGTTCATCTTTTCCTTCCGGAGCACGCATATGCATTGCATACCACATCTCGCATATCATGCCATGTTTTGCATCATGTTGCTTGCGCATTGCATCGTGGTTGATAGTTGTCCCTTTGCTTGTGTTCTTGTTTTGGGTAGAGCCGGAAGACGAGTACGTTAACGAGGAACCTGTTGAGAACACTTACGAGGATCAAGCCTTCGACAACTCTGAGAACCTTGCAGGCAAGATGACCATACCCTCGAAATCACTTCTATCTTTGCTTGCTAGTTGCTCGCTCTTTTGCTATGCCTATGCTGTGATACCTACCACTTGCTTATCATGCCTCCCATATTGTTAAACCAGGCCGCTAACCATCCTTTCCTAGCAAACCGTTGTTTGGCTATGTTACCGCTTTGCTCAGCCCCTCTTATAGCGTTGTTAGTTGCCGGTGAAGATGAAGTTTGTTCCTTGTTGGAACATGGAGATTGCTCCATGTTGGATTATGTTTATGTTTATGTTGGGATATCACAATATCTCTTATATTATTAATGCATCTATATACTTGGTAAAGGGTGGAAGGCTCGGCCTTATGCCTGGTGTTTTGTTCCACTCTTGCCGCCCTAGTTTCCGTCATATCGGTATTATGTTCCCGGATTTTGCGTCCCTAACGTGGTTGGGTGATTTATGGAACCCCCTTGACAGTTCGCTTTGAATAAGACTCCTCCAGCAAGGCCCAACCTTGGTTTTACCATTTGCCTCACCACCACCTACTTTCCCTTGGGAGTAATTAACCCAAGGGTCATCTTTATTTAGCCCCCCCGGGCCAATGCTTGTCTAAGTATTGGTCCGAGCCGAGCAACCTGCGGGGCCACCTCGGGGAAACTCGAAGTCTGGTTTTACTCGTAGCTTGACTTATCCGGTGTTGCCCTGAGAACGAGATATGTGCAGCTCCTATCAGGATGTCGGCGCATCGGGCGGCTTTGCTGGTCTTGTTTTATTACTGTCGAAATGTCTTGTAGCCGGGATTCCGAGACTGATCGGGTCTTCCCGGGGAGAAGGAATATCATTCGTTGATCGCGAGAGCTTATCATGGGCTAAGTTGGGACACCCCTGCAGGGTTTGAACTTTCGAAAGCCGTGCCCGCGGTTATGTGGCAGATGGGAATTTGTTAATGTCCGGTTGTAGAAAAAACGAAGTTGATCTTAATTAAAATACATCAACCGCGTGTGTAACCGTGATGGTCTCTTCTCGGCGGAGTCCGGGAAGTGAACACGGTGTTGGAGTTATGCTTGACGTGGGTAGTTTCAGGATCACTTCTTGATCATAGTTGTTCGACCGTGCTTTTGCCTTCTCTTCTCGCTCTCTTTTGCGTATGTTAGCCACCATATTTGCTAGCCGCTTGCTGCAGCTCCACCTCACTACCCTGTCCTACCTTTAAGCTTAAATAGTCTTGATCTCGCGGGTGTGAGATTGCTGAGTCCCCATGACTCACAGATACTTCCAAAACCAGTTTCCAGGTGCCGATGAAACCGTGCAGTTGACGCACCCGAGCTCAAGGAGGAGCTCGATGAAGACCTTGTTCATTGTGTTGTTACATTTCAGTTGATCAGTAGTGGAGCCCAGTCGGGACGATCGGGGATCTGTGTAGCATTTGGGGTAGTCTTCTTTTATTTTGGTTCCGTAGTCGGACCTTGATTGTATCTGTATGATGTACTGCTTTACTCTTGTATTGTGTGAAGTGGCGATTGTAAGCCAACTATGTATCTCTTTTCTCTTATGTATTACATGGGTTGTGTGAAGATTACCTCACTTGCGATATTGCTTTCAATGCAGTTATGCCTCTAAGTCATGCTTCGGCACGTGGGAGATATAGCCGCATCGAGGGCGTTACAGGGAAGGGCGCCAACAATTGGCCAATTTGAAGGGGAACATCTGGTACACTTATCCTGACTAAAGTTGGTCTTCGCCTGCCAAAGGCTCTGGTGATGATGCCAGCTTGGGCTCCACAGTGACTTCCTCCTTGTCGCGGAGCTGGTCTTGGTCTCGTTGCACCGAAATGGGTGCCTTTGCTTGATCCTCTCGCCTGCGCTTGCCCCCTTTGCACCAAAGAGGAAAGGGAGGACACTGCGCGGGCTGGCGCCCGCCTGGCACCCTTGGTCGTCATGGCTTGCGTCATGGGCACCTCGTGAGGTACCCGCCTTGATCTCTCCGCCTCCTCGCGAGCCAGCCTAAGGAGGCCGTGCTTGAGGAAGCGCCGTGTCGTCCGCCTCGCGAGGCTTGGCCCCTCGCGAGGGTCTTGAGCCTTGTGTTGATGAAGATGGGCCACGTTGGGCCCCCACTCGAGCCACGCCGCAGGCCGCAGGCAGGCAAGTCTGGAGACCCCCGTTCCCAGAACGCCGACAGTAGCCCCCGGGCCCAAGGCGCACACGGACTTGGCCGTGCCGAGAGGCGAAAGGGCAAGGGCGAAGCGCCGCGGGCCCTAACAGCCTGCGGCCTCGGGCGCCGCATGGCGGTCGATTGGACGTGGGTGCTTTTGCAACTGCGCAGGATACTAAAGGCATGGCATCTGCTCAGGCTTTGTTCCTCTCCTTCTTCATCCGCTGCTCAGATCCCCTTCCTTGCGCTTCTTCTCCCTTCCTCCAAGCTTCCAGATCTACTCCACCCGCTCGTCCCAGGTAGCCATGGCGCCTCGCCGGACCCCGACCGAAGCTTGGTTCTCGCCTGCTTTGGATTCGCCCAACGTGTCGAAGGCGAGCCTCGCCCTACTGCACCGGATGGCCGCGGCGCAGGGCATTGACGGGGCGCAGATGTTCAAGGTCGGCTCCAATGCCCCTGAAGGCCAAGGGAGCACCTTCTATCCTTTCTTCATGAGCTCCATTGCAGCGGGCCTGGTACCTCCTTTTTCTGAGTTCTTCCTCGCCGTCCTCCGCCATTACAACTTGCAAGCTTTGCATCTCCACCCCAACTCCGTCCTTCTCTTAGCGACCTTCACCTACTACTGCGAGGCGCATGTGGGGGTGCAACCTTCAGTGGCCTTGCTGCGCCACTACTTCTACCTCCGGACCTCCAAAGGTTCTCCTTCTGCGTGCGCGGGCTTCGTCGCGTGCGGCAGCTCCATGGCCATCTCGAATCCAGGGAAGAGGATCGAGGGCTTCCGGAGCAAGTGGGTGTTGGTTGACGCCGGGTGCGTCGACCCTCGGTTGGCCCTTCCCACGGAGCCGGCCGTGAGCTCGGAAGACTGGTGCCGGGCGGAGCTCACGGATCCCCGCGCGAAGTCGGTGCTGGCGAAGATGGACGCTGATCTGAAGCCGGCCAACTTGGCGGTGGCGAAGCTGACCGGGGCGTCGTTGCTGAGGGAGTTCCTGGAGCACCAACTGGCTCCGCTTCGGCAGTATTCTCCTCCGATGTGGAGGCCTCACCCGAGTCCCGTAGCCGTGGGCGAAGGGGACGTGACTGCGGTTCTCCAGTCCCTAGTCGGGGGTGAGGCAACAATGCCGGAGGGCGCGCCTTCGCCCTTGTTCCTCCGCGACGATTGGGAGAAAGTGGTGGAGTCCATGCCCGTCTACAACGGGGACGGGCTCGTGCCCGCGGTGGCTCCCGAGGATCTGGTGAATGTGTCTTCCGGCGACTCTAGCGGAGATGGGGGCGAGGAGGAGCAGGGGGCAGGCCCCGACTCCGAGGCGACCGACGGAGAGTCTAGGACTCCCTCACTACAGCGCAAGCCCCGTGCTCTCCGCCTTTCGCTTAGTGATGATGATGACGACGACGACGTGCTGGGCAGCGGGAGCTCGCCTCCGGTCCCGAAGAAGGGCAGGACCGGGTTGATTCCCCGCGGGTCCGCCCTGACTCTGGGGCGAACCGCGGACACGCCTTCTGCTTCCGAGGTCGACCCCTCCAGCCGGCTCTCCGGCTTCAAGTTTGGCAGGAGACCACCGGAGCTTTCTGCCGACGACCTGTAAGCGCTTGATCCTTGATTCCTGGTTTCTTGTTCCGCTGACAAGGCTTGACGATTACTTCTCCTGAGCAGGCTGGCGCCCGCGACGAAGAAGATGAAGGGGGCTCCTGAGGCCCTGGCTGCGACGACACCTCCACCTGCAGGGGAGGGCGACCGCGACGCACAGGCTCCCCCTGCCCACTCGCCCTTGCGGGGCTTGGCTGATCTGGCTGGGGCCGCAGCCCCCATGGCTCGGTCGACCCCAGAGGTGCCCTTGCCTGGTGCTGCTGCTACAGCTGGGGAGGCGCAGCAGACTCCGCCTCGGGATACTGCAGCCTTGCCGCCGCTACCTTCTCCTCCCGTTCCGCCGACTGCTGGTTCCGGGACTCCTCCTGCTGCCTCGAAGCGCCCTGATGCTTCCCCGCCTTCTTCTTCAATCCTGGAGCGAGCTGTTGCCGGACTGGACCGGCTGCGGCAGGATCTTCTAGGCGCCGACCCTCGCCTGGCGGCCGGGCGCCTGGAGCTGGCCTCGGGGTGGATTCGCTCTGACGCCTCGATCCGGGCAGCGCTGGTTCAGGCCTCGATGGCCTGTGACGAGGAGAAGGAGGCTACCCTTGAGGCGAAGGCTGCCCGTGACGCGGCCCTGGGAGAGGCGGTTGGTATCCGCGGCCGCTGCAAGGAGCTGGAGGACGAGTTGCAAGGCCTGCGTGGTCAGCTTGCAGAGGAGAACCGCCTTCGCCAAGAGCAGGAGAAGGAGGTGAAGGCTCGCGAGGCGGCGCTCGAGGACCGGGAGGCGAAGCTCAAGAAGCGCCGCAGCCACCTAGGTGCGCTGAAGAAGGAGCTGGAGACGACGAAGGCCGAGCTGGACGCCAAGGCCCGGGTCCTTGCCGAGGATCGCGTGGCCTTCGCGGACATGGAGAAGGATGCCCGCGCTTCGTTGAAGACGCTTTACGAGAGTGGCCTGGATTGCCCGCTGGCTGACGACGTGGACGGCCCCGCCAAACTGCTTCCCTTCTTGGTGAAGGCTCTTGGAGATGTCGCCCTCGGACTCGTTCCCACGGTCGAAGCCGAGGCGCGTGTCCTGTCTTCCGCCGCGCTGACGCGGGTCTTCGCCCATGTCTACCTTCGCGACCCCAGCGCCGACCTTGACAGCCTGCTGGAGCCGGTGAGCGGCGAGGGCGCCACTGCTGCTGTCGAGGCCGTGAAGGGGCGCGCGGAGGCGCTGCTGGGGAAGTTCCGGGCCTTCAACACTAAGACGAAGCGAGGCGCTACTGGCTCTACTACCCCACAAGGTGAAGCCACTCCACGCAACTCCGCTGCCGACAAGTGACTCCGCTATCATTCCTGTTCTTCTTTTGATTCCTGCACATGCACGACGCCTCGAGGAGGCATTTAAATTTGCGTTTGGAACCAAGGCGACATTATGGGTTGTAATATTCGCTTTAAAGTTCCTTGAATTTTATGTTCCTCTTCCCTACTTGCTTATGCTCTACGCCGGCAGAGCCCGGCCACGCGCATGACTCATCCAGCATCAGCCCTGACCGGAAAGCAGGACGGGACCAAAGGAATGAGGGGCCACGCGACATGTTAGGCTCCTGAGTCGCGATGCTCAGGAGTCCCCCTTAGCGCACGAGCAACAAGTAGGGAAGCGTGATGTAGGTGCATTTCCGTTCTATGTCTGCAGAGCTCGACCCTGCGCGTACCTCACCCAGCATAGCCTTTCGGAACTAAGGAGTGAGGGGCTACGGAGCCAGTTAGGCTCCTGAGTCGCGATGCTCAGGAGTCCCCCTTGACGCGCGAACAGCAGGTGGCGAGATGAAATGCGTCGCGTGGCCTGGGGGCTACTGTTCTACGTCTGCAGAGCCCGACCCCGCGCGTACCTCACCCAGCATAGCCTTTCGGAACTAAGGAGTGAGGGGCTACGGAGTCAGTTAGGCTCCTGAGTCGCGATGCTCAGGAGTCCCCCTTGACGCGCAAACGGCCTTCGTACCTTGGCTCCGCTCGGGGAGAGACGCGCGACGAACCAGGCCCGAGGGGCCTGGCTGGGGCGTACGGCTGGGCGTGACCCAGTCGTAGCCCCCGTGCCCAGCCCCCTCACGCGGCGCTCCCGGGGGGAGGCGTTGCGATGAGGCCGGCCACTGAGCTCGGGGCTCCCTGTGGTTAACGCGGCCCGGAGGCCACCCTCAGTTGTTTACCACCAGCGCGGAGCATAGCGCTTCCGTATGTGTACGGGCATAGCCGCTCCTCAGCAGTGTCGTCAGCCAGCGCGGAGCATGGTGCTTCCACTGGTACGTGGGAGGGGGCTCCCCTTCGGGAGGAGCCCCAGGGGCGTGTACAGCCCCGCCCTAACACATGGCTGGCACGGTAGAGCTAGGTGAGGTGTATCTGGGCACCCGTGAGCCAGCGCGGGACTCACGAGGCCCTACCTCTAGGCGGGTTGCGCCTGGCGCTGGGCCATATCTTGAGATGTGTTCCTGCAAAATCTGGTTAGATGCCGGCACTCTACGTCCTCGGGTCCCGGCCCTCGAGCTTGTCTCAGCCGTCGCTGGTATGCCAGGTCGCGATGCCGTGGACAAGGCTAGAGGGTGAGGGCTGGAGAGCCAGTAAGAGCCCTGAGTCGCGATGCTCAGGCACCCCCCCATTAACGTGCAAGTGGTCGACATGAAGAAGAAGAGGTGCGCCGCAGACGGCATCGAGTAATGATGCATAACTGGAAATAAACGCGGAAGGGATACACGCCGCTGGGTCTAACCCGAGCGGCCTGGGGATGACGCAGCCCGAGGGGCGCCCCCAGCAAAGCAAGCTAGCGGCTGAGAAGATAAAAGCGATACATGCCACAGGGAGGGACCCACGCGGCCTAGGAGTGATGCAACCCTGGGAGGGCGCTCCCAGCTGGGAATGAAACTTGAAAGATGTCACCTGAAGATGTCGTCGGTGCAGTGGCGTTGGTGCAGCAGACTCGGTGGGCTGCGGAAGCCGATCCTCACGAGCCCCCAGGCCCAGGGGCCTCGGGAGGCTCCGGAGGCACTGGTGGCTCCTCGCGAGCAGCCTCCATCTCCGCCAGGGCTGCGGAACGCCTGTCTTCTTGCGCCTCCAAGATGCTCCTCATGATGCGTTGGTACGCCGCAGCCATGCTCGGCAGGCCGTAAGGCATGCGAACATAGCTGTGGGGTGGTCCTCCGCAGCGCCCCACTTGTGAGGGCCAGAGGCGCTCCGTCGTGGCGATCTGATTGAGCCCTGGTACGTCGACGCAGACGCGCAACCCACCATCCTCGCCTGGATGGGGAGCCACAGCTGGTGGGCGACGGCAACCTCTCATGATCCTCGACTCCTGTAGTTCTTGAATGGCCTTGCTAACAAACTCCTGCTGGTATGACCTTCCTCCCCTGGCTTCCTTTCGAGGGAAACGTGCTCCGAAACACGCCTCCACATGGTGCCCCAGCGCCTCCCTCGTGACCTTGGCGAGGTCGGTGGCCCTCCAGGTGAGAGCCCCCGAGCCCTGCCTGAGGAGGGCGCCGGGCGCGCTTCCCTATGCGATTGAAGGAGGGCCCCCCTGGGCTGACGTGGGCCTTGAAGGGCCTGCCTCCTGAGGGTCTGAGCCTGACGTTGTCTTCTTCTTCTTGGGGGTGGTCTCAGGAAGCCTCCTGCTTCCGCGATCTGGGTCTTCTAGTGACGCGGCCTGGAAGGCTCGCTCCAGGGCACACACTGCATCCTTTTCTTGACATGGCACCGTGATGACGCCGCCGCTTCCTGGCGTCTTGAGGACGTTGTAGCCATGGTGAGTCACGGCCATGAACTTGGCCAGCGCCGGGTACCCGAGGATGGCGTTGTACGGCAGGCGGATGTGGGCGACGTCAAAGTCGATGAGCTCGGTGCGGTAGTTGTCGTAGGTGCCGAAGGTGACTGGGAGGCGGACCTGCCCGATCGGGACTGTGGAACCGTCGGTGATTCCGGAGAAGGGCTTGGTTGGCTGAAGCTGGTCATAGGGCACTGTGAGGCTGTTGAACGTTTCCACGGACAAGACATTGAGCCCTGCCCCTCCGTCGATGAGGGTCCTGGTGACCAGAACATTGCTGATGACTGGGGAACAAAGCATTGGGAGGACTCCGGCTGTGGCTGCGCACTTGAGCTGGTCTGCTGAGCTGAACGTGATGGTGCAGGCCGACCACCTGAGGGGACGCGTTGCTTTGAGCTTGGGGAGAACTGCATTCACTTCGCGAGCGAACTGCTTGAATATACGCTGAGAGGCTGGGGCTTGAGCTCTGTCCTGGATGCAGGCGATGGCGCGAGGCTCCTGGAAGCCCCCAGCCCCCTCGTCTTGGTGGCGGTCTTTATTCCTTCTCAGCTGAGGAGGCAACGGCGGCAGGCCTGGGTTGCCATGAAGGCGATCCTCACGAGGCTGATCCCTCCAGTCCCCCTCGCGAGGCGGGTCGCGCCAGCGGTCCTCGCGAGGTTGGTCACGCCAGCCTGGACGTGGGTCGCGGTCTTCCCAGCTTCCCGGGTTCCTTCCTCCTCCTCGGCCGTAGCCCCGTCAGCACGGTCAGGGCGTCGGATGACTCTTCCTTCTCGCACGGCGCGGAGTTCTTGGCATTCATTGGTGTTGTGGGTGTGGAGGTTGTGGTACACACAGTACCGGCTGCCCCTGGAGGATTCAGGCAGATCCTTGCCCCGCTTGGTGTCCGGTTCTGCCGCGAGCACGGCAGCCCCCTTGCGCTTCACGTCCTTGGCATTGGGCTTCTTCTCTTCTGGGTCTGCGGCAGGCAGCTCGAGGAGGGAGAGGCGTCCCTCCTCAGCTCTAGCGCACTTGGTCGCCAGGTTGAACAGCTCCAGGGAGGTGCAGAGGTCTTCATGCATCGCCAGCTCCTCCTTCATCTTGACGTCGCGCACGCCATCGGAGAAGGCCAAAATGATGGCTTCTTCAGACACCCTGGGGATCTTGAGGCGCGCACTGTTGAAGCGCTGGATGTACTTCTGTAGGGTCTCTCCAGGTTGCTGCTTGATGCGGCGCATGTCGCTCACGGCGGGAGGCCGGTCGCGGGTACCTTGGAAGTTGGCGATGAAGCGAGTACGCATCTGGTCCCAGGAGGAGATCGTGCCTGGGGCCAGGTTCAGGAGCCAAGTGCGAGCACCTTCCTTCAGCGCCATGGGGAACCAGTTCGCCATGACCTTCTCGTCCCCGCTGGCAGCTTCGATTCCCAGCTCGTAGAGCTGGAGGAACTCCGTGGGATCAGTTGTGCCGTCGTAGCGAGGAGGCAGGTCCGGCTTGAACTTGCCGGGCCACGCGACGCTACGCACCTCGGGGGTGTAGGCGCGACAGCCAGCGGTGGCCGCAGGAGGTTTTGGTTGAGGGAGAGCTTGGCCTTGTGGGTCCCCTTGCGCCGCAGCTGGGAGCAGCGCGGGGTCTTGACGTGCCGGAGCTGGAGCAGGGTCTCGGCGAGCCGGGGCCGGGAGCGCCCGGGCGGCCTCTTGCGGTCGCGGGACTTCTTGGCAGCTCCGTTCCTGCTGGGCCGGCGCATGACGGAGCGGGTTCCGCCCAGGAGCTGCGCGCCTTGGGGCCATGGCATCTTCTTGGAAAGGTGGCGGCTGGAACGCCCCCGGGGCTTCATTGCCCATGCGGGGCGGAGTGCGGCGCACTGGTGCGGAAGGCGCGGGAGAGCCCCCTGCGGCGCGGACGAGCTCGGCGACGCGGTCGAGCCACTCCTCGTAGACATCGTCGACGGGGCGGTAGCGCAGGAGCTCGTTCGCCGTGAGGAGCGCAGCTCGAGCCTCCAAGGGCGCGCGCAGCGCGTGCGACGAAGAACCGGCTGGGGTGAGCGACGGAGTGGCGGTGCGGCCATCCCGCCGCACGGACGGGTGCTGAGAGGACGCTTGCTGCTCGTTCCCCGCCGGGCCGGTGGCGGCGTTGACGGCGGACCATGGGGAACGACGAGGATGCCCACCGACAGGGGCCGTCTGGACGGCGCGGGAAGCGATGGCGGCCCGGCGCTCGGCGTGGGCCCGACAAGCGTCAGTCATGGATGCGGTGGTCGGAGGAGAGCGGAGCGGTGGAAGTCTGATTCCGGCGCACCCCTACCTGGCGCGCCAAATGTCGGATTCTGGGGTTCCGGCAGACCCTTAAGGTTCGAACTCTGGGGTGCGCACGAATATCGAACCCTCTACCTCTCCGTCTCGTAGGGATCTAAACTACTGCAAGAACAACACAAGTGACACAGGGTTTATACTGGTTCGGGCCACCATTGTGGTGTAATACCCTACTCCAGTGTGGTGGGTGGATTGCCTCTTGGGCTGATGAGGAAGAGCAGTACAGGGGGGAACGGCCTCGTGAGGGCCTGTTCTTGGCTAGGGGATGGACCGCTAGGGTGATTTCAATCGCCCTTCTCTCTCTAGATGCTGGATTCTACCTCGGGTTCTAGATCGATGCCTCTCTAGATGCTGGATTCTCGATGCCTCTACCCTGGGGTGGCTGGCCCTATTTATAGGCAAAGGCCCTGGGCCTCTTCCCAAATATTGAGCGGGAAGGGCGCCAACAATTGGCCAATTTGAAGGGGAACATCTGGTACACTTATCCTGACTAAAGTTGGTGTTCGCCTAGCAAAGGCTCTGGTGATGACGCCAGCTTGGGCTCCACAGTGACTTCCTCCTTGTCGCGGAGCTGGTCTTGGTCTCGTTGCACCGAAATGGGTGCCTTTGCTTGATCCTCTCGCCTGCGCTTGCCCCCTTTGCACCAAAGAGGAAAGGAAGGACACTGCGCAGGCTGGCGCCCGCCTGGCACCCTTGGTCGTCATGGCTTGCGTCATGGGCACCTCGTGAGGTACCCGCCTTGATCTCTCCGCCTCCTTGCGAGCCATCCTAAGGAGCCCGTGCTTGAGGAAGCGCCGTGTCGTCCGCCTCGCGAGGCTTGGCCCCTCGCGAGGGTCTTGAGCCTTGTGTTGATGAAGATGGGCCACGTTGGCCCCCCACTCGAGCCACGCCGCAGGCCGCAGGCAGGCAAGTCTGGGGACCCCCGTTCCCTGAACTCCGACAAGTAAGATCTCCCCAGGAATCGACGATGAACTCTAGGCTCCCGAACCTAATTTTTTTGACCAAGGGTGAAGCTTCCATCCTAGCGTGGGGGCCGGATGGGTCAGTATGTAGCTTGACGCCGACAGGTGGAAGAGCCCGACCAGGGGATGAGACGTCCCCGGCGTAGGTGGCCATCGAGCCGACAATGAAACTCTCAATGAAAGCACCAATGTCCGTGTCAAAACCAGGAGATCTCGGGTAGGGGGTCTGGAACTATGGATCTTGGATTGATGGGGAACAGGGGACGCAAGACACGATATTTACCCAGGTTTGGGCCCTCTCTAAGAGGTAAAACCCTACATCCTGCTTGATTATATTGCTTGTGTAAGGGATTACTGCTACTTCTTGAGCTTGCATTGGTTTTTTCCTAGAAGAGGAAAGGGTGATGCAGCAAAGTAGAGATAAGTATTTCCCTCAGATTGAGAACCAAGGTATCAATCCAGTAGGAGACAACGCACAAGTCACCAAATACCTGCACAAACAATCAAACAACTTGCACCCAACGCGATAAAGGGGTTGTCAATTCCTTCACGATTACTCGCAAAGTGAGATCTGATAGAGATAAATAAATGGTAAAGTAAATATTTTTGGTATTTTTGGTTTATAGAATGGAAAGTAAAAGATTGCAAAATAGTAGATCGGAAGCTTATATGATGGAAAATAGACTCGGGGGCCATAGGTTTCACTAGAGGCTTCTCTCAAGATAGAAAATAATACGGTGGGTGGACAAATTACTGCCGAGCAATTGATAGAAAAGCACAAAGTTATGATGATATCTAAGGCAATGATCATGAATATAGGCATCACGTCCGTGTCAAGTAGACCAAAATGACTCTGCATCTACTACTATTACTCCACACATCGGCCGCTATCCAGCATGCATCTAGAGTATTGACTTGATAAGCACGGAGTAACACATTAAGCAAGATGACATGATGTAGAGGAACTAACTCAAGCAATACGATGAAAAACCCACCTTTTTATCCTCGATGGCAACAATACAATATGTGCCTTGCTGCCCCTACTGTCATTGGGAAAGGACACCGCAAGATTTTACCAAAAGCAAAGCACTTCTCCCAATGCAAGAAAAACAAATCTAGTTTGCCAAACCAAACCGATAGTTCAAAGAGAATAACAAAGATACCAAATCATGCATAAAAGAATTCAGAGGAGATTCAGATAATATTCACAAATAAGCTAATCATAAATCCACAATTCATCGGATCTCAGCAAACACACCACAAAAAAAGTATTACATCAAATAGATCTCCAAGAAGATCGAGGAGAACATGGTTTGAGAATGAAAGAGAGAGAAAAAGCCATCTAGCTACTATCTATGGACCCGTAGGTCCGTGGTAAACTACTCATGCTTCATCGGAAGGGCAACAGAGTTGATGTAGAAGCCCTCCGTGATCGAATCCCCCTCCGGCAGGGTGCTGGTGGAAAAGGTCCCTACATGGGATCTCATGGCTACATAAGGTTGCGGTGGTGGAAAAGTGTTTTCGTGGACTCCCATGTTGGTTTTGGGATATATGGGAATATATAGGCGAAGAAATTAGGTCAGGGGGTGCACGAGGGGCCCACAAGGGTGGGGGGCGCGCCCTACCCACCTGGGCGCGCCCTCCGTCCTTGTGGACACCTCGTGGCTCATCCGACTTCATCTCCAAGTCTCCTGGTTGTCTTCTGGTCCAAGAAAAATCATCGCAAAGGTTTTATTCCATTTGGACTTCGTTTGGTAATCCTTTTATGCGAAACTCAAAAACAAGGAAAAAACAAGAACTGGCATTGGGCTCTAGGTTAATAGGTTAATCCCAAAAATAATATAAAATAGCATATTAATGCATATAAAACATCCAAAATAGATAATATAATAGCATGGAACAATAAAAAATTATAGATACGTTGGAGACGTATCAAGCATCCCCAAGCTTAATTCCTTCTCGTCCTCGAGTAGGTAAATGACAAAAACAGAATTCTTGATGTGGAATGCTACCTAACATATTTATCCATGTAATTTCTTTATTATGGCATGAATGTTCAGATCCGTATGATTCAAAACAAAAGTTTAATATTGACATAAAAACAATAATACTTCAAGCATACTAACAAGGCAATTATGTCTTCTCAAAATAACATGGCCAAAGAAAGCTTATCCATACAAAATCATATAGTCTGGCTATGCTCCATCCTCATCATACAAAATATTTAAATCATGCACAACCCCGATGACAAGCCAAGCAATTGTTTCATACTTTTGACGTTCTCAAACTTTTTCAACTTTCACGCAATACATGAGCATGAGCCATGGACATAGCACTATAGGTGGAATAGACGGTGGTTGTGGCGAAGACAAAAAGAAGGAGATAGTCTCACATCAACTAGGCGTATCAACGGGCTATGGAGATGCCCATCAATAGATATCAATGTGAGTGAGCAGGGATTGCCATGCAACGGATGCACTAGAGATATAAGTTTATGAAAGCTCAAAAGGAAACTAAGTGGGTGTGCATCCAACTCGCTTGCTCATGAAGACCTAGGGCAATTTGAGGAAGCCCATCATTGGAATATACAAGCCAAGTTCTATAATGAAAAATTTCCACTAGTATATGAAAGTGACAATATAGGAGACTCTCTATCCTGAAGATCATGGTGCTACTTTGAAGCACAAGTGTGGTAAAATGATATTAACATTGCCCCTTCTCTCTTTTCTCTCATTTTTTTATTTGGGCCTTCTCTCATTTTTTGGCTTCTTTTTTTTTGTCCGGAGTCTCATCCCGACTTGTGAGGGAATCATAGTCTCCATCATCCTTTCCTCACATGGGACAATGCTCTAATAATGAAGATTAACACACTTTTATTTACTTACAACTCAAGAATTACAACTCGATACTTAGAACAAAATATGACTCTATATGAATGCCTCTGGTGGTGTACCGGGATGTGCAATGAATCAAGAGTGACATGTATGAAAGAATTA
Source organism: Aegilops umbellulata (assembly GCA_032464435.1). NCBI lineage: Eukaryota > Viridiplantae > Streptophyta > Magnoliopsida > Poales > Poaceae > Aegilops > Aegilops umbellulata. Next base: position 154,044,000 of record CP136059.1, on the reverse strand, counting down.
TGAACGGTGGCTTTGCCACAAATACGATGTCAACTACATGATCATGCAAAGCAATATGACAATGATGGAGCGTGTCATAATAAATGGAACGGTGGAAAGTTGCATGGCAATATATCTCGGAATGGATATGGAAATGCCATAATAGGTAGGTATGGTGGCTGTTTTGAGGAATTTATATGGTGGGTTTATGGCACCGGCGAAAGTTGCGCGGTACTAGAGAGGCTAGCAATGGTGGAAGAGTGAGAGTGCGTATAATCCATGGACTCAACATTAGTCATAAAGAACTCACATAATTATTGCAAAAATCTATTAGTTATCGAAACGAAGTACTACGCTCATGCTCCTAGGGGGATAGATTATTAGGAAAATACCATCGCTCGTTCCCGACCGCCACTCATAAGAAAGACAATCAATAAATAAATCATGCTCCGACTTCATCACATAACAGTTCACCATACGTGCATCCTACGGGAATCACAAACCTCAACACAAGTATTTCTTAAATACAAAACTACTCACTAGCATGACTCTAATGTCACCATATTCATATCTCAGAACAATCGTAAGGAATCAAACTTCTGATAGTATTCAATGCACTTTATATGAAAGTTTTTATTATATCCCTCTTGGATGCCTATCATACTAGGACTAAATTTATAACCAAAGCAAATTACCATGCTGTTTAAAGACTCTCAAAATAATATAAGTTAAGCATGAGAGTTATAAAATAAAACCACTGTCGTGCTCTAAAAAGATATAAGTGAAGCACTAGAGCAAAATTGCCTAGCTCAAAAGATACAAGAGAAGCACATAGAGTATTCTAATAAATCACGATTCATGCGTGTCTCTCTCAAAAGGTGTGTACAGCAAGGATGATTGTGGAAAACTAGAAAGCAAATACTCAAATCATACAATACGCTCCAAGCAAAACACATATCATGTGGTGAATAAAAATATAGCCTCAAGTAAAGTTACCGATAGACGAGGACGAAAGAGGGGTTGCCTTCTGGGGCATGCCCAAGCTTAGGCTCTTGGTTGTCCTTGAATATTTCCTTGGGGTGCCTTGGGCATCCCCAAGATTAGGCTCTTGCCACTCCTTATTCCATAGTCTATCAAATCCTTACCCAAAACTTGAAAACTTCACAACACAAAACTCAACAGAAAATCTCATAAGCTCCGTTAGTATAAGAAAATAAATCACCACTTCTGGTACTGTTGTGAACTCATTCTTTATTTATATTGGTGTAATATCTACTGTATTTCAACTTTTCCATGGTTCATACCCCCCGATACTACCCATAGATTCATCAAAATAAGCAAACAACACATAGAAAACAGAATCTGTCAAAAACAGAATAGTCTATAGCAATCTGGAAAGTTCGAATACTTATGTAACTCCAAAAATTCTGAAAAATTAGGACAACAGGGGAAATTTGTATACCAATCTTGTGTAAAAAATTCAGAATTTTATCACGTTTCTGTGATTTTTAACAATTCTGGGACTGGGCGCAAAAGTTTCTATTTTTCAGCAAGATCAAATCAACTATCACCATAAGTTATCCCAAAGGTCTTACTTGGCACAAACACTAATTAGAACACAAAACCACATCTAACCAGAGGCTCGATAAATTACTTATTGCAAAGCAGAACCTAAAAAGCAAAAACAAAAATAAAAATTGGTTGCCTCCCAACAATCGCTATTGTTTAACGCCCTTAGCTAGGCATAAAACACGAATAGATCTAGGTATTCTCATCTTAGGTATGCAACTCTTTTCTCATCAAATCCTCCAAAACTCGTCTTAGAAATTCTATCCTTTCCTTTATTTCCCTCCTAGTAGATGAACTTCAATCATGAAAAGGACTTTGATTGGTAATTTTAACATTCATGAACCCATAGTCGGGATCATCACCGTATATATCATCATATAAAATACGTAGCTCGTTTCGAACGGGTTCCTTCACCATTTTATTCAACCAATCCCTATTAAATTCTACATAAATTCCCCTAGTTATCCAATCAAACCCCTCAAAAGCCTCAAGATACAAAGATTGAGAGATTTCCGAATGGGGAACTCTCCTCCTAAGATTTTCACTATAAGATTGATAATCCCTAGATTCCAAACTACGCACAGTTTCTTTATCATGAAGGATATATATAATTGGAGGGTGTTCAACATCCCTTTTTATAAAAAGCAAAAATATCCCTAGCTTCTTGTATTATAAAATCAAATTCACGCATAAGGATAATAGTGGCAATCTTTTCAGCTATTAGATGATTAATATTGGGAAGTTCATAAAACACCTTTTGCAGAGCAGGATGAATATGCACAAAGTTTCTTTCTAATTTCTCAACAAGCATAACAATGGCATCCGCATAACAATTTGACTCAAGAAGAATAGATCTTTTATTAATAGGCATGGATCTCGTGCAATCAAAGAATTCGTGGATAACACTCATTCTAATAATATTACCGGCCCCCACACGAAAGACTCTTGTTTTGTAATTAGGAGGAGTTTCAGTTTCATGACCCAAAGAACAAGATTCAAGTTTTTCCTCAAGATTTTCAATGATAGCCTCCCTAGTTTCAGACATGGTGGCAGCAAACAAATCTAGCAAATGAGCAACCAAAAGGCAAACGAATAAGACGAATGGAAGAGGGGCGAAGAAAAGGCAAATCTTTTCAAAAATTGTTTTAGAAGTGGGGGAGAGGAAAAAGAGAGGCGAATGGCGAATAATGTAATGCAAGAGATGAGAGTTTATGATGGGTACTTGGTATGGCTTGACTTGGCGTAGATCTCCCCGGCAACGACACCAGAAATTCTTCTTGCTACTTCTTGAGTTTGCGTTGGTTTTTCCCTTGAAGAGGAAAGGGTGATGCAGCAAAGTAGAGATAAGTATTTCCCTTAGTTTGAGAACCAAGGTATCAATCCAGTAGGAGAGAACACACAAGTCACCGAATACCTGCACAAACAATCAAACATCTTGCACCCAACGCGATAAAGGGGTTGTCAATCCCTTCACGATTACTCGCAAAGTGAGATCTGATAGAGATAGATAAATGGTAAAGTAAATATTTTTGGTATTTTTGGTTTATACAATGGAAAGTAATAGACCACAAAATAGTAGATCGGAAACTTATATGATGGAAAATAGACCTGGGGGCCATAGGTTTCACTAGAGGTTTCTCTCAAGATAAAAAATAATACGGTGGGTGAACAAATTACTTCCGAGCAATTGATAGAAAAGCGCAAAGTTATGATGATATCTAAGGCAATGATATGATCATGAATATAGGCATCACGTCCATGTCAAGTAGACCGAAACGATTCTGCATCTACTACTATTACTCCACACATTGACTGCTATCCAGCATGCATCTAGAGTATTAAGTTCATAAGAACGGAGTAACGCATTAAGCAAGATGACATGATGTAGAGGAATTAACTCAAGCAATATGATGAAAACCCCACCTTTTTACCCTCGATGGCAATAATACTGCCTTGCTACCCCTACTGTCATTGCGAAAGACACCGCAAGATTAAACCCAAAGCTAAGCACTTCTCTCATTGCAAGAAAAAACAATCTAGTTGGCCAAGCCAAACCGATAGTTCGAAGAGAATTACAAAGATATCAAAACATGCATAAAAGAATTCGGAGGAGATTCAAATAATATTCATAGATAAGCTGATCATAAAGAGACAATTCATCGGATCTCGGCAAACACACCGCAAAGAAAGTATTACATCGAATAGATCTCCAAGAACATCGAGGAGAACATGGTATTGAGAATCAAAGAGAGAGAAGAAGCCATCTAGCTACGGACCCGTAGGTCTGTGGTAAACTACTCACGCTTCATCGGAAGGGCAACAAAGTTGATGTAGAAGCCCTCCGTGATCGAATACCCCTCCGACAGGGTGCCGGAAAAGGTCCCTAGATGGGATCTCACGGGTACAAAAGGTTGCGGCGGTGGAAAGGTGTTTTTGTGGACTCCCATGTTGATTTTGGGATATATGGGAATATATAGGCGCATGAATTAGGTCAGGGGGTGCACGAGGGTCCCACAAGGGTGGGGGGCACGTCCTACCCCCCTGGGCACGCCCTCCGTCCTTGTGGCAGCCTCGTGGCTCCTCCGACTTCATCTCCAAGTCTCCCGGTTGTCTTCTGGTCCAAGAAAAATCATCACGAAGGTTTTATTCCGTTTGGTATTCCTTTTCTGCCAAACTAAAAAACAGGAACTGGCACTAGGCTCTAGGTTACTAGGTTAGTCCCAAAAATAATATAAAATAGCATATCAATGCATATAAAACACCCAAAACAGATAATATAATAACATGGAATGATAAAAAATTATAGATACATTGGAGACGTATCAATTACAGACTCGATCTACCATGAGATCAGAGGAACTAAACTCTAACTAGTAGGATGATACGTCCATTTTGCATCATGTTTTCCTACTGTTATTTAAGATTTTTTATCCATAATAATGCTTTTTGGAGTAATTCTAGTGCCTTTTCTCTCATAATATGCAAGGTATACACAAAGAGGGAGAATTCTGGCAGCTGGACATCTGGACCTGGCAAAGCTACGTCAGGCCACCTATTCTGCACAACTCCAAACAAGCTGAAACTTCACGGAGATTTTTATCAAATATATGATGAATATTGGAGCAAAAAACTACGAGAGGGGGCCCACCAGGTGGGTACAACCCACCTGGGCGCGCGAGGGAGCCCAGGCGCCCCCTGGTGGGTTATGCTCAACCAGGCCCACCTCCGGTGCCCATCTTCTGGTATATAAGTAATTTTGACCTAGAAAAAATAAAGGGAGGACTTTCGGGATGGAGCGCCGCCGTCTCGATGTGGAACTAGGGCAGGAGCACTTTTGCCCTCCGGCGGAGCGATTTCGTCACGGGAACTTCCCTCCCGGAGGGGGAAATCATCGTCATCATCATCACCAACAACTCTCCCATCTTGGGGAGGGCTATCTTCATCAACATCTTCAACAATGCCATCTCATCTCAAACCCTAGTTCATCTCCTGTGTTCAATCTTGTTACCGGAACTATAAATTGGTGCTTGTGGGTGACTGATACGCCTCCAACGTATCTATAATTTCTGAAGTTTTCATGCTGTTATATTATCATTCTTGGATGTTTTATAATCATTTTATAGCAACTTCGTACCATTCTTTGGTACTAACCTATTAACCCGGTGCCCAGTGCCAGTTGCTGTTTTTTGCTTGTTTTTTACATCACAGGAAATCAATATCAAACTAAGTCCAAACACAGCGAAACTTTATGTGGATATTTTATGGACCATAAGACATCCATTGGCAAGAGAAGCACCTAGGGTGGGGGTGCCCCGAGGGGGGCACAACCCACCAGGGTGCGCCTGGGGGCCCAGGCGCACCTAGGTGGGTTGTGCCCACCTCGGTGGCCTCCCGCCCTCCTCTTTACCCTATAAATTCCCAAATATTCCAAAAACCCTCGGGGTTACCCTAGATCAGAAGTTCCTCTACCGGAGGCCTCTATAGCCACCAAAAACCAATCTAGACCCGTTCCGGCACCCTGCCGGAGGGGGGAATCATCACCAGTGGCCATCTTCATCATCCTGGCGACCACCACGATGAGGAGGGAGTAGTCCACCCCCGGGCTGAGGGTTTGTACCAGTAGCTATGTGTTTAATCTCTCTCTATCTCTCTCTCGTGTTCTTGAGATGTCATGATTGATGTGTACTATGCAACCTTCTTCTTGTAGACGTTGTTGGGCCTCCAAGTGTAGTGGTTTGTAGGACAGTAGCAAATTTCCCTCAAGTGGATGACCTAAGGTTTATCAATCCGTGGGAGGCGTGGGATGAAGACGGTCTCTCTCAAACAACCCTGCCACCAAATAACAAAGAGTCTCTTGTGTCCCCAACACACCTAATGTCGGTGTCAAAACCGGCGGATCTTGGGTAGGGGGTCCCGAACTGTGCGTCAAGGTCGGATGGTAACAGGAGACAAGGGACACGATGTTTACCCAGGTTCGGGCCCTCTCGATGGAGGTAAAACCCTACTCTTGCTTGATTAATATTGATGATATGGGTAGTACAAGAGTAGATCTACCACGAGATCAAGGAGGCTAAACCCTAGAAGCTAGCCTATGGTATGATTGTGTATGATGATTGTTCTGTCCTATGAACTACAACCCTTCGGTTTATATAGACACCGGATAGGGTTAGGGTTACACAGAGTCGGTTACAATGGTAGGAGATCTTGAGTATCCGCATCGCCTAGCTTGCCTTCCACGCCAAGGAAAGTCCCATCCGGACACGGGACAAAGTCTTCAATCTTGTATCTTCATAGTCCAGGAGTCCAGCGAAGGTATAGTCCAGCTACCCGAACACCCCCTAATCCAGGACTCCCTCAGTAGCCCCTGAACCAAGCTTCAATGACGACGAGTCCGGCGCGCAGATTGTCTTCAGCATTGCAAGGCGAGTTCCTCCTCCAAGTCCTTCATAGAAGATTGTAAACACCAAAAATAGTGTACGGCTCTGCAAAAATAAGTTTCCACATATTGCCATATAGAGAATTATATTAACACAAATCAAATCTGCTGACGTATTCCGCAGTGCGTCAACACACTGCGGCCAAGCTCTTTATACAAATTGTTTTTACTTTTCCACCTCAGCGCGTTTAGCAAGGTGGTTTCCTTGGCACGTCTTGTCAAAGCAGAGATCATGTGCCCCTTTTAACGAGATTCTCATCAATACGGACGTGGGTAACCCAATCGTGCCCGTTAGCATGTTCCCTTAATTAAAGGTGAGTCCAAAACGGTTACGGGGAGGGTTCTTGGTATTCAGCCTCTTATAAAGAGACCAAGGCCTCGCTCCTTTGCTTAATCTCAAACGAGTTCGCCTGTCGCCTCGAGTTCCAACACCCCCAGCTTCTGATTCCAGGCGCTTCGGACTTTCGACAATGTCCGGTTCTGACCTGCAAGGCCGATGGATGCCTTCCTCCGTCACGGAGGAGGACGTATTAAGGTTGAGGGAGGCTAAGTTCCTGACCAGCGAGATTTTGCATAGGTTGCCTGCTCAAGGACAGGTTATTCCCAGTCCCTAGCCCGGCCAGAGCGTGGTGTTCATGTCTCACTTCCTCCGAGGGTTAGGCTTCCCCATGGATCCCTTTGTGAGGGTACTGTTGTTTTATTACGGGCTAGATTTTCATGACTTAGCTCCGGAGTCCATCCTCCATATCTCCTCATTTATCGTAGTGTGTGAAGCGTTCCTCCATGTTACCCCTCACTTCGGATTATGGCTCAAGACCTTCAAAGTGGAGCCGAAGATGATCGAGGGGCGACACGCAGAGTGCGGAGGCGCTGTCATAAGAAGAAATGCCGATGCTCCCGGCCCGAGGGCTCTTTTCAAGAGGAGCTTGGCTTGTGGCAACGAGAGTAGTTTTATATCACCGCTCCTCGGGGCACCACATGGGTGGCGCCTCCTGCCTTTCGCTCGGGTCCCCCACCACGGCTAGCGTCGTGGATCAACATAGGGTTAGATTGGGGCTTGCCCAAAGACGTACCCTTGCTGCAGGGGCCCTTTAAAGATCTCTTGGAAGGAGACCTCAACCTGGTCAAGGTGACACAGGTCATGCTGATTCGCCGGACACTGCCTAGCAAACGTCGCCCCCTTCGCCAGTGGGAGTTCAATCTAGAGGGACCACGAGCTCTCCAGGATTTTATGAGCGCGACGCCCGCGGAGATGTATAAACTGTTCTTCGGATCACAAGAAGAGTGTCCGGATTTGACCGAGGACGCAGGCCTAAGCCGCAATCGCCCGGATACTCAAGTAAGTAACCTTGTGCCCGGACCTTCTATCTGCATAATTAACATGCCCTTAACAGAGCTCTCCTTTTAAACAGGAGTGGATAGCGAAGGCGAAGCTGATCAGGTGTCCGGCTCCCCTTCCCGAAACCAGGCCGGATCCCGTGCTAGTCAGGATGCTAGAGGTAGCGCCTTTGGAGGGAAGCAAGGGGGAGGACAAGGAAACTACGGCCTCCTCGAAGGAGGCTGTTCCGAAGGGAGGAACCGACGATTCCTCTCCTAGGGAAAAGAAGAGAGCCGCCTCTGACGATCCGAAGACCGTGGTCTCGAAGCGGGGGGAAAGATCCTCGTCAGAGGGTCCGGTGCCGGGGAGCTCCTCGGCCGGACTGCGTACTCAAGGAGATCAGCCCTCCAGCGAGCCGTAAGTAGAGAAAGATTTTCCTTTCGAGGGATGAGAGAAATCCATGATTTATATCTGAGAATTTTAACCGAATTCTTACCTTGTAGTTCGGACCTCAGCCCTTCTCAGCAGAGCTCGTCTTCGGGGGATCTTCTTCTAGAGATGATGGTGAGCGGGACGCCTCCTTCTGCTGGGCCGCCTAGCGAGGCGGGCGACCCTGAGGTGTCGTCACGGAGGGTTTCTCCGAGTTCGGCAGGGGCGGAAGATAGCGATGGGGCCCCCCGAAGTTCTCCGCGTTCGGCCTTCGAAAGAGGCCATGGGATGAGTTCGGCACCTTCTGGTGCTCAGCCGGAGGAGCTAAACATTTTGTTAGGGCGAGCTTCTATTTCAGAGGAGCACCATGCATTAATGGGCACGGTGATTGAAAGGATTTCGTCCGCAGAGAGTGGACTGCGTGAGGCCGTCGAAAGTTTATTGACGGGTTTTGAGGTACATTAGATAATGTATACTTTTGTTAGTTGCGCGTAAATAAGATGAGCCCTATGTAGATAGTAGCCCCTGAGACTCTGCATGTCATCAAGAAATGACGGCACGCGGAGGATCATAATCCCAGGTCTAAAATTTCGCCTTTTAATGTAGGCTGCAGGGTGTCCGGAATCAATCCGAACTGCTGGTTTTGCCGAACTAAAGCGGCAACTGGACGTGGCAGATGCCGACATCGCGCTTGTCAACAAGCGGTTGGATGAGGCTCAAGGTATGTGATTCCTCGGGCAGCATTAGGTAAGAAGAGTTTTATGCCAGCGTCTTACGATATGTGTGCTTGACGCAGATGGTGCGGCCGCCGTGGAGAGTCTTAGGGCAGAACTTGCCCGAGCTAAAGATGAAGCCAGGAGAAGTGATGCGGCTGCCAAGAAGGCCCTTGAAGAGCTGAGAGCCGAACAGGCTTCTCATTGCCGAAGCAAGGAAGAGATGGCCACTATGGCCGAAAAGTTAAAGAGCACTGCAGACCGTTGCATACTTCTTGAGAAAGAAGACCAGGCGAGACAGTCGGTCCTAGAAAAGGCCGTTGCTGATGCAAAGGATGCGCACTCTGCAATGAGAGCTGCGAAGGAGGAGCTGCGTCAGGCCGAACAGATTGCGGCTGGAAAGCCCTTCATGCTGCGGAGAAAATTTTGCGATCCGAAGTTTGCTCCGTTGGACCAAATGTGGAGTGTGGAGGACACCTATCTGGATTTGGCAGCGAGTGCTGCTGATGCAACCGAACACTTCTGGGATCTAGAAGACCGTGAAGTGGAAAAACTGTTCTGGTCGCAATTTCATAATCCAGAGCGTCCACTAGCAGTGGATGATCGTTTGGCTCAATGGGCCGAACTTAATAGGTTGTCCGGACTCACCATGAAGTATGTCATGGGTCATCTGTGGCCGGGGAGGTCGGAGCCGAAGAGTTATTTTAGTTTGGTGCAGCAATTCCTTGACGCAGTGCCGCGCATTAATGCAATGAAGAGGTAGGCGTGTATAGAGGGTGCAAGGATGGCTCTTGCCCGTGTCAAGACATACTGGGCAGAGATGGAGACCATCGTTATTGCGTCCCGAGATTCGGAGAAAAGCCGAGTATCCTCCGAGCACTATTTTCAGGAAGTCCTTGAAGGCGCTTGTGTAATAGAATCGTAGTGCTTGAAGGATGCTATGTTATTATAGCATATGTAATGATGAAGAAATATCTTTATAAACTGTAGTGGCCTTTTTATACTTGTGCCTTCAAGTATTGTGAACACCTCCTGTGCGGCCGTTTAAAATATATGTATAAAATCTGAAAGATTGCAGTCGTTGGCTTCAACCCCCACGCACATAGTGCGGGGGTGCTCGCAGAAGACGCATTTTCACACTTAACCCAACGTCTTGGTCCCACAAAGGAGGTGATAGCGCAGCGGGTCAGGCAACTGGACTATAATGCTTTAACACTTTCACTGAGCCATAGGAGCTTGACAGTGGGACTATTTAGGTAGCCCATTGGTGGTGACTGCGCTCGCCCGAGTTCGGGGCGTGTATGTGCCTGACCGGGAAGCGGCCCTTCGTTAACGCGGAGGAATCCGATAGATTCCAATAGGTCATCGAGTGGCTGACCAGTCTCACGCTACATCATGACAGTCAGTTTTCGGCTTTCTCTACTGAGGTGCTCGCCCGGCTGAACCGGGGCACAATCGCAGTAGTTCTCCTGGTGCTACCTTAGCCGATAGAGCGGAACGTAAGGTAGCCGAACTTAGGAGCCGGGCAACCCAACATTTGACCAAAGACATGATTCGGAGCTGATGCATATAATGCCAAAACTCGCGACGCCGAACACTCCCTAGGGTGCTCGATCTTTATGAGTGCGGCCTAAACAACACTCTTTGCGAAAAAAGCTCCTAGTGTCCAGGTACGTGCAAAAAATTCTGACGTGGCCACATGCCAAGACGCCAGCCTCCTCCTTGGTTATGTAGGAAAGAACCAGGGGATGTATTGCAACAAGAGACAGTAAAAAAAGGTTTACGCAGGGTCTTAATCTGAAAAGAATCCTTTAGGACGGGTCCCTACTGCACGTCTGCGCCTGTGTCTCCGTTGTGCCATATCCTGGACGGGCGCCGCACGACGTTCATCTGTAAAAGAGAGGAACTAAACTGAAAACGGGTCGTGCCGAACAAAAGGTTTTAAAATAAATGAAATATAAAGTAAGATGTAAAATTGAGCTTTATTGTCTCTGCGTTTAGCCCCTAGTACGGGGGTATATGGCCTCTAAGCCTACGTTGATGATGGACTTGTGCCAAACTCGTCTATTCCGGGTCCGTGGCCTTTAATGACCTATATCGAAAAGTCTTTTGGCTGGTGAGGCCATTTTATTGTGCGGCTGTCTAAGCGGCCGCACAGTCCTCCGCTTGGGAGAGGCGCACTTTAGTGCGTCCCCTTCAAAGAGATGATGCCTCGTGGACCGGGCATCTTAAGCGTGAGAGATGCATAGTGCGGTATTGCATTAAAGCGAGCGAAAGCTTCACGTCCCAGTAGTGCTTGATAGCGACTTGAAAACGGAACGACATGGAAGGTCAGCTTTTCGCGACGGAAGTTACCGGCAGAGCCGAATATAACTTTGAGCCAGAGAAAACCCATACAATGGGTGTCCGGACCAGGTGCTACCCCTTGAAAGGAGGTTTTGCTGCGGCGGATTCTTGCTGGGTTTATCCCCATGTGATGGATTGTATCCTGATATATCAGGTTTAGTCCACTGCCGCCGTCCATAAGGACATTTGTAAACTGGAATCCGCCAATTATTGGGTCGAGTATCAGGGCAGTCCAGCCTGCGTTTTTGATATTTCTAGAATAGTCTAGTTGATCGAAAGTGATTGGTTTTAATAACCAGTGGCGGGACCCGTTGGGGATAGGTCGTATTGTGCGTACCTTTATGGGTGCCATACGTTTTGTTACGTGAACTAAGTTCACTGTTTTTACTTCTTGTGGGAAGTTCTTTTGTTTCCTGGTGCTCTGCTTCTGGGGTTCATCCTCGTCTTCGCTTGGTGTGTCGAGCCCCTTGTGTTCGGCATTGAGTCTTCCGGATTGTTTAAAAACCCAACAATCTCTGTTAGTATGGTTAGCAGGCTTCCCAGGAGTACTGTGTATCTGACATATCCTGTCCATGATTCTGTTTAAGTTGGACGGATCATCCCTATTATCCTGGAGGGGTGGCTTTGTCTGATTTTGTCGCGAGCCTTTGAATCCGGCATTAACTGCCGTGCTCTTCGGACTTTTTTCTTTAGTTCAGCGACGATCCTTGTTGCGTCGCGGTTTTCCGTTTCCATTCCTGATTTCGGATGTACTTGGGTCACTGGGGTTGCATCTTGCCAACCAGCTGTCCTCTCCTACGCAAAAGCGGGTCATGAGGCTTGTGAGTGCGGCCATTGTTCTTGGCTTTTCCTGGCCGAGGTGTCTGGCGAGCCACTCGTCTCGGACATTATGCCTGAAAGCTGCTAAGGCTTCGGTGTCTGGACAATCTACTATCTGATTCTTTTTAGTAAGGAATCTATTCCAGAACTGCCGAGCTGATTCTCCGGACTGTTGAGTTATGTGACTGAGATCGTCTGCATCCGGAGGGCGGACATAGGTCCCTTGAAAATTTGCTCGGAAAGCGTCCTCGAGCTCTTCCCAACTTCCAATTGTGTTTTCGGGAAGGCTTTTAAGCCATTGCCGGGCTGGCCCTTTAAGCTTAAGGGGTAAATATTTAATGGCGTGAAGATCATCTCCTCTAGCCATATGTATGTGGAGGATATAATCCTCGATCCAGACTCCGGGGTCTGTCGTTCCATCATACGCCTCTATGTTAACGGGTTTGAATCCCTCTGGAAATTCATACTCCAGAACCTCATCGGTGAAGCAAAGGGGGTGTGCGGCGCCCCTGTATTTGGGTGTGCCGGATTCTGGTGATGGCTTTTTTGCATTGCTTGCAAGAGCTTGCTTTCTTGGCCCATAAATGGACCTGGCTGGGCCATGATGCGACTCCTTGGGTGGGTCGCATAACGATTTGAGTACGATGCCACTTGCCGCCTTATTGGGTCGTCTATCCGACCGTATGGCTTTTTTATTTTTTGAGTACGAGGGCTCTAGGGCCTCTTCGTCGAATTCGGGCAGGAGCTTCCTCTTTGGATAGCTTTTAGTACGACGACCATCGCCGTATCTGTCTGCGGTGTTGATTACTTTGTTCCATTTAATACGGAGTGCATCTTCTGCTGTATTTAGCTTCCGCTTCTGCTTTTTCAGGCTTCGTGCAGTTGCAACGAGCCTCTTGTGGAGACTTTTCTGCTCCATGGATCTATCCGGCGTAAGGTTGTCCGGAATGCCGTTTTCGCCGGGGGAGGGAGTTTCGGTTTCTCTATCCGTGTTGCCCTGTTCGGACGACTGCTCTAAGGCTTGCTCGTCGCCTGCCGGCTTGTCCTGCTCTATGGCTGGGTTTTTTTTGAGGCGGGGCTTGGGTCGGTGTTTATGCCGACGCTTTGATTGCTTTCCGGGGGGTCTATCTCCCGTTCCATCCCCTTTGTCCTCGTTGTCGTTTCCCTTAGGGGTATCTACCATGCACACATCGTGAGATGCTTTGGATTTCCAATGCCCTATGAGCGTTGGTTCATAGGTATCTCCTGCATCGTCATCCATGCTGTCGATGTCTGCGGAGTCAAAGTTGAGCACGTCGTTTAGGCTGTCGACGGTGGCTATAAAGTGGGTGGTGGGTGGGCTTTGTATTTCCTCATCGTCCGTATCCCATCCTCGCTGACCGTAATTCGGCCAGGGCACTCCTGATACAGAGAGAGACTTGAGAGAGTTCAAGATGTCGCCAAGAGGCGATTGCTGAAAGATGTCCGCGGTGGTGAACTCCATTATGGGTGCCCAATCGGATTCGATTGGCAGGGGCACGGGGGGGGGGGGGGGGGTCCGGTGTCCGGATAGGAGTCCGGACCCTCGGAGTCACGGGCCGTGCGGAGTGCGTGGCTGGCGTTCGACTCAATTGCCTTTGAGATCGCAGCCCCCAAGGTGACGTTCAACCGCTCATCCTCGATAGGTGTAATAGGCTCCGAGTCTAAGGTCAGACGGTGCATGTGCGGCCTCCAGGACACTGTTCGGAGGCAGAGCTAGATCATGCCCCTCGAGGTAGTGCGGCGCGCTTGGCTGTGGCTCGAACCCGTCGAAGATCAGGTCTCCGCGGATATCAGCCGTGTAGTTTAAGCTTCCAAACCTGACTTGATGCCCAGGGGCGTAGCTTTTGATCTGCTCCAGATGACCAAGCGAATTGGCCCGCAGAGCAAAGCCGCCAGGGACGAAGATCTGTCTGGGGAGAAAAGTCTCACCCTGGACCTCGTCGTTATTGATGATCAAAGGAGCCATCGGGCCTAAAGGCGACGACACAGAGGAACTCTCAATGAAAGCACCAATGTCGGTGTCAAAACCGGCGGATCTCGGGTAGGCGGTCCCGAACTGTGCGTCAAGGTCGGATGGTAACAGGAGACAAGGGACACGATGTTTACCCAGGTTCGGGCCCTCTCGATGGAGGTAAAACCCTACTCCTGCTTGATTAATATTGATAATATGGGTAGTACAAGAGTAGATCTACCACAAGATCAAGGAGGCTAAACCCTAGAAGCTAGCCTATGGTATGATTGTGTATGATGATTGTTCTGTCCTATGAACTACAACCCTCCAGTTTATATAGACACCGGATAGGGTTAGGGTTACACAGAGTCGGTTACAATGGTAGGAGATCTTGAGTATCCGCATCGCCTAGCTTGCCTTCCACGCCAAGGAAAGTCCCATCCGGACACGGGACGAAGTCTTCAATCTTGTATCTTCATAGTCCAGGATTCCGGCGAAGGTATAGTCCGGCTACCCGAACACCCCCTAATCCAGGACTCCCTCACCTAATACAATGGTAAATTGTATAGGTGCACTAGTTCGGCGAAGCGATGGTGATACAAGTGCAATATGGATGGTAGATATAGGTTTTTGTAATCTGAAAATATAAAAACAGCAAGGTAACTAATGATAAAACTGAGCATAAATGGTATTTTAATGTGTTGAAACAAGGCCTAGGGTTCATACTTTCACTAGTGCAAGTTATCTCAACAATAATAACATAATTGGATCATATAATTATCCCTCAACATGCAACAAAGAGTCACTCCAAAGTCACTAATAGTGGAGAACAAACGAAGAGACTATTGTAGGGTACGAAACCACCTCAAAGTTATTCTTTCGGATCGATCTATTCAAGAGTTCATACTAGAATAACACCTTAAGACACATATCAACCAAAACCCTAATGTCACCTAGATACTCCAATGTCACCTCAAGTATCCATGGGTATCATTATACGATATGCATCACACAATCTCATATTCATCTATTCAAAGTTTCAAACCAACACAAAGAACTTCAAAGAGTGCCCCAAAGTTTCTACCGGAGATTCAAGACGAAAACGTGTGCCAACCCTTATGCATAAGTTCACGAGGTCACAGAACCCGCAAGTTAATCACCAAAACATACATCAAGTAGATCACGTGATATCCCATTGTCACCACAGATAAGCACATGCAAGACATACATCAAGTGTTCTCAAATCCTTAAAGACTCAATCCGATAAGATAACTTCAAAGGGAAAACTCAATCCATTACAAGAGAATAGAGGGGGAGAAACATCATAAGATCCAACTATAATAGCAAAGCTCACGATACATCAAGATCATGCCAAATCAAGAACACGAGAGAGAGAGAGAGAGAGAGAGAGAGATCATACACATAGCTACTGGTACATACCCTCAGCCCCGAGGGTGAACTACTCCCTCCTCGTCATGGAGAGCGCCGGGATGATGAAGATGGCCGCTGGTGAGGGATTCCCCCTCCGGCAGGGTGCCGGAACAGGGTCCCGATTGGTTTTTTATGGCTACAGAGGCTTGCGGCGGCGGAACTCCCGATCTATTCTGTTCCTCGATGTTTTTAGGGTATATGGATATATATAGGCAAAAGAAGTCGGTCAGGGGATCCACAAGGGGCCCACGAGGGTGGGGGCCACGCCCAGGGGGTAGGGCGCGCCTCCCTGCCTCGTGGCTTCCTCGAAGCTTCCCTGACGTCTACTCCAAGTCTCCTCACTACAAAAAAAAGACACTTTCGTGACATTTTGGGCCGAACGAAAAGTTTTTTTTGTGATACTTATGACACTTCTATGATGATAATTGTGACAAAACCCGGTATCATCATAGATGTGGTGGGGTCCTACTTCTATGACAAAAAATCATGACAGAAAATGGGCTTTTCGTCCTGGGCGGGCCGGAGACGCAACTGCATGACAATCTTTGGGCCGTCCATGACGGAAAAAACTATGGTAGAAGCGAGGGAGAGGAAAATATCGGGGTGTTCCCGGTTATGGTGGGTGGTCGGGGCCGAGCGATGCGCGTTTCTCTTGTACACGCACGCGCGTGGGTGCGAGGCGTTGGGCTCTAACTAAACCCGAGCGAGGAGTTGGGCTCTATCTGAACCCGAGCGATTGCACTGCAGGCTATGCGTTATTGAACCCGAGCGATCGATCGATGGCTGTTAACTGAACCCGATCGAGTGATTCCTTCGCTACTGCTGCTAACTGAAGCCTACCAATGCTGCCTCTGGATGAACAGTGAGCGTTGCTTGGGGGGTTTGGATGAAAAGTTCCCGGTGGGGGTGGATGAACAGGACCCCGATCGATCAAGCCGGTTGGGGCTGGATGAACAGGAATTCGTGGAGGGCAGGATGAATAGGACGACCCCGTGGAGGGCAGGATGAACAGTAGACGATGGAGGGCTGGATGAATAGTAGCCCATGGAGGGGTGGTTGAACAGGAGCCCATGTAGAGGGCTGGTTGAACAGTAGCCGGTGGAGTAGCGTGCGGTGGAGGCTGGATGAACAGGAGCCCGTGGATGAACAGTCGCAGGTGGAGGCTGGAGGAGGTCGATGGTGGATGAACAGTAGCCCGTGGAGGATGGAGGGGGTCTACGGTGGAGATGAGTAGTATCCTGTGGAGTCCCGTTTTGCGGTACGCCACACCCCTCCCGATGAACAGGACCCCCGTTTCGACCGTAGCGCTCCAACACAAGTCTGTTTCCTCCGTTTTGCGATACGCCACACCCCTCCCGATCAACAGGACCCCCATTTTGACCGTAGGAGGTCCGTTTCCTCCGTTTTGCGGTACGCCAGACCCCTCCCGATGAACAGGATCCCATTTCGACCGTGGCCGGTCGAACACAAGGCCATTTCCTCCATTCTGCGGTACGCCAGGCCTCGTTTCCATCGGCTATTCCGTCCAAGCCCTCCCGATGAACACGACGACGCATTCCGTTCCGACCCAGCCGGTTGGCTCCCCATGAACACGACGACGAAGCTATTTCTCTGCTCCGACCTAGCCATGTACACGAGCCCTGGCCGTACGTACGCGCGAGTAGGCGTTCGAGACCCCGCCCGTATGTACGTACGTCGCCGTATTTACTTTCTTGTACCCTGGCCACTGTACGTATGTGTACATGCTACGTGCGCGCCTCTACTACGACACATGCGCGCCTCTACATTGACTAGTATGTACGTACACTTTGGCGGCCAGAATGACAACGCTACGTATGGTTCGAACAGGTGGGTCCCGACTGTTAGGCACTTCCTTGCGTGCGAAGATGTAGCTGGTGGGTCCCAGCAGCAGGGGGGCGAATCATTTTTTGTTTTTTTTGCCCGGACGCACTTCCTTGCGTGCGAAGAAGTAGCTGGTGGGTCCCAGCAGTCAGGGGGAAACATTTTTTTTGTGAAATATGGTGTCCCGTCCGGTGGGCCCCCGCTGTCAGGTCGAGGAATAATTATTTTGTGCGTAATAAGGAGGCACTTCCTTGCTGCGGTCGTGGACCCAGCTGTTAGCCTCTCCATGTACAGTCCACATCCGATGGAAGTCGTTCCTTGACCACGTTGACCACGCCGCGCCGAGAGCACCAGGGTGGTGGACGACGGCGAGGCCTAGGAAGGGGACGACGCGGAGCCAGGGAAGAAGCGGCAGTGGATGCCCACGCGTAGAGGAGTACGAGGGTTCACTGGTTTGCTATGGTGTGAGGCTGCCGTCGCCACAAAATAACAGGGGGTGTGGGTGAGTAGAGGGATGTCCTGGCCAGCGGTGGGAATAGTAGGGGGCGGTGAGGCCTCCGCGGCAGCATAGCCGGCCATGGGAGGCAGGAGCATGCGGCACGACCGGCGCTGCTTTGGGCGGCTGGAGCAACTTGACCAGAGGTTGAAAAAGCACTACGGCCGTTGGATGGACATCATACGGTCACTGGAGCTAGAAACGTTCATATTGACTAAGTTGACAAAGCACTCCGTCCCCGTAAACTTAGTAGGCCCACAAGTCAGCCTCCCACCAAGGTGGGTCCCAACCAGCAGGGGGGTATTCATTTTTTGTGCGTAGTAAGGAGGCACTTCCGGTGGGTCCGAGCTGACAGCGGGGGGAACGTTTTTTGCGCAATACGGTGGCCCGTCCGATGGGTTCCAGCAGTCAGGGGGGAAACATTTTTTCGCAAAATACGGTCGCCCGTCCGGTGGGTCCCTGTTGTCAGGTGGAGGAATCATTATTTTCCGCGTAATAAGGAGGCACTTCCTTGCTGCCGTCGTGGACCCAGCTATCAGCCTCTCCAAGTACAGTCCACATCTGATGGAAGCCGTTCCTTGACCACGTTGACCACGCCGCGCCGAGAGCACCAGGGCGGTGGACGACGGCAAGGCCTAGGAAGGAGACGACGTGGAGCCGGGGAAGACGCGGCAGCAGAAGCCCGCGCGGAGAGGAGTATGAGGGTTCACTGGTTCGGCTGCGGTGTGAGGCTGCCGTCGCTGCGAAATAACAGGGGGTGTGGGTGAGTAGAGGGATGGCCTGGCCAGCGGTGGGAGTAATAGGGGGCGGTGAGGCCTTCGCGGCATCACAGCCGGCCACGGGAGGCAGGAGCACGCGGTACGACCGGCGCTGCTTTGGGCGGCTGGAGCAAGAAGACCAGAGGTTGAAGAAGCACTACGGCCGTTGGATGGACATCGTACATTCACTGCAGCTAGAATTGTTTATATTGACTAAGTTGACAAAGCCCTTGGTACGCGTCAACTTAGTAGGCCCATAGGCCAGCCTCCGAAACGGTGCACCCCAGATGTCAGGGGCAGGAATCATTTTTTGGGCGGCTGAAGCAAGAATATCCGAGATTGAAGAAGAAGCACGACATCTGTTGGATGGACATCCAACGGCCACAGCTGCCAGAACCGTGTGTTGTTGACAAAGCATTGCATACGCGTCAACTTAGTTTTTTTAGGGGACGTGTCAACTTAAAAGGCCCACAAGTGTGTGGCAGAGAACATATAGCCCATTTGCGATTTGTAAGAATGTACAACCCATTTTTTAATTGTAATGGAATTTACTACAGCCCGTTTACAGTTTGTTAAAAGTACAACCCATTTTCTAGCTAGGACAATGATTAATAATTTCAACTAACCGCTCAAAACAGAATTCAAAAAACATTCCCACATTTTTATAGGATCCTAAATATTTTTATCCAAAATTTCTAGTCAGATTAAATATAATTTCAAACTAAAGTTGTATTACGTTAAATTCCAACGAAATATTGCGCGCGCAACATGTAATGAAATTAAAATTTTCAAATTCCAAAAATAATATATTTTTTAAACTACGCGTTTGGTGCATTTTTATAGTTACTGCCCAGTTATTATAATTACATCCCATTTATTGTTTCTTAAAGTCCATTTTCTTGTTAAGCCTAATGCATACCTCCTAGGAAAGTTTGCATCCCAGAGGGGCGGAGAATAATAAGTTGACCCGGGTATTGTGTACAACTGTCGGCCCAATTGCATTGCTGATGTTAAAAAAAGGCCTGTGTAGTATAGTACAACCTAACATGGCTACTCAGCCCACATTCAGCGACGCCGGAAAGGCCCAAACAAGGCTTCTGTACAATTTTTTTGAAGTCACTGAGCTCAATTAATAACTTAAGAAAAAAGTTAGATTATAGTGGAACCTAATTAAAAGTTGTCACGAGCAAAGAAATAATTCAACGGGCCCCACTTGTGCGTGTGTGCGTGTGTGTGTGAGAGAGAGAGACCCATCGGTCGATGCTCGTAAATACATCATTCAGCCATATGCATTGCTGATGCTCAGTAAAAACTTATATAGTTGACACAATCATATAGAACATCATAGCACACTGAACTTGCATACAAAAATTTCACGCAGGTGGTGCTACCTCTTAAGCACTGTGTTGGATTTCCCCGAAGAGGAGGGGATGATGCAGCAAAAGTAGCGTAAGTATTTCCCTCAGTTTTTAGAACCAAGGTATCAATCCAGTAGGAGGCCACGAGCAAGTCCCTCGTACCTACACAAAACAAATAGCTCAATGCAACCAACACAATTAGGGGTTGTCAATCCCTTCACGGTCACTTACGAGGGTGAGATCTGATAGAGATGATAGATAATATTTTTGGTATAAAGATGCAAAGTAAAATAAAAGGCAAAGTAAAAAACAAAGCAATAATAAAGTGAGTGAAGATTGATATGATGAGAATAGACCTGGGGGCCATAGGTTTTACTAGTGGCTGCTCTCAAGAGCATAAGTATTTCTACGGTGGGTGAACAAATTACTGTTGAGCAATTGACAGAATTGAGCATAGTTATGAGAATATCTAGGTATGATCATGTATATAGGCATCAGGTTGAGACAAGTAGACCGACTCCTGCCTGCATCTACTACTATTAATCCACTAATCGACCACTATCTAGCATGCATCTAGAGTATTAAGTTAATGAATACAGAGTAACGCCTTAAGCAAGATGACATGATGTAGAGGAATAAATTCATGCAATATGATAAATACCGCATCTTGTTATCCTCGATGGCAACAACACAATATGTGCCTTGCTGCCCCTACTGTCACTGGTAAAGGACACCGCAAGATTGAACCCAAAGCTAAGCACTTCTCCCATTGCAAGAAAACCAATCTAGTAGGCCAAACCAAACTGATAATTCGAAGAGACTTGCAAAGATAACCAATCACACATAAAAGAATTCATAGAAGATTCTAATATTGTTCGTAGATAATCTTCATCATAAACCCACAATTCATCGGTCTCAACAAACACACCGCAAAAAGAAGATTACATCGAATAGATCTCCACGAGAGAGGGGGAGAACATTGTATTGAGATCCAAAAAGAGAGAAGAAGCCATCTAGCTACTAACTATGGACCCGAAGGTCTGAGGTAAACTACTCACACTTCATTGGAGGGGCTATGGTGATGATGTAGAAGCCCTCCGTGATCGATTCCCCTTCCGGTGGAGCTCCAGAATAGGCCCCAAGATGGGATCTCTTGGGTACAGAAGGTTGCGACGGTGGAATTAGGTTTTTGGCTCCGTTTGATATTCCGTTTCTTCGAAACACTGAAATAGGCAAAAAACAACAATTCTTGGCTGGGCCTCCGGTTAATAGGTTAGTCCCAAAAGTAATATAAAAAGTGGAAAATAAATCCCAATATGGTCCAAAATAGTAGATAATATAACATGGAGCAATAAAAAATTATAGATACATTGGAGACGTATCAGGCATCCCCAAGCTTAATTCCTGCTCGTCCTCGAGTAGGTAAATGATAAAAGAATTTTTGATGCGGAGTGCTATTTGGCATAATTTCAATGTAAATCTTCTCAATTATGGTATGAATGTTCAGATCCGAAAGATTCAAGACAAAAGTTCATATTGACATAAAAATAATAATACTTCAAGCATACTAACAAAGCAATTATGTCTTCTCAAAGTAACATGGCCAAAGAAAGTTTATCCCTACAAAATCATATAGTTTAGTCATGCTCCATTTTCATCACACAAGAATGCTCTCATCATGCACAACCCCGATGACAAGCCAATCAATTGTTTCATACTTTAATAATCTCAAACTCATAAACCTTCACGCAATACATGAGCGTGAGCCATGGATATAGCACTACGGGTGGAATAGAATATGAAGATGGGGGTTATGTGGAGAGACAAAAAAGGAGAAGATCTCACATCAACGAGGCTAATCACTGAGCTATGGAGACGCCCATCAACTGATGTTAATGCAAGGAGTAGGGAATGCCATGCAACGGATGCACTAGAGCTATAAATGTATGAAAGCTCAACAAAAGAAACTAAGTGGGTGTACATCCAACTTGCTTGCTCACAAAGACCTAGGGCATTTGAGTAAGCCCATCGTTGGAATATACAAGCCAAGTTCTATAATGAAAAATTCCCACTAGTATATGAAAGTGACAAAACAAGAGACTCTCTATCATGATGATTATGGTGCTACTTTGAAGCACAAGTGTGGCAAAGGATAGTAACATTGTCCCTTCTCTCTTTCTCTCTCCCTTTTTTTGGGCCTTCTCTTTTTTATGGCCTTTCTCTTTTTTTATTCCTCACTTGGGACAATGCTCTAGAGAATGATGATCATCACACTTCTATTTATTTACAACTCAATGATTACAACTCGATACTAAAACAAAGTATGACTCTATATGAATGCCTCCGGCGGTGTACTGGGATATGCAATGAATCAAGAGTGACATGTATGAAAGAATTATGAACGGTGGCTTTGCCACAAATACTATGCCAACTACATGATCATGCTAAGAAATATGACAATGATGAATGTGTCATGAAGAACGGTATGGTGGAAAGTTGCATGGCAATATATCTCAGAATGGCTATGGAAATGCCATAATAGATAGGTATGGTGGCTGTTTTGAGGAAGATATAAGGAGGTTTATGTGTGAAAGAGCGTATCATATCACGGGATTTGGATGCACCGGCGAAGTTTGCACCAACTCTCAATGTGAGAAAGGGCAATGCACGGTACCGAAGAGGCTAGCAATGATGGAAGGGTGAGAGTGCTTATAATCCATGGACTCAACATTAGTCATAAAGAACTCATATACTTATTGCAAAAATATACAAGTCATCAAAAACCAAAGCAGTACGCGCATGCTCCTAGGGGGATATATTGGTAGGAAAAGACCATCGCTCGTCCCCGACCGCCACTCATAAGGAGGACAATCAAATAACACCTCATGTTTCAAATTTGTTACATAACGTTTACCATACGTGCATGCTATGGGACTTGCCAACTTAAACACAAGCACTTCTCAAATTCACAATTACTCTACTAGCACGACTTTGATATTATCACCTCCATATCTCAAAACAATTATCAATCATCAAACTTTTCTTAGTATTCAACGCACTCAAAAGAAAGTTTACAAATCTTGAATACCAAGCATATTATTATTATTAAGGAAATTACCATGCTATTTAAGACTCTCAAAATAATCTAAGTGAAGCATGAGAGACCAATAGTTTCTCTAAAACAAATCCACCACCGTGCTCTAAAAGATATAAGTGAGGCACTAGAGTAAAACTATAAAGCTCAAACGATATAAGTGAAGCACATAGAGTATTCTATCAAATTCCAATTCATGTATGGCTCTCTCAAAAGGTGTGTACAGAAAGGATGATTGTGTTAAACTAAAAAGCAAAGACTCAAATCATACAAGGCGATCCAAGCAAAACACATATCATGTGGTGAATAAAAATATAGCTCCAAGTAAAATTATCGATGGAAGTAGACGAAGGAGGGGATGCCTTCCGGGGCATCCCCAAGCTTTGACTTTTTGGTGTCCTTGGATTATCTTGGGGGTGACATAGGCATACCCAAGCTTAGGCTCTTGCCACTCCTTGTTCCATAATCCATCAAAAGATTTCACCCAAAACTTGAAAACTTCACAACACAAAACTCAACAGAAATCTCATGAGCTCTGTTAGCGGAACAAAAAGAAAAGACCACTTCAAGGTACTGTAATGAACTCACTCTTTATTTGTATTGGTGTTAAACCTACTGTATTCCAACTTATCTATGGATTATAAACTATTTTATTAGCCATAGATTCATCAAAATAAGCAAAGAACACACGAAAAACAGAATCTGTCAAAAACAGAACAATCTGTAGTAATCTGTAACTAACGCAAACTCCTGGAACCCAAAAAAATCAGCCAAAATAGGAAGACCTAGGAAATTTGTTCATTGATCAGCAGAAATTGGAATCAGTATTTTATCACGTTCTGGTGATTTTTAACAATTGTTTCCGTGAACAGAAAGTTTCTGGAAATTACAGCAAGATCAAATAACAATCATCCAAGAAGATCCTATAGGTTTAACTTGGCACAAACACTAATTAAAAGATAAAACCACATCTAAACAGAAGGTAGATGGATTATTTATTCCTAAATAGAAGCAAAAACAAAAAAAACAAAAATAAAATTGGGTTGCCTCCCAACAAGTGCTATCGTTTAACGCCCCTAGCTAGGCATAAAAGCAAGGATAGATCTAGGTAGTGCCATAGTAATAAGATAGATTGGTGAAACTCATTTCATACTCCCTACGTTCGGCAGCAAGTTTTCTTTGAGGCAAGCAAAAGTAATCAAAAGGGCTAAATTTAATAGGGCAAAAATCCCCAAGATCAATTTTAGGAGGTATAGGTTCCTCTTTCGGCCCTTCGTATTGCATGACCAATTCATCATTATAAGCATTCTTTTGACAGAACCTTGTGAGCCTATACTCAAGAGAGTATCCTAGCTCTTTATTTTGAATAGCCAAATCATCATTAAGTTCAGAGATTCTATCAATTAAAATATTGGTAGGCACCTTTTTTCTAAGATTTTCATGGAAAGCAACATAGTCCATAGATTGAAAACGCATTATTTCTTCCTGATCAAAGAGGATAGATTCTATGTGTGACGCCCCCGATTCAATCGTACACTAATCATGCACGCAAATGTGTACGATCAAGATCAGGGACTCACGGGAAGATATCACAACACAACTCTACAAATAAAATAAGTCATACAAGCATCATAATACAAGCCAGGGGCCTCGAGGGCTCGAATACAAGTGCTCGATCATAGACGAGTCAGCGGAAGCAACAATATCTGAGTACAGACATAAGTTAAACAAGTTTTCCTTAAGAAGGCTAGCACAAACTGGGATACGATCGAAAGAGGCGCATGCCTCCTGCCTGGGATCCTCCTAACTACTCCTGGTCGTCGTCAGCAGGCAGCACGTAGTAGTAGGCACCTCCGGGATAGTAGACATCATCGACGGTGGCGTCTGGATCCTGGGCTCCATCGTCTGGTCGCAGCAATCAGATAGAGGTATGGGGGAAAAGGGGAAACAATGCAACCGTGAGTACTCATCCAAAGTACTCGCAAGCCAGGAACTACACTACATATGCATGGATATATGTGTAAAGGGCCATATCAGTGGACTGAAATGCAGAATGCCAGAATAAGAGGGGGATAGCTAGTCTTATCGAAGACTACGCTTCTGGTCGCCTCCGTCTTCCAGCAGGTAGAAGAGAGTAGACTGAAGTCCTCCAAGTAGCATCGTATAGCATAATCCTACCCGGCGATCCCCTCCTCGATGCCCTGTTAGAGAGCGATCACCGGGTTGTATCTGGCACTTGGAAGGGTGTGTTTTATTAAGTATCCGGTTCTAGTTGTCATAAGGTCAAGGTACAACTCCGGGTCGTCCTTTTACCGAGGGACACGGCTATTCGAATAGATTAACTTCCCTGCAGGGGTGCACCACACAACCCAACACGCTTGATCCCATTTGGCCGGACACACTTTCCTGGGTCATGCCCGGCCTCGGAAGATCAACATGTCACAGCCCCACCTAGGCTCAACAGAGAGGTCAGCACGCCGGTCTAAATCCTATGCGCGCAGGGGTCTGGGCCCATCGCCCATTGCACACCTGCACGTTGCGTACGCGGCCGGAGAGCAGACCTAGCAACCTCCATTACAAAGGAAGTCACGTTACGCGGTCCAACCCGGCGCGCGCCGCTCAGTCGCTGACGTCACGAAGTGCTTCGGCTGATACCATGACGCCGAGTGCCCATATCTTTCCCGCGTAGTTGGTTAGTGCGTATAGGCCAGTAGCCAGACTTAGATCAAATACCAAGATCTCATTAAGCGTGTTAAGTATCCGCGAACGCCGACAGGGCCAGGCCCACCTCTCACCCAGGTAGCCTCAACCTGCCCTGCCGCTCCGCCACAAAGATCCACACAGAGGGCCGTCGGGACAAAGGTCCTTTCAGCCCCCAATCCGTGAATCACTCGCGGGTACTCCTCGAGCCAACCCGACTTTGGTCACCACATGTATCGTGTTTAATGTATAGTATATACCCGTGATCAACTCCCGAGTGATCACGGCCCGATAGTATAGCATAGCAGACGGACAAGAATGTAGGGCCATTGATGGAAAACTAGCATCCTATACCAAGCATGTAGGATTGCAGGTAAAGGTAACAACAGTAGTAACAAGGACATGCTATGCATCAGGATAGGAATAACGGAAAGCAGTAACATGCTACACTACTCTAATGCAAGCAGTATAGATCAGAGTAGGCGATATCTGGTGATCAAGGAGGGGGGCTTGCCTGGTTGCTCTGGCAAGAGAGAGGGGTCGTCAACTCCGTAGTCGTACTGGGTAGCAGCGGCGTCGGTCTCGGTGTCTAGCGAGAGAAGAGGGGGAAGAAACAATAAATATTTAAGCAAGCAGATGCATAGTGATGCATGACATGACAAGTATCGGTGCTAGGGGTGCCCTATCGCGGTATGCGGTGATACCGGCGAAGGGGGAAAACATCCGGGAAAGTTTTCCCGGTGTTTCGTGTTTTCGGGCAGAGGAGCCGGAGGGGGAAAGTTGCGAGTTTGATATGTTAGGGGTGTGTGGCGGACGAACGGGCTGCGTATCCGGATTCTTCTCGTCGTACTGAGCAACTTTCATGTACAAAGTTTTTTCATCCGAGCTACGGTTTATTTTCTATTAATTTTAAAAGATTTTAAATCATTTTAGGATTTATTTAATTATTTTAATCTAACATTATCCAGAACAGTGCACGCTGACGTCAGCATGACGTCACCATGACGTCAGCAGTCAACAGGGGTGTTGACTATTCAAACTGACGTGTGGGTCCAGTGGGACCCACCTGTCATTCTGTGATTAGGTTAATTAGGGTTTAACTAACTAATTACTGTTTTGGTTAAACTAACAGTTAATTAGGTTAATCTAATTATGATCAATTAACTTAATTAATTCCTCAAGAAATTAATTAATTTAATTATTATCATTTATTTAATTATTATTATTATTATTATTTCTTTTTACTTAAAACCGTACTGTGGGCTGGGCCCCCCGTGTCATAGGCACAGGGGGCCGTTGCGGGTTAGCGGGCGCCTGTGCGAGTGCTCGCCTGCAGGGAGTGGCAGGGCGAGGCCAGAGGTCAAGGCGGCGCCGGCGCGGCCACGGCGCGGGTGTAGGGGCGGCCGCGGCCATGGCAAGGCCGTGGGTGGGCGCGAGAGCCGCACCCACGGGGAGGAAGCAAGGCAGGGGCGGCCAGGGAGGTAGCGGCAACCGGAAACGGGCGGAGGCAGCAGCGCCATCGCGCGGGCACGGCCAGTGCGGGGCGGAGCAGAGGCAGGGCGCGGCGCACGGCCAGGGCACGGCCGGACCGCGGTCAAGGGAGAGAGAGAAAGGGCGCGGCCATGGGCGCATTCAGGGGGCGCCGAGGAGCGGCCGTCGACGTGGTGAGCACGGGGGCGAACACGGGACAGGGGACGAACGGGGAGACCGGAGCGGCGGCGGGGGGGGGGGTGTAACGCCCCAAGACCGGAGATTCAGATGCCTTCCATGGATTCCGGGTTTCGTCATGTGTTTTGTTTTGCTTGTTGCTTTCCTCTTTGCATCTGTGCCTTGCATCATGTCATCATGCCACTAAATTTTGCAACTCAAATAAATTGCATGGATCTCTGATCTATTTAAATCGAGGGAATTCACATGGTGACTTCTCTTTATAACATATCCTCCTAATATTAGGGAGCTATATTAAATATTTCTTTAATTTGGAAATCACCACAACACACTTGCAAATAATCCCAATGCCTTTGTTATCTGAATTCTTGTTCTCCAACCTTGCCATATATTCTCTCATCATATTCCGGAGCTCCACCAAAAATCCGAACATTTTTAGACCTTCCCAACCCTCACTTCCTATTCAAACCATTTGAATTAAATTCAGATGAATTCGAATTTAAATCTTGCATTCATGCTAACTTCTATTTTCTTGGGACAAGCGCATTTTTGTGAGTCCGAGAAAATAATCCCCTTGCCCAAATTCTTGTCCACTCATTTCTTTTCTCTCCTTTTCTTTCTTTGCTGTTCTGTTTTTGTGAGGAGGTGTAGAAGTGAGAAAGAGAGAGAGCCCAATCAGCCCAGTCGGCCACTTGGTCCTCCTGTAGCTGCGGCCCAAGGCCCAGCCGACCCCTCTAACCCTAGCGCCAGGGGAGAGCCTCCTGCTCGATCCCCATCTCCCTCCCGAGCGCCGTCACGCAGGGAGAGGGCAGCGCTAACCCCTCTCCCGATCCACTTCTCTCCCTCGTTCCCCTCGTCAGCCCAGAGCTCGAGCTCCCGAGCTGCATCGCGCCCCATGGCCTCTGCCGCACCGCAGCTTTGCTGCCAGCGGCAACAGCAACAACAACATCGCCGTCGCTTTCCTCCTCTCCTACCATGCGCGCGTCCACTCAACCCCGTCGCCCTCCGTCTATATCGTCGCGCTGCCCGTGCTCCCCCTCACCGGCCAACAGCACCATGGATGCACCGCCCCAAGCTTCGTCGCCGGTCGCCTCCGTCCCGCCTCCGGTCAGATCCGGCGCCCCCATGGCCGGATCCGCCTGTCCCCGTCTATTCCTGGCCGCCGTGTCCCATCCCCTCACGCCGCCTCGCCGCTCCAGTGCCGCAGGAGAACCAACTGCCGCCAACATCGCCGGAGATGGGCCCCGACGCCCAGATCCGCTCGCCTTCACTGCCTCGGCGCCATCCCTGCCGCCGTCGTCTTCATCGGTTCCTGACGAGGACGGCGCCCCTCCAGTTCGTCTCGAGCACCAGTGTCTGCCCGATCTGTTCCCGTTGACCGCGAGCGTTGGCTGGGTCACCACCGCGCCAAGCCCCTCTCCATCGACCCCGCACGCCGTCGCAGAAACTTCGTCGCCGTCAGCCGGTGCAGCAGCGCCACCGCAGTACCGCCCCGACCTCCGCGACCAACGCCTCCACTACCTCCCCGTCGCTGCGCAAGCCTCCTGCATTGCGCCAAGTCCCAGCATCGCACCCCTGTTGCTGTTGACGCCAAGTCCAATGGTCTCCGAGCGTGGAAAGTGCCAAGTACCACCAAGTTCCTGATGGATGCGCCAAGTCCCCAGCGAGACCTGTTTTCGTCAAGTTCGACTACACGGCTATGACCTCGGAGTTGGACCGCAAGCGCTACCCCACCGGCAAGACCATACGGACGCTCGAACGACTACAGACCGAAATGTCAAGTTCCTCGTCGATACGTGTATGACTACCACACCAGAACGCCAAGTACATGGATATGCCAAGTTCCACTCCGAACGTGTACGAATACGCCGGGTGATGCGACAAGTACCTCTACTGACGATCCTGACATCTACGAAAACGTGTCCCACTACCGTGGCCGAGTACAACTACTTCCACTACCGTCGCGAGAACGACTACTTCCCACGACGTTCGTGAACGACTACTTCCCTCGACATTTGTGAACCGCCTCGAAACGCATGCTTCGAAGGTATAACCCCGAGACGACCGCCGTGGACCGTAGGCATGTGTTGTATGAGATGCACCGTTTGCACCGTGTCCGAATTGTCACTCGTTTCCATGCCACTAACTCGTGGGAACCCGGTAGTCGGGATCACCCCACCATCTCTAGCATGTTCCGCGCATCCGCACACTTGCTCTTTTGCACCAGTATCTAAATGAGTTGTCGGATCATCGGAATGTTGCCGTGGCACCATTTTCGTTGTCGTTGCCGTGGCACCCCTTTCGTTCCCGCCACGACGACTAATGCTTCATAATGCTCTTGTCAACATTTTCATAAATTTGCTTAAAACTTGCACATGTCATCCACATCATGATAACAACAATTAAAATGCTTAAAATGTTGTTTGTTTAAATTTGCTTAAATGCCATGCTAAAATGATTTATTTCATAACTAAATAACCGTAACTCCGAATTTAATAAACTTTATATGTAAATGGGGTAGAAAAATGCCTAGTTTAACATGGTGCACTTTATTTTGCTGTTTAACAACATTAAAATATGCTTTAGGACAGAACAGTACCAAACCTAATATATGCATATGAGGAGTTTCCGGACTTGTTATTTTGTTGTTCCGGCCTCATTTAAACTTGCCTAAAAGGTTAGATTAATTATGCTTCACCTCTTGCCATGTTAATCAACATTTAATATTGTTGGGTACATAACCGAAAGAGAACTAAATAAATGTTGTGAAGTTTCTTCAATATGCAACTCGTTGCATATTGAGCTCCACTTAATTTGTAGTATTGCTTGTTGCACTTTGCCATGCCATGCTATTTAAATCGGACATGCATCCTCCTTGGTTGTGCATCATGCCATGTTTATGTGATGGTTGTTTACTATGTTGTTTGTTTGTTTCCGGGTTGCTTCTCTCGTTAGCTTCGGTTTCGTTCCGGAGTTGTGAGGATTCGTTTGACTACGTCCGTTTGTCTTCTTCATGGACTCGTTCTTCTTCCTTGCGGGATCTCAGGCAAGATGACCATACCCTCGAAATCACTTCTATCTTTGCTTGCTAGATTGCTCGCTCTTTTGCTATGCCTATGCTGCGATACCTACCACTTGCTTATCATGCCTCCCATATTGTTAAACCAAGCCTCTAACCCACTTTGTCCTAGCAAACCGTTGTTTGGCTATGTTACCGCTTTGCTCAGCCCCTCTTATAGCGTTGTTAGCTGCAGGTGAAGATGAAGTTTGTTCCTTGTTGGAACATGGAGATGTTGTTCCATGTTGGAACATGGATATGTTGGGATATCACAATATCTCTTATTTAATTAATGCATCTATATACTTGGTAAAGGGTGGAAGGCTCGGCCTTATGCCTGGTGTTTTGTTCCACTCTTGCCGCCCTAGTTTCCGTCATATCGGTATTATGTTCCCGGTTTTTGCGTTCCTTACACGGTTGGGTGATTTATGGGACCCCCTTGATAGTTCGCTTTGAATAAGACTCCTCCGGCAAGGCCCAACCTTGGTTTTACCATTTGCCACCTAAGCCTTTTTTCCCTTGTGTTCTGCAGACTCAAGGGTCATCTTTATTTTAAACCCCCGGGCCAGTTCTCCTTCGATTGCTGGTCCAAACCGAGCGATGTCCGGCGCCCCTTGGGCAACCAGGGTCTATGCCAACCCGACGTCTGGCTCATCCGGTGTGCCCTGAGAACGAGATATGTGCAGCTCCTATCGGGATTTGTCGGCACATCCGGGCGGCTTTGCTGGTCTTGTTTTATTACTGTCGAAATGTCTTGTAGTCCGGGATTCCGAGACTGATCGGGTCTTCCCGGTAGAAGGAATATCCTTTTTTGACCGTGAGAGCTTATAATGGGCTAAGTTGGGACACCCCTGCAGGGTATTATCTTTCGAAAGCCGTGCCCGTGGTTATGAGGCAGATGGGAATTTGTTAATGTCCGATTGTAGAAAACCCGAAGTTGATCTTAATTAAAATACATCAACCGCGTGTGTAACCGTGATGGTCTCTTCTCGGCGGAGTCCGGGAAGTGAACACGGTGTTGGAGTTATGCTTGACGTAGGTTGTTCTAGGATCACTTCTTGATCATAGTTCATCGATCATGCTTTTGCCTTCTCTTCTCGCCCTCATTTGCGTATGTTAGCCACCATATATGCTAGTCGCTTGCTGCAGGTCCACCTCATACCTTTACCCTTCCCTTACGCTTAAATAGTCTTGATCTCGCAGGTGTGAGATTGCTGAGTCCCCGTGACTCACAGATACTTCCAAAACCAGCTTGCAGGTGCCGATGAAACCGTGCAGGTGGCGCACCCGAGCTCAAGGAGGAGCTCGATGAAGATCTTGTTCATTGTGTTGTTTCGTTACAGCTGATTAGTAGTGGAGCCCAGTTGGGGTCGATCAGGGATCTGTGTAGCATTTGGGGTAATCTTCTTGTATTTTGGTTCCGTAGTCGGACCTTGATTGTATTTGTATGATGTAATGCTTTACTCATGTATTGTGTGAAGTGGCGATTGTAAGCCAACTATGTATCTCTTTCCCTTATGTATTACATGGGTTCTATGGAGGTTACCTCACTTGCGACATTGCTTTCAATGCGGTTATGCCTCTAAGTCATGCTTCGACACGTGGGAGATATAGCCGCATCGAGGGCGTTACAAGTTGGCAATCAGAGCCTTCCCCGACCTTAGGAGCCCCCACTGATTGATCGTTTTTAGCGGCCGAGTTGTGTCTAGAAAAATGTTTTGAGTCATTTAGGAATTATGTATCGGAGAGTTTAGGAATTCTTTTTACTTCCCAGTCTCATCATCGCTCTGGTAAGGCATCCTGACGTAGAGTTTTGACTCTTCTCTTCTCAAATTTCACAAAAAAAATTGGATCACGCGGGTATCTTAGAATCGTTCAGATGGTTTTGTGATGACAACATTGTCTTGGTGCCTCCTGTCAGCAGGGGTTTAGTGGAAGTGTCCCGGGGAGTTGAGCTCTGAGGTGTTGTCATCATAATTTTATCGTTGCAGTTCTGGAATACCTGAGTTTAGTACGCCGACATTGAAAATCTCTTTTGAACAGTTGTTGGTGAGATAACCCTGATAGCCCAGTACTGAGGCGAGTGCGGGAGTATTGCCATAACCAGTATAACAGATGCTTTTCGAAGGTTGAGGTAGACGATTTCCGAAGGTTTCTTGGTTATGTGTTGAAGGATGGATACAGCTGGATCTAGGTATTGTTAGTTTGGGTGATATATTTGTGTCCCCTGTATCCCCAACACCTGATTGCATAACCAGAAAGTTTCGGGAGTTTATAAGTGGGAATTCAAGTATCTCGTAGGATATCTTTCCAACAGACACATGATACGATATGGGATCTATCATATGTTTGTTTCTGGCTTCTTCTGCAAACCAAGTCCTTTGTTTTGTTTTATTTGTGGTATTCGAGTTGCTTCGAAGTCAAATGTTGAATCCATACCTTTCCTAAATGGTGTTCTCATATTTCTATGTGAATACTAATCCTTCTTGATCACTGAGGTTGTCTTTTCAATTCTTTCCAACTGGTGTGTTTCTCTTTAAGTGGATCCGATCATTTCAACATCCGCAAGATCTATTCTAAGTTTTCTCAATGGTGTTTGTTTCATCTGTCCCAAGTCGTCTTTGTTTTTCCCACCCTCCCACCCTTTTTCTTCAAGGACTCAGATTTCTTAATCAAGTATCCACCTTATAGATGTGAAGTCTCTTCTTTCTTTTCTTTCAATGTTTTTACCGGTGATTCTCACGAATATACTAACGGAGCCTTCACTTCATCATTATTCGTTCCTTTTCTTCTCCGGTGGATTCAATTCAAGCTTTGTCGATCATATCCTTTTCCTCGTTTCAAATGCTTTCTCATGACGGTGCATCTCTTAATCATCCACCTCTTGCTATTCATGTTATCTGGAGTGATGAAGATATCTCAGAAGATTCAAGTTTCCATTCTCAATTCACTCAAGTTCTTTTGAGGATGCTATCTCATTAAAGCCATTTAATTCAACTGGTGCAATCTCTCTTTTAAATCGTTCAACGGTGTTGCTTTTGAGTGGGCCCTAACCCACAGGCCTTTTCCCAGGATCTTACCTGACTCTTCTTATTTTCCCGGAGTTATTCTCAAATTCTTTTCCAAGTTTGACGTAAGAATGAAGTATCATCAGTCATATTCCTTCTCCAAGATCGCTTTCAAATTCTTTTCATCGTTGGTTCAACCTTTCTAATTTTCATTCCGGAGTGCCTCAACAATTCATGGTGTTTCTCATCGTCATTTTCAACATTTGAAGACCGAAGAAGAGTTTCCCTTAAATCTTGTCCATTCTCTTGAAGATTCATGGTTCTAGCTTGATGCCATCCTCTCATAATTATTTTCGATTGTGAGAATTCTTTTCACCCATCCGGAGCAATTCAGGAGTCTTTTTAGTTTGATTCTCTGGAGCACATCATCTCAGAATTACTCATTCGAGCTTTCAGCTCTCGTTCTCCAAATCTTACCGGTGCATCGTTCAAGTAGCCTCTAATCAGTTCATGATCTCTTCGTTCTCATGTATCTAAATTCTCTAAAGTATCTTCATTCTTTTTATAATTCTTCACGGTGTTTCTTTATCTTTTCTTCGTTCATTTTAAATTCTTACGGTGGTTCGTTCAAGAGTTCTCTTCCTTCGTTATCATATAGATTCATTCGTTGTTTCCAAATCCCACCGGTGGTTCCATCAATACCTTCTCAAGTTTACGCTATATCTCCCTTATCCTTTCTACGAGAATAAGTAGTATGCCAAATCCATTGCTCATCATCAATTTAAATTGGTGAAGGATACGCATGATGTAATTCTTATTCTTGTTTCTTCCAAGTGATTAATTCCTTATTCTGGAGGTTTATCAAAATTCTTGATTTCATTTATTCATCTTTCTTTCCGGAGTTCCAAGTTTTCTCGGTTTTATCATTTCAAAGCTTCATCTTATCACTGCAAGGCTTCAACCTTATTCTTTTCATCCTTCATTTCATTTGATCATCCTTTTATTACTGGAGTTCTTCATGAAGTTTCTTCATGGTGGTTCATCAAGGATTTAATTCATTCTCGAAGTGTTCTCAAGATTCTTGTTGGAAGAGCCCAAATATTTTTCTCCCTGCATTCCAAGGTGCAATTCTTTCTACCTTATTTTTTGAGATGGTGTTATGTCATCCTTGGCAATTTCTCCTCGTGCTTCATGATTCACATGTTGTCAAGAATGAGGTATTTAAATCCATCAATCTCTTCATTGGAGTTATCTTGGGTTATATTTCACCTAAAGCCTTCTCTAAGGATTGTTGCTATTTATGGTGCTTACAAATGACCCAAGTTCTTCGTTTGTCCTCCCGGTGAAATAAGTTTCTCGTCTCCTTGTTGATATCAATCCAATCATTGTTTTCCGTCGGTGGCAGAAGCTCACCTCATAATTTTGAGATGTTTCCATAAGCACACTACAAACTTATTCTTTTCGTTGTTGGTTTTCCAACAACTCCGTTTTAACCTTCTTGAAAGGATGCTTTCCAAACTCAATTGTGGTTGAAGTTGTCATTTTCTTCTCCATTCCTTTATTCCAATGATCTACCTTCTATTCTTTCGTTCCGGAAGCATATGGTGTTGCTCTCTTCGTCCAATCATCGCGTTTTTCTCAAGATCATGTTATTTTCCTTACTTTTCAATTCAACAAGAGTGATGTGTCTATCATTCCTCTTTTAACCGAAGTCTCATCCAAGTGTTTTCATTTCGCCAAGTTCAAATTCTATTCCTCCATTTCCAACTGGAGTGTTGTATCATCTCTTCAATATCGTCTCATCTTATCAAGTTTTCTTCTCGTTTCTATCGGAGTGCTGTCCAAATTCTGTCATTCTTGTTCCTACTATCTCATTTTACCGAGGTGGTCATATTCTTTTCGTTCGTAAACCTCTTATTTCCATGTCTTTCAACCGACAAGGTTCTTGAATGTTCCTTGTTCCTCTTTGCTAATGGAGTGTTTGCAATATCGTTCATCTCCATTGTATTCTTTATTTCAATTTGTCCAACCTCTCAAGGCTCGTGGTTTCACTCGTTTGTCAAAGAAGCAACATTGTTTTACCTATTGTTCTTCTGCTTTTCTCCGGTGCCATCCTAGATCTCGGGACGAGATCCTCTCGTAGTGGTGGAGTGTTGTAACGCCCCAAGACCGGAGATTCAGATGCCTTCCATGGATTCCGGGTTTCGTCATGTGTTTTGTTTTGCTTGTTGCTTTCCTCTTTGCATCTGTGCCTTGCATCATGTCATCATGCCACTAAATTTTGCAACTCAAATAAATTGCATGGATCTCTGATCTATTTAAATCGAGGGAATTCACATGGTGACTTCTCTTTATAACATATCCTCCTAATATTAGGGAGCTATATTAAATATTTCTTTAATTTGGAAATCACCACAACACACTTGCAAATACTCCCAATGCCTTTGTTATCTGAATTCTTGTTCTCCAACCTTGCCATATATTCTCTCATCATATTCCGGAGCTCCACCAAAAATCCGAACATTTTTAGACCTTCCCAACCCTCACTTCCTATTCAAACCATTTGAATTAAATTCAAATGAATTTGAATTTAAATCTTGCATTCACTTCTATTTTCTTGGGACAAGCGCATTTTTGTGAGTCCGGGAAAATAATCCCCTTGCCCAAATTCTTGTCCACTCATTTCTTTTCTCTCCTTTTCTTTCTTTGTTGTTCTGTTTTTGTGAGGAGGTGTAGAAGTGAGAAAGAGAGAGAGCCCAATCAGCCCAGTCGGCCACTTGGTCCTCCTGTAGCTGTGGCCCAAGGCCCAGCCGACCCCTCTAACCCTAGCGCCAGGGGAGAGCCTCCTGCTCGATCCCCATCTCCCTCCCGAGCGCCATCACGCAGGGAGAGGGCAGCGCTAACCCCTCTCCCGATACACTTCTCTCCCTCGTTCCCCTCGTCAGCCCAGAGCTCGAGCTCCCGAGCTACATCGCGCACCATGGCCTCTGCCGCGCCGCAGCTTTGCTGCCAGCGGCGACAGCAACAACAACATCGCCGTCGCTTTCCTCCTCTCCTCCCGTGCGCGCCTCCACTCAACCCCGTCGCCCTCCGTCTACATCGTCGCGCCGCCCGTGCTCCCCCTCACCGGCCAACAGCACCATGGATGCGCCGCCCCAAGCTTCGTCGCCGGTCGCCTCCGTCCCGCCTCCGGTCAGATCCGGCGCCCCCGTGGCCGGATCCGCCTGTCCCCGTCTGTTCCTGGCCGCCGTGTCCCATCCCCTCGCGCCGCCTCGCCGCTCCAGTGCCGCAGGAGAACCAACTGCCGCCAACATCGCCGGAGATGGGCCCCGACGCCCAGATCCGCTCGCCTTCACTGTCTCGGCGCCGTCCCTATCGCCGTCGTCTTCATCGGTTCCTGACGAGGACGGCGCCCCTCCAGTTCGTCTCGAGCGCCAGTCTCTGCCCGATCTGCTCCCGTTGACCGCGAGCATTGGCTGGGTCACCGCCGCGCCAAGCCCCTCTCCATCGACCCCGCACGCTGTCGCAGAAACTTCGTCGCCGTCAGCCGGTGCAGCAGCGCCACCGCAGTACCGGCCCGACCTCCGCGACCAACGCCTCCACTACCTCCCCGTCGCTGCGCCAGCATCCTGCATCGCGCCAAGTCCCAGCATCGCGCCCCTGTTGCTGTTGACGCCAAGTCCAATGGTCTCCGAGCGTGGAAAGTGCCAAGTACCACCAAGTTCCTGATGGATGCGCCAAGTCCCCAGCGAGACCTATTTTCGTCAAGTTTGACTACATGGCTATGACCTCAGAGTTGGACCGCAAGCGCCAAGTACCCCACCGGCAAGACCATACGGACGCTCGAACGACTACAGACCGAAATGTCAAGTTCCTCGTCGATACGTGTACGACCACCACACCAGAACGCCAAGTACATAGATATGCCAAGTTCCACTCCGAACGTGTACGAATACGCCGGGCGATGCGACAAGTACCTCTACTGACGATCCTGACATCTACGAAAACGTGTACCACTACCGTCGCCGTGTACAACTACTTCCACTACCGTCGCGAGAACGACTACTTCCCACGACGTTCGTGAACGACTACTTCCCTCGACATTTGTGAACCGCCTCGAAACGCATGCTTCGAAGGTATAACCCCGAGACGACCGCCGTGGACCGTAGGCATGTGTTGTATGAGATGCACCGTTTGCACCGTGTCCGAATTGTCACTCGTTTCCATGCCACTAACTCGTGGGAACCCGGTAGTCGGGATCACCCCACCATCTCTAGTATGTTCCGCGCATCCGCACACTTGCTCTTTTGCACCGGTATCTAAATGAGTTGTCGGACCATCGGAATGTTGCCGTGGCACCATTTTCGTTGTCGTTGCCGTGGCACCCCTTCCGTTCCCGCCACGACGACTAATGCTTCATAATGCTCTTGTCAACATTTTCATAAAATTTCTTAAAACTTGCACATGTCATCCGCATCATGATAACAACAATTAAAATGCTTAAAATGTTGTTTGTTTAAATTTGCTTAAATGCCATGTTAAAATGATTTATTTCATAACTAAATGACCGTAACTCCGAATTTAATAAACATTATATGTAAATGGGGTAGAAAAATGCCTAGTTTAACATGGTGCACTTTATTTTGCTGTTTAACAACATTAAAATATGCTTTAGGACAGAACAGTACCAAACCTAATATATGCATATGAGGAGTTTCCGGACTTGTTATTTTGTTGTTCCGGCCTCATTTAAACTTGCCTAAAAGGTTAGATTAATTATGCTTCACCTCTTGCCATGTTAATCAACATTTAATATTGTTGGGTACATAACCGAAAGAGAACTAAATAAATGTTGTGAAGTTTCGTCAGTATGCAACTCGTTGCATATTGAGCTCCACTTAATTTGTAGTATTGCTTGTTGCACATTGCCATGCCATGCTATTTAAATCGGACATGCATCCTCCTTGGTTGTGCATCATGCCATGTTTATGTGATGGTTGTTTACTATGTTGTTTGTTTGTTTCCGGGTTGCTTCTCTCGTTAGCTTCGGTTTCGTTCCGGAGTTGTGAGGATTCGTTTGACTACGTCCGTTTGTCTTCTTCATGGACTCGTTCTTCTTCCTTGCGGGATCTCAGGCAAGATGACCATACCCTCGAAATCACTTCTATCTTTGCTTGCTAGATTGCTCGCTCTTTTGCTATGCCTATGCTGCGATACCTACCACTTGCTTATCATGCCTCCCATATTGTTAAACCAAGCCTCTAACCCACTTTGTCCTAGCAAACCGTTGTTTGGCTATGTTACCGCTTTGCTCAGCCCCTCTTATAGCGTTGTTAGCTGCAGGTGAAGATGAAGTTTGTTCCTTGTTGGAACATGGAGATGTTGTTCCATGTTGGAACATGGATATGTTGGGATATCACAATATCTCTTATTTAATTAATGCATCTATATACTTGGTAAAGGGTGGAAGGCTCGGCCTTATGCCTGGTGTTTTGTTCCACTCTTGCCGCCCTAGTTTCCGTCATATCGGTATTATGTTCCCGGTTTTTGCGTTCCTTACACGGTTGGGTGATTTATGGGACCCCCTTGATAGTTCACTTTGAATAAGACTCCTCCCGCAAGGCCCAACCTTGGTTTTACCATTTGCCACCTAAGCCTTTTTTCCCTTGGGTTCTGCAGACTCAAGGGTCATCTTTATTTTAAACCCCCGGGCCAGTTCTCCTTCGATTGCTGGTCCAAACCGAGCGATGTCCGGTGCCCCTTGGGCAACCAGGGTCTATGCCAACCCAACGTCTGGCTCATCCGGTGTGCCCTGAGAACGAGATATGTGCAGCTCCTATCGGGATTTGTCGGCACATCCGGGCGGCTTTGCTGGT
Source organism: Aegilops umbellulata (assembly GCA_032464435.1). Taxonomy (NCBI): domain Eukaryota; kingdom Viridiplantae; phylum Streptophyta; class Magnoliopsida; order Poales; family Poaceae; genus Aegilops; species Aegilops umbellulata. Next base: position 154,004,630 of record CP136059.1, on the reverse strand, counting down.
CTTGTTTTATTACTGTCGAAATGTCTTGTAGTCCGGGATTCCGAGACTGATCGGGTCTTCCCGGTAGAAGGAATATCCTTCGTTGACCGTGAGAGCTTATAATGGGCTAAGTTGGGGCACCCCTGCAGGATATTATCTTTCGAAAGCCGTGCCCGCGGTTATGAGGCAGATGGGAATTTGTTAATGTCCGGTTGTAGAAAAAACGAAGTTGATCTTAATTAAAATACATCAACCGCGTGTGTAACCATGATGGTCTCTTCTCGGCGGAGTCCGGGAAGTGAACACGGTGTTGGAGTTATGATTGACGTAGGTAGTTTCAGGATCACTTCTTGATCATAGTTGTTCGACCGTGCTTTTGCCTTCTCTTCTCGCTCTCTTTTGCGTATGTTAGCCACCATATTTGCTAGCCGCTTGCTGCAGCTCCACCTCACTACCCTGTCCTACCTTTAAGCTTAAATAGTCTTGATCTCGCGGGTGTGAGATTGCTGAGTCCCCGTGACTCACAGATACTTCCAAAACCAGCTTGTAGGTGCCGATGAAACCCTGCAGGTGGCGCACCCGAGCTCAAGGAGGAGCTCGATGAAGATCTTGTTCATTGTGTTGTTTCGTTGCAGCTGATCAGTAGTGGAGCCCAGTTGGGGTCGATCAGGGATCTGTGTAGCATTTGGGGTAGTCTTCTTGTATTTTGGTTCCGTAGTCGGACCTTGATTGTATTTGTATGATGTAATGCTTTAGTCATGTATTGTGTGAAGTGGTGATTGTAAGCCAACTATGTATCTCTTTCCCTTATGTATTACATGGGTTGTGTGGAGGTTACCTCACTTGCGACATTGCTTTCAATGCGGTTATGCCTCTAAGTCGTGCTTCGACACGTGGGAGATATAGCCGCATCGAGGGCGTTACAGGGGGGAAGCAGGGGTGAGCGCGTGCCAGGCGGGGCGCGAGCAGGGGAGGCCCGAGGCGCGGGCGACGAGCAGCGCGTGCAGCGGGCGCGGCCACCGCGCGGCTGGTTCGTGCGTGGCAGAGAGGGAGCGGGGCAAGGGAGAGAGAGGAGGCCGGGGGGGCCCTACCGGGAGCGTAGGGTCTAGGGCATGGGCGCGATGAGGCTCGGGGAGGCCGACGGGGACGACACGCCAGAGTGGGAGGCAGTCCGGCGGGGAAGAGGCGCCGGCAAGGTCCAGGGGCAACGGGGGCGGCGCGATCGTCCACGGTGAGGGGTTCGTTCCCCGATTCGATCTGGATCGGGGAGGAGGGGGAAGAGCGAGTGGGGGGCGATTTGGTGGCGGCTAGGGTTGGACTGGGGGGGGGGGGAGTGGGGGTTAAGGCGGCGAGGTGGGCCGGCTGGGCCAGGTGGTTTGGCCCAGTTGGGCCTGTGGTCAGCAGGGCCGAAGCCCGGGGGGGGGGGGGGTTCCTCTTTTCTATTTTTTTTTCTGTTTTTGTGTTTGTTTTTTCCCTTTTGTATTTTCTTTTATTATTACTCTTTTCTGTTTTATGTCATTTAAAATATTTAGGCATTTTATAAAATTGTCTTTATTACACCATTTTGACTTATGTAAAATATGGCATCTCCCGAACATTTTTGTTTTAAATTTTGAAAAACTTTTATTGTTTGACTTTATTTAAATTTTGAATTTTGAATGGGATTTGAATTAGTGCGAGGATAGCAACAGTAACCGAGGTGTCATGGCACGATTAACGTGGGATTATTGTAGCAAGATTATCCGGGTGTTACACTATGGGAGGACGGCCAGCATCCACCCTATAATGCGCAAATATTTCTTTGGCCTCTTTTATTATAAATCTGAATTCAAGAGCCAAAAAGATTGTAGCAGCACACTTAACAGAGGAATGCTCGATATTAGAAAATTCTAGGAAAATCCTTTGTATGGAAGGATGCATATGCATAAATTGCCTTTCAAGTTCAACGATAAGCATGGCAATAGCGTCCGCAAGACTACTAGTTCTATGAAGAATAGAACTGCCCATAGAAGTCAAAGCACCGGCACAAGTAAAGAAATCTTGACTAACTCCTATTCCAATAATATTACCACTACCAATTCGAAATCTTTTTGTATGCAAGGTAGGGGGTTCTTCAGCCGGAGCATCAGAATTTTCCATGTTATTATTATTGTCCATATCGGCAATAATTTCCCCAATTTCAGACATAACGACAAGCAAGCGAAGAAAAGGCAAACGGAAAACAGAGGGCGAGTAAAACGGCAAGGGTGAAGTGGGGGAGAGGAAAACGAGAGGCAAATGACAAATAATGTAGTGCCAGAGATAGGGATTGTGATGGGTACTTGGTATGTTGACTTTTGCATAGACTCCCCGGCATCAGCGCCAGAAATTCTTCTTGCTACCTCTTGATCACTGCGTTGGATTTCCCCGAAGAGGATAGGATGATGCAGCAAAGTAGCGTAAGTATTTCCCTCAGTTTTTGAGAACCAAGGTATCAATCCAGTAGGAGGCCAAGCGCAAGTCCCTCGTACCTACACAAAACAAATAGCTCAATGCCACCAACGCGATTAGGGGTTGTCAATCCCTTCACAGTCACTTACGAGGGTGAGATCTGATAGAGATGATAGATAATATTTTTGGTATTTTTGTTATAAAGATGCAAAGTAAAATAAAAGGCAAAGTAAAAAACAAGCAATGATAAAGTGAGTGAAGATTGATATGATGAGAATAGACCCGGGGGCCATAGGTTTCACTAGTGGCTTCTCTCAAGAGCATAAGTATTTCTACGGTGGGTGAACAAATTACTGTTGAGCAATTGACATAATTGAGCATAGTTATGAGAATATCTAGGTATGATCATGTATATAGGCATCACGTCCGAGACAAGTAGACCGACTCCTACCTGCATCTACTACTATTACTCCACTCATCCACCGCTATCCAACATGCATCTAGAGTATTAAGTTAATGAAAATAGAGTAATGCCTTAAGCAAGATGACATGATGTAGAGGAATAAATTCATGCAATATGATAAATACCCCATCTTGTTATCCTCGATGACAACAATATAATACGTGCCTTGCTGCCCCTACTGTCACTAGGAAAGGACACCGCAAGATTGAACCCAAAGCTAAGCACTTCTCCCATTGCAAGAAAAACCAATCTAGTAAGCCAAACCAAACTGATAATTCGAAGAGACTTGAAAATATAACCAATCACACATAAAAGAATTCAGAGAAGATTCAAATACTGTTCGTAGATAATCTTGATCATAAACCCACAATTCATCGGTCTCAACAAACACACCGCAAAAAAAGATTACATCGAATAGATCTCCACGAGAGAGGGGGAGAACATTGTATTGAGATCCAAAAAGAGAGAAGAAGCCATCTAGCTACTAACTATGGACCCGAAGGTCTGAGGTAAACTACTCACACTTCATCGGAGGGGCTATGGTGATGATGTAGAAGCCCTCTGTGATTGATTCCCCTTCCAGCGGAGCTCCGGAACAGGCCCCAAGATGGGATCTCGTGGGTACAGAAGGTTGCGGCGGTGGAATTAGGTTTTTGGCTCCGTTTGATATTCCATTTCTTCGAAACACTGAAATAGGAAAAAACAACAATTCTGGGCTGGGCCTCCGGTTAATAGGTTAGTCCCAAAAGTAATATAAAAGTGGAAAATAAAGCCCAATATGGTCCAAAACAGTAGATAATATAGCATGGAGCAATCAAAAAATATAGATACGTTGGAGACGTATCAGGCGACACAATCAGGATGGAAGAAGTGGATCGCTACGGGTAGGGCTATGTTGAAACCAACGAACTCGTACATAACGGTTCATCGCCTTTATCAATGACAGGGAAATATCTTGAATGATGTCCAAAGAAAACAGACAGACAACACAATAAGTTCTGCTAGCACATTAAGTTGACGTACAACCCTTTCTTAAAAAAGTTCAGGTACAAAATTAGAACTGGTCACAGTCAAATGTACTGGCACATCAGTGCTTCACACCCATAGCTTGGATTTAACTAGTATCTGACAAGATTCAGTTGTTACCTCAAATTAGAGCACATCCAGGTAGCCAGCCATGCCTCTTCTCCCAAATAAGCAGTGGCCTCCGCCACGCGATGGAGTAGGCCCTGTGCCATCCATCGTTCCGAGCAACACGGGGAAAGTCTGACGTTGACTCCTATAATGGACTTCGTCGACGGAACCTGGCACCAGCGGCGGCGGTAGGACTTTGATTGATGGATTGACCACTTCTTCGACATGCACGAACACTCGATGCAGGTACATCCCTAACGTGGTCCGCGGCGGCCTTGGTGGCGATGAATAGTACAACCCCGGTTCCTGCACCGGTATCTCAACACCAATCACCTTCGGTATGGTGGACGGCTTCTTCATCCATGCCATATCCACCAGAGCCCAGTTGTCTGGAGGAACAAACATACTTACGATCTCACCTCCAAGGTCGTTGATAAGCTCATTCATGGACTCGTTGTTCCAAGCACATCGAGGCATGCCGTGGAAGGTAAGCTTTGTTAAAAACTCAAGATCAGAGGGCACCGAGCCCCATCTTGGGTGCCACCGATCAAAGCTCACCAGCGCACCATCGCAGAACAAACGCCGGGAAGATTCGAACACATGACTGCAGTCGAAAGTTGTCCGGAACCTGACGGAGAAATCAGCCGGTGGCGGACAGACTTCGATGAGCAAGTCACTTATTTGGATGTCGTGCGCAATGCCAAGAGCTTTGACAAAGTCGTCCGGCGAGACAGGAGGCCGGTCGCCATTGATGGTTACCATCAACACTTTGCCGGCAAACTGGTCGTCAAGCGCCGCCATGACACTGTTGAGCGATAGCATGCAGCGATCGAAGGCAGGACGGACCTCAGGATCTCCGGCTCGGAGATCCGTGTTGACCGGTGACATGATAGTGAGCTTGAGTACATGGAGTACATGAGGGGGATTTGGGGGAACTGGAGTAGGAATCAAGATTCCAGAGGTGGGGGAGGGGTGGGAGATTGGGTATGAAAAGGTAGCTTGAATTTCGAACACGCACCAATATGCGCTCGGCGCGCAAGTGCACGAAAACACCGGTGGCGCCCACATGTCGGCCTAAGAGACCTTATTCTTTCTTTTTTGGAGAGCCCGGCCTTTTTTTAGGATCTTTTGAGAGCCCGGCCAGTCATAATTGACCTGTTTGGCATTGCGTTACTACTCAACCCATATTAAATGACACCTCACTGGCCCAAACAAGTGTACATCATCGAAAAGACACTGAGCTCAAATTATATAACTTGAAAAAAGGAGATACACTCTGAACACTGGAGAATGGCGATGCCCTCATTTAGCCCACCAGTAGTTCGAGATAATAAACAGTTCGAAACAACGATATATACAACATTCAAACACTGACTAGTGACTACTACTGACATAAACAACAAGGCATGATAGTTCATAAGAAGTCTTGCTACACCACCAAAACGCACCCATCTGCAGTGCTCAGACTCTCGTGATCCAGACGAGAATGACATTCTAAACAGAGCCAACTATTACATAGTAAGAGTGACATAGACGAGGATGACCAAATGACAAGAATATGCATGACAAAAGAAAGAAATACCCATCCAGAACAAGCAGCAAAGACAACAATGTCACTCGAAGAGATGATCCAACACCATCATAATTTGCAGCCCCGCTTCAGCGACCAATGATCCGGAGACACAAGTACTCCACCCTTTTGACACAACGGCCCAATTACCTATCAACCTGAAGGCTTGAACCACATCACTGCCAGTTGTAATTGAGACATCCAAGGATCAAAGTTAATTCCGATGCCTTTGTCATTCTCACCTTCTTTTGGCTGCATGCTGTATCGTTGACAATAAGGGGAGTTTGCTCCCTGTCAGTGTCAAAACCGGCGGATCTCGGGTAGGGGGTCCCGAACTGTGCGTCAAGGTCGGATGGTAATAGGAGACAAGGGACACTTTATTTTACCCAGGTTCGGGCCCTCTCGATGGAGGTAAAACCCTACTCCTGCTAGATTAATATTGATGATATGGGTAGTACAAGAGTGGATCTACCACGAGATCAAGGAGGCTAAACCCTAGAAGCTAGCCTATGGTATGATTGTGTATGATGATGGTTGTTCTACGGACTACAACCCTCCGGTTTATATAGACACCGGATAGGGTTAGGGTTACACAGAGTCGGTTACAATGGTAGGAGATCTCGAATATCCGCACGCCTAGCTTGCCTTCCACGCCAAGAAAGGATCCTTTCGGACACGGGACGAAGTCTTCAATCTTGTATCTTCATAGTCCTGGAGTCCGTCTGAAGGTATAGTTCGGCAGTTCGAACACCCCCTAATCCAGGACTCCCTCAGTAGCCCCTGAACCAGGCTTCAATGACGACGAGTCCGGCGCGTAGATTGTCTTTGGCATTGCAAGGCGGGTTCCTCCTCCAAGTTCTTTAAGAAGATTATAAACACCACAAAATAGTGTCCGGCTCTGCAAAATAAGTTTCCACATATTGCCACATAGAGAATAATATTAACACAAATCAAATCTGCTGACGTATTCCGCAGTGCGTCATAACACTGCGGCCAAGCCCTTTATATAAATTGTTTTCATTGTTCCACCTTAGCTCGTTTAGCGAGGCGGTTTCCTTGGCACGTCTTGTCGAAGCAGAGATCATGTGCCCCCTTTAACGGAATTCTCATTAATACAGACGTGGGTAACCCAACCATGCCATTTACCACGGCGTTTGGGAGGCAAGTGAGTTTTATTAGGTAGGTGGGGACGCCTAACCATACCCGCTTATATAAAGGGATAAGGATTCACCTCTTTAACCTACGCCTTCCTCCTCCTTTGCCAATCCATCTCTCGCGCACTCAAGCTCCAGCGCCCAAGTCCGCTCTTCCTTCCTCAACCTTCTCCAACAATGTCCGGAGCGGGAGGCAAGTGGATGGTCTCCTCCGTTACGGAGGCTCAAGTAAAAAGGTTAAGGAAAGCCGAATACTTGTCCAAGGACATCCCGCATCGGCTTCCTGATAAGGGGCAACTTCTTCCTACCCCAAGGCCCCATGAGAGGGTAGTTTTTCTTCCCCACTTCCTCCGCGGACTGGGCTTTCCACTTCACCCATTTGTCCGGGGGCTCATGTTCTACTATGGCCTGGATTTCCACGATCTGGCCCCGAACTTTGTTCTCAACATCTCGGCGTTTATCATCGTGTGTGAGGCCTTTCTCTGCGTCCGCCCCCACTCCGGCCTCTGGCTCAAGACCTTCAACGTCAAGCCCAAGGTGGTGTCCGGCACCCAGGCAGAGTACGGACGTGCTATGGTTGGCAAGATAGCCAACGTCCTCTGGTTCGATGGCTCCCTCGTGGAGTCCCTAAAGGGGTGGCAGGCTGGGTGGTTTTACATCACCGAGCCCCGCGATCTGAAATGGGTCGCGGCCCCCGAGTTCAGATCCGGACCCCCACTAGGCTCATGTCCTGGAAAGAGACAGGCCTGTCGTGGGGCAACGAGGAAGAAGTGACTGGGTTGCAAACATGCATCCAGTCCCTGGTGAACAAGCCAATCCGGCTTGCCAACATAGTCCAGGTCATGCTCGTTCGCCTGATCCTCCCGTGCCAAGAACGGGATTTTACTTTGTGGGAATTCGACCCGGCGCAGCACCAAACCCTCAGTAGGCTCTTCGACACGACGTATGAAGACGTATGGAAGGTGCTGACCAAAGGCGCCGAGTGCCCCACATCCGCCTCCGAGGATCGCGGATATAGTTCGTAGTGTAACGCTAGCGAGGTAAGCTATTTATACCTTTGACAGGTTCATTAAGCTTTTCTTCATAGATTGACTCTATGCGGGATCTAAACTCCGTTTTACCTTTGACAGGCTTGGCAGGAGATATCCCGACCAATTAACTGTCCGGCTCCTCCGCCTGAAGACCCAGCCCCGGCTCTCTTGGTGAAGCTAATGGCTCCGGCACCTTACGTGGTGCCGGAGAGGAAGGCCAAGAAGAAGAAAACCACCGGGACCCGAAAAAGTTCCCGCAACATGGTGGTGTCGGACTCGTCATCTGACAAGTCCGCAACGCCCTCCTCTCGTGAAAACGAGGAGGAGGAACAAGGAAGCTCTCCCCCCCAACGAGGGGAGCAAAGAAGAAGAAGGCCGCCCCAACGGGGGAGGCCGAGGGTTCGAGGAAAAGGAAGACCCCTCCGCCGGACTACTCCCACGACGCCGAAGAGGGCGAAGAGGAGTGGCCGGACAGAACCAAGCGTCCGGCAACATCGTAAGTGTGTACATACCATAGTGACTCATGATATTCTTTTAATGCGCTGCTTTCCCTAATATCGAACGTAATTTATGCAGCCCGCCCCGGGCCGAACTCAACGATTCGTCGAGCGGCTCCCTGGACTTGTCGAACGTGAACTCTGTTCCGCCCGCGGTCTCCCCCCGCGGGGAGTACGACGCCTAAGTGGCGCCCTGACAAGCTTTGGGGCAGGAGGAGATGGTCCTGGAGGAGCCACAAGGCAATCCTTCGGACCCCAGGAGTAAAGGGGATGAAACCCCCCAGGGCTCCAAGTCCGGCTTTGTGCCGGACACCGCGCCGGACTCGACAGTCCCGGTCCGCGGTGGGCGAACTCCTTCCAAGAGGAGTAAGCCATCTGAGCCGGCGGCCTCCGTCCAACCGGAGGCGCCGGACAATCTGCTGGAGGTGCTTAAGGGTGCCGCCATCGATGAGGAGCACCATACTGTTATGAGTACGGTGATCCAAAGGATTCAGTCCGCCAAGAGCGGACTGAATGAAGCTTGCGCTAGCCTTCTAATAGGCTTCGAGGTAAGTAAAAATATGTCAAATTATTTACTGCATAGACAGTAGCCCCTGATGCTCTGTTCGATGTTCGGAAAGAAAAGCCGGATAGAGGATCTAGTGATTTTCGTAGGAGTCTAACAAAAAAGGTCAAATATGCGTATGCAGGCTTCACTGCTGTCCACTGCCGCACTGACTGCGCAGGTGGATGTCCTGAAACAGGACCTCGGGCGGACCGAGCAAGAGCTCGGTCTTGCCAAAAGGCAGCTCGAGGAGAAGGAAGGTAAGAACTACCTAAAAAAATAAAAAGAACAAAAAAGGTGCCTATAGAGAGGCTTGATTGCAGAAGGAAATAACATGATTGTATTGCTTATTGTAGGGGCCACAACCGAGGTGACAACCCTGAAGCAGGCACTGGCTGAGGCCAGAAAGAAAACGGCCGAGGAGCGCGCCGAGCGAGAAAGGCTTGGGGTTCAGGTCGGCGAGGTGCAGCAAGAGCTGCAAACTCTCATGGAAAAACATGAGGGTTTGGAGCTTGAGGCGAAGGCGCAAGCATCCGAGCTCGCGTCGGCCATCGAGACCGCCAAGAGTGCCAAGGCCGAAGCCCAAAAGGCCCTCCAAGAGTTGGAGGAGGTGAAAAAGATAGCAACGGGTAAGGCATTCTCAATGCAGAGTAGGAATATAAAAGTAAACTACCTATTACTTACCCGAATCTGGAGTTCTCCAAGGGCGTTCGCCGATCTTCCCCGCAGCTTATTCGACGCCGCCGTGTTCTACCGAGCTGAAGAGGGCAGCTCGACGGAGAGTGTGTTCTGGTCTCAGTATTCTGAGGCTGGACACCCTGTTCCCTTAAGCGATCGGCTGAAACAGCTGGTCGAGCTCCACAAGGCGGCCGAACAGGCCATGAAGGGCTTACTAGTTCGGCTGTGGCCTGGAGAGGCCCTGCCTGGGAGCTATTTTGGGCTGGTGCGGCGGCTGGTGGAGGCCTGTCCAGGGCTTGAGGTCATCAAGCGCTCCGTCTGCATTGAAGGTGCCCGGAGGGCCCTTGCCCGTGTAAGGGTACACTAGGGTAAGCTGGACGGAGAGAAGCTGGTGAAGGACGGGCCGCCGCAGGGGAAGGAGCATCGCAAGCCCGAGAACTACTACAAGGACGTTCTTGTCGGAACCCGCCTTGTCGCGGATGAATGTGCTAAAGATGTAATATTTGAGTGAACTCGCTCGTTTGTATCCTGTGCGCTGAAAACTTGTTCATATGCGCAAAGCAATGCTTGTTTAATTTAAAATATTATTTTCTGTGCGGCCGTTTATCAAAAATTGAGAGATGGCGAGTCGTCGGCTTCTGCCCCCATGCCACTAGTGCTGGGGTGTTCGGGATAAACCTGAGGGCTCTTGTTCCCATAGTTGGGTCCTTCGAGGGAGGCGCTCAGCACAACGAACCAGGCAATAGGACTATAATGCTTGAACACTCTCACTTAGCCATAGAACGTTATAATTTTAAATTTCGGCAAAGCCCCTAGTTCGGAAGGCCGAATTCGGGGCACTATCCACGCCTTTGGCCGGACATAGCCAGCTCCTCGCTCAAAGCGGCATAAGCCTTTAAGGACTCGAAAAACCTCTCGAACAGCGACCGGTCTCACGCCTTATCATGACAGTCTGTTTTAGCTTTCTCCACTGAGGTGCTCAACCCACCTGATCTGGGGCACAATCGCAGTGGTTCTCCTAGTGCTACCTTAGCCGATAGAGCGGAACGTAAGGTACCAAAACATAGGAGCCGGGCAAACCCAACATGTGACCAAAATCATGACTCGGAGCCGATGCATATAGTGCTATAAGTTCGGGGTGCCGCACTTGTGAAAGTGTACGGACTTCTCACACCAGATAAAAGGGTAATGAAGCCCCTGGCGTGGTTTGGCGTACCATGGTGTACGGGTGCGATCATGTTATGTAATAAACACATATATTCAAAGGGTTTAATGCAAAAAATAGACAAAAAGCTATGCATTGTTTATAAAGAGGCTATTTATCAAAGCCGAACGATACAAGTAGTGCGATAAGCAAAAAAGATATTAGACTATTTAACATGTCCTGACCAGGCACAGGCCGCGGAATTTAGAAACAGATATATCGCTCGAAATAGAGACCACCTGAGAGTTCCGGAATGCAGCGTAGCTTTGTCTGCTTTCCTGGATCTTGCATCGTCTGTGCGGCAACACTGCCGAACAGGTTATCCAGAGTATGGAGTCGTGAAAGTAAAAAAGAAAAATCCGGCAGCCCCTAGTACGTTTGACGCCGTGTTGTAGGCATGCCGTTAATGTGCCCCTCCCCCTGTGCCCATGGAATTTTAAGGGCGTAATTGTGTACTCGAGGTACTTGCTCCGCTATGTTGCGATGGCTGGGGTCGTGGCCGTATTGCTACGCTTGCTCTGAACGTGCCAGGTGGTCTTGTTGCAGGTTACTCCGAGCGTGCTTTGCATTGTCCGGTTTTTTCACGGCCGGACTGGAGAGTTGCCTTGAAAGGCTTATTTGTACTTCCGCTGCGAGGGCCGCCGTGTGCTCTTCCGTACGAATGGAGCGTTCTGTGTTTCCGCTGACCGTAATTACTCCTCGAGGGCCTGGCATCTTGAGCTTGAGATATGCGTAGTGCGGCACCACATTGAATTTAGCGAATGCGGTTCGTCCGAGCAGGGCATGATAGCCACTGCGGAACGACACTATATGGAAGATTAACTCTTCGCTTCGGAAGTTATCCAGAGATCCGAAGACCACATCAAGTGTTATCGAGCCTGTGCAATTGGCCTCTACACCTGGTATGACGCCTTTAAAGGTCGTCCTTGTGGGCTTGATCCTTGATGGATCTATGCCCATTTTCCGCACTGTATCCTGATAAAGCAGGTTCAGGCTACTGCCGCCGTCCATGAGGACTCTTGTGAGATGAAATCCGTCCATGATTGGGTCGAGGACTAGTGCGGCAAAACCGTCGTGATGGATGCTAGTGGGGTGGTCCCTTTGATCGAAAGTGATCGGGCAGGAGGACCATGGGTTGAACTTTGGGGCGACTGGCTCCATCGCGTATACGTCCCGTAGTGCACGCTTCCTCTCCCGCTTGGGAATGTGGGTCGCGTATATCATGTTCACCGTCCGCATTTGTGGGGGAAACCCTTTCTGTCCATTGTTGTTCGGCGGCCTGGGCTCCTCCTCGTCGTCGATGTTCAGCCCCTTGTTCTTGTGTTCGGCTCTTAACTTGCCTGCCTGCTTGAACACCAAACAATCCCTATTGGTGTGATTGGCTGGTCTTTCGGGGGTGCCATGAATCTGGCACGAGCGGTCGAGTATCCGGTCCAAACTGGACGGGCCCTGGGTATTCTTTTTAAATGGCTTTTTCCGCTGACCGGATTTATAGCCTCTGAATCCGGCATTGACTGTCGTATCTTCATTGCTGTCGCTGCTAACGCGACGCTTTTGATTATTTCGACGTGACATGCCACTTTTGTCTTTGGTATCCGAATTACCGGGCTTCTTTGATAAGTTGTTGCTGCGAGCTAGCCAGCTATCTTCGCCCGCGCAAAAGCGGGTCATGAGTGTCGTGAGGGCTGCCATGGTTTTCGGCTTTTCCTGTCCCAGGTGCCGGGCAAGCCACTCGTCACGGATGTTATGTTTGAAGGCTGCTAGGGCCTCTGCGTCCGGACAATCGACTATCTGATTTTTCTTTGTTAGGAACCGTGTCCAGAATTGCCTAGCCGATTCTTCTGGCTGCTGAATTATGTGGCTTAGGTCGTCGGTGTCCGGTGGCCGCACATAGGTCCCCTGAAAGTTGTCGAGGAATGCGGCTTCCAGGTCCTCCCAAGAACCGATTGAGTCTGCTGGTAGGCTGTTAAGCCAGTGCCGGGCTGGTCCTTTAAGCTTAAGGGGTAGGTATTTGATGGCGTGCAGATCATCGCCACGTGCCATGTGTATGTGAAGGAGATAATCCTCAATCCATATTGCCGGATTTGTCGTACCATCGTACGACTCGATATTGACGGGTTTAAAACCCTCTGGGATTTTATGATCCATTACTTCGTCTGTGAAGCATAGTGGGTGTGCGACGCCCCTGTACTGGGCTATGTCGCGACGCAGTTCGGAAGAGCTATGCCTACTGTGTTCGGCCCGGCCGGATTTATTGTGTCCGGAGTGAAGATCATCACGTGTCGTCGGGCGTCCGCGCGATCCATAGATCAATCTTGTTTGCTTTTCTTTATCCTCCAGTACGTCTCGCAGGTCTGGCTTGTTTTCCCGTGCCTTATTCGAGCGGCGCCGGGGCATGGCTTGCTTAAGGGCTCGACAGGCCTCTCTGTCGCGGCCACGGGGTGGCCGGTCTGCCATGTCATATGCTTCCCCCTCTGAATGGGGTAGCGGCCTGCGCTTAGGATAATTTTTGGAGGGGCACATGAGTTCATACTCTTCGGCCGCAAGGACTTCAGTCCATCTATCAGCTAGCAGATCTCGATCAGCTCTAAGCTGTTGCTGCTTTTTCTTTAGGCTGTTGGCCGTGGCTAGAAGCCTGCGTTGAAATCGCTCTTGTTCGGCGGGGTCTGATGGTACGACGAATTCGTCATCGTCGAGGCTTGCCTCGTCTTTGGAGGGAGGCATGTAGTTATCATCATCAACCTCTTGCTCTGCCGCTCTCTCCTGAGGGCTGGCTTTTCCATCTTCCTGCGCCGAATCTTGCTGGTTCTGGTGTTCTTCGGCGTTGTCCGGGGTAGTATTATCTCCCGTGCCGGAATCACCGTTTCTGCTGTGGCGGGATTTAGAGCGGCGCCGTTGGCGCCGACGTTTTTGCAGTTTTTTTGAGTTGTCGTCTTCCGCTGCTCCATCGCCATCCGCATCCTTTGGAGCATCCACCATGTGTATGTCATATGACGAGGTGGCGGTCCAGCGCCCTACAGGTGCTGGTTCTTGTTCGTCTCCTCCTTCGTCGTCCATACCGTCGAAGTCTTCGGAGCCGAAGTCAAGCATGTCGGTTAAATCGTCAACAGTGGCTATTAAGTGGGTGGTGGGTGGGCTTTGAATTTCTTCGTCGTCCGAATCCCAACCTCGCAGACCATAGTCCGGCCTGGGCTCTCCTGATAAAGAGAGAGACTTGAGAGAATTCAGGATATCACCGAAAGGTGAGCACTGAAAGATGTCCGCGGCGGTGAACTCCATTACAGGCGCCCAATCAGATTCGATCGGCGGGGGCGCGGAAGTCTCGGAGTTCGGAGAAGAGTCCGTCTCCTTGGAGTCCTGGGCCGTGCGGAGTACGGGGCTGGCGTTCGGCTCGATCGCCTTTGAGATCGCAGCCCCCGAGGTGACGTCCAACCGTTCATCCTCAGAAAACGCAGCGGGCTCCGAGTCAAAAATCGGGGCCGGAGCGTGTGCGGCCTCCAGGGTGCTATTCGGATGCAGAGCTATATCATGCCCCTCGGAATAGCGCGGCGCGCTTGGCTGTGGCTCGAACCCGTCGAAGATCAAGTCTCCGCGGATATTAGTCGTGTAGTTTAAGCTTCCAAACCTGACTTGATGGCCAGGGGCGTAGCTTTCGATCTGCTCCAGATGACCAAGTGAATTGGCCCGCAGAGCGAAGCCGCCGAAGACGAAGATTTGTCCGGGGAGGAACGTCTCACCCTGGACCTCATCGTTTTTGATGATCAAAGGAACCATCGGGCCTAAAAGTGACGACATAGAGGAACTCTCAATGAAAGCACCAATGTCGGTGTCAAAACCGGCGGATCTCGGGTAGGGGGTCCCGAACTGTGCGTCAAGGTCGGATGGTAACAGGAGACAAGGGACACTTTATTTTACCCAGGTTCGGGCCCTCTCGATGGAGGTAAAACCCTACTCCTGCTAGATTAATATTGATGATATGGGTAGTACAAGAGTGGATCTACCACGAGATCAAGGAGGCTAAACCCTAGAAGCTAGCCTATGGTATGATTGTGTATGATGATGGTTGTTCTACGGACTACAACCCTCTGGTTTATATAGACACCGGATAGGGTTAGGGTTACACAGAGTCGGTTACAAAGGTAGGAGATCTCGAATATCCGCACGCCTAGCTTGCCTTCCACGCCAAGAAAGGATCCTTCCAGACACGGGACGAAGTCTTCAATCTTGTATCTTCATAGTCCTGGAGTCCGGCTGAAGGTATAGTTCGGCAGTCCGAACACCCCCTAATCCAGGACTCCCTCACTCCTGAACTCCCAGGGCTCGCCGTGTAGACACAGTTTTCCATAGCAAACAGAGCCTCTCTGCCATCAAGGTCCTTGCCAACGGTGATCTCCTGGTTAATCGGATAATTGAGTCCGAGAAACAGAGAGTGTGAACCAAGGCTGTTTACCCGCCTCCAACTAAAAAATCCTGAAGGCCCCAACAAGCTGGTATCCTGCTCATAAACGTAACAGCCACTGTCCGGATACTCACGTATTTCACTGTGCATGTATATAGTGGGGTTTTTGCAATATAACTTTTCCGGCTCATGTGTCCGAATGATCATCAGTCTTTTGCCGTCGTCTGATCGAGTGAGAACCAGTTGTGCTTCCCTGTTTTTGGCAAAGGTGGTGTGATTACAAAGGGAAGTAACTATAGGGACACTGCATCATATCAAAGAGGACAAGCATTGTTAATGTAAGATCAGCATTGTTCAGAGTATGAGCAGGATAATGCAAGAAACAACATTGTTAATGTAAGATCAGCATTGTTAATGTAAGATCAGCATTGATATGTTCCTGTTGGAACTAGGAGGAAAGTACAGGGAACTGTATACTGGGTTCGAAAATATAGAAGTGCCATGCATGGTTATACTCATGTTATCAATTCTTCACAGGAAACTACCATGTCATGCATGTTATGGAATCATGTTCTGTCCTCACAAACAAATTCTTCAAGGTAACTAACAGGCCATGCATTTTTATATACTCGTGTTCTGTGGGCAAATTTTTTGTGAGGATATTATCCTAGCCATTGATTGCTGAAGGGCGAATATAGGTATGTACACATGGTAAGCATTACAGGATTTCACTACTTCTAAATATAGAGTTCTCCATATGCACATTTACTTCCCTAGTGTATGGTTAGATGAAACCAATAGTGTGGTGCATGTTTCTACATCATGAAAATGAGGAAACTAACATGGCCATTGATACACACTCATATTTAGTAGTAGTATATAGATTACTGTAAAATAAGGAGAATATCCATATATTCCTAACCGTTTGATTATTCAGGGGTAAAAATTGGTTGTAATGACATGATCACAATCACATGAATTAACTCATTCCAAATATAGCTAATTTACGGCGTCTCTAATACATTGCCATAGTTCTACTCAAATTATGCTCAAACAGGGATATGCCAATCATCACAAAAAGTTCAAACAGTGTCATGGCGTCATCATGAACATGAGACGGAAACAACTTACATGCACCGTCCCAGCAATACGTGGTGCCATCTGCTTTGTCGATCGCGTAGATGATGCCATTGTGTTCAATAGCATCACAGAAGTGTGTATTAGCTTTGACAATGATCCACTGTGAGCTGAGTTGTCTCCAGCTAAAGAAGGCACCGACGTAAAGATAGGCGAGTCCGCGGTTGAACAAGGCAATTAGCTTGAAGTCTGCGTAATTCACATGTCGTGTGGGCACTTGGCAGATTACAATCTTCTGCAAAACAAGGTCCGTCCAACTGACGTGGTAATCTAGATGACTAGGACTATGATGGTAAAACTTTATATAATCCAATGGAGGAAGGATAATCTCATGGGAGGTCTGGAAGTTCACGAGCACCAACTTTTTACCGTCTTCTCTGAAGGCAGCAATCCAGTGGGAGTTCATGCCGACCCAGTACATAGCTGCCAAGAAGTTTCGGGCGATGGTGATCGGATCGAAGTCAAGGGAAATGATGTACGGCGACCCACTACATGCCTGCAAAGAAGTTTCGGCTAATGGAGATTGGATTGAAGTCGAGGGGCATCATGTACGCCTCCGTATCATGGTGAGCCAATCTCGCAAGACCAGATAGCAGCAAGTAGGGTGTCTTGAAAAGCTTTGGCCTCGCTTCGATGATGGCCGTGTGCATGCCCCTCGAGCATGCAGCCAGCCGCAGGGCGCTCAACATATCCATACACGAACAACAGAGGTCGAGGACGTCACTGGGGAGATTGCTCCAATCGCGGCTCATATGGATCCTGCGCGGTTCACGTTCGGCCATGGTGGAGTTTGGAAGGTGGGGTTTTGGGGGGCTTGATTTACGGGGGAGAAGGATGTCGGTGCTGGAGCGGCTAGCGAGGGAATAGTGGTACTGGGAGAGGTGAGCGAGGCGAGGGTATGCGGGGGCACAGTGAGATAATGAAGAGTGACCTCAGGATCTCCGGTGAGATGAAGATGGAGTGGTGCTAGGGGAGAGGGAGACGAGGCGAGGCATGCTATACAGCGGCAGTGATAGTGACTGCATAGTGCACAAGGTGAGGCTTACTTTGGTAACCCGGACACGCCGCCTGGACTGGTGTCACCTCGGGCGCAGGGTTTTGTCACTTCACTGTGAGGACCGGATGAATAATAGTATTTGGACCATCAAGTGTACCACAGCTGTACTACTACTAGTAGTAGGACTAGTAGGAACATGAGTACACTCCCGTGCTAGCATGCCTCTGGGTTCACTTCATCCTCCAGCTATCATCCATATTGCGAGCAGAACCAAATTCTCGTGCATGCGGAAGCGCGAAGAAGGACTTTTCTTTTTTGAGGATAACCGCATATTCCTTAACCGTAGTAGGAACATGAGTAGTACTCCCTCCGGTCCTCTTTTGTCTATGCATAACTTTTTTCAGCATTTCTCTAATTAGTCTGCGTATATACCCTTTTGCATGTGCCCATTTCCCTCTATGCCCCGCATTCACAGCATTAATTAGCGTACGCATGAGCAGCTGCAGCCAGACTCCAGCCAATAAACTGCAGCATGCAAGTGGGCCACTCTGTGCGCGTGGGAGAGAGAAAAGGCAACCGAAGAGCCCGTCCAATCCATTGCATGCAGCAGTCAAACCACCGCACCTCACCTCATGCATGCGCATAACTTCTCCCATTTTACCCCCATTTACTTCTCCATCGGGAACCGATTTTCCTCAGATTTTTCACTACTCCTTGATCTTCATTTGCATCCAAACCACACTGCATTCACATTGTTTTAACCTCCTCACATCCTCCTGGAGTAATTCCGAAGCCCCTATAAATAATCATCTTCTTTAGTTAGACTAGCCATCTAATCCTAATTCTCCAAACCATAGCCCTCCGGTCCAGCGGTTCCAAATGGCGAAAGAGATCGAGATGCAGGTTTTTAGCGTCCAACATGTCCTCGTTGAAGGATCGTTGAGCATAGTTGCCACAGTCACCGACCACCCAAGGGTTGCTCGGAAGTGGATCAACAATGTATCCAACTCCCTCCAAAAGGTGGAGATGAATATCAGCGGTCTCGACGCAGAGTACACAGAGCGTGCCACTGGGAAGATCCAACGTGCCGCTGTCCTTTAGCATTAATCTTCAGAAGGGTGACGAGACGCTAGCATTAAGGTCGTCTGGATGGGAGAATTATCCCTTGATGTACGAGCGGATAAAATATGCTGCCCTCGATGCCCGTGTGACTTTCGAGATAGCTGCAAGGTCCAGAGAGCCTGTTGCGAAGCCGTCTCCCACAGAAAATGAGAACAACAAGAAGAAGAAGAAGAAGAAGAAGGATAAGAAGAAGAAGAAGAACAACAACAAGAAGAAGAAGAAGAAGAAGAAGAAGAAGAAGAAGAAGAAGAAGAAGAAGAAGAACAAGAAGAAGAAGAAGAAAAAGAAGAAGAAGAAGAAGAAGAAGAAGAAGAAGAAGAAGAAGAAGAAGAAGAAGAAGAAGAAGAAGAAGAAGAAGAAGAAGAAGAAGAAGAAGAAGAAGAAGGCAGCAGGGCATTATGGATGGATGAACAATTTCCTCTCTTGTAAAAAAAATATTCCCTCTCTATGTATATTGATATAGATGGACTATTTCGATGGTGTGCATGTCTTTGGAACAAGTAGTAGTGTGGGTCCGCTTGACTATAAGGAACTATTTATCCGCCTAGCTTTCTCTACTACTCCTTCTAGTGATCGGTATGCAATGCATGTGTCCGTAGACATGAAAGCTTGTCCATGGAAGTTCAACTACGACGACCATCATTTTCATCCACTGCCACTCGCGATTCCCACGACGCCGCTCCAACCCACGGCACCACGTCCCCCGACGTGCGCCTCACCCCTCTCGGCCGCACCGCCGCTCTGCCTTTGTGTTCATGACATGTGGGCCACCTTAAATGCGGAGAGCATCAAGTTTCTACCACAGCCACATGCGATTCCCACGACGCCACACAAACCCATGACACCACACGTCCCACACCATTGAATTTTCATCCAGCGGCTCGTAACGCCCCGACGCCCAGCTATGGCACCCTCGCCACGGCCACGCCACCACCGGCCGGTTCATCTCGAACGAGTGAGTCGCGAACCACACCACCACCATGAGAATGGTTGGCCAGCTGCATTTAAGGTCCGCATGCATTGACTCATAGGCCGGTCACTAAGCCACTGAAGTTCGGTCCCGTGGGCCCCAAGAGGGAAATGTAACTCCTGCGGCAGGCCTTGTGGTGCTCCAGCAGTACGAGCTCGTGCCAAACCCATAATTTGTTACTTACTACTACCAACTAATAGTAAGGTACACGTGCATTGCACGCATGAGATTCTGGTGGTTTGTGCATTATGCTTATGTGGAGTCTTCTAGATTCTACATGAGGCAAAATCTGGTGGAATGTAGATGATATCCATCGGCCAGTAGTGCTCGGATTTGCCATATTTGTACCGTCGGATTGGCTTCATCCAATGACCAACTTTCAAAGTTATGGTTTGGTTTGCTAAGGTTGCCACGCCTAAGCTTAGGCGTGTCGGCATGTGTTTGGTTCATTGCTACACTTGTGGCTTGCCACACTTTTCTAGCTACATGGTCCACATGTCATAGACTCAACTTCTTGCCAAATCTTGCCACACTTGTGGTGGCCTGTTAGCCACATTTCTTGTGGCAGACACACTTTGCCTAAGCTTAGTTGTGGAAAAGTTAGTCATGAATGAAGTTCAACCATGGAGTCTTCTAGATCCTACATGTGGCAGAATCTGGTGGAATGTAGATGATATCCAACGGCCAGTAGTGCTCAGATTTGCCATCTTTGTACCGTCGGATTGGCTTCATCCAACGACCAACTTTCAAAGTTATGGTTTGGTTTGCAGCCTAAGGTTGCCACGCCTAAGCTTAGGTGTGCAACAAGTGTGTTTGGTTGCGTTCTCGTCTCAGCATAGTTGTTCCCTCTTCATGCATGCTCAACTCAACACCCCTCTTCATGTATGCTCTCTTCATGCATGCTTCTAGTGTATTTGTACTAATCTAGTGTGGACTCATGCATCCTCCATACACTCTACCAAACACCCAAAAATGGGTCGGAAGGGAACTCTTGGGATCATGCACCCTTCATACAGCCTACCAAACACACCAGGCATGTGTTTGGTTCATTGCTACACTTGTGGCTTGCCACACTTTTCTAGCTACATGGTCCACATGTCATAGACTCAAGTTCTTGCCAAATCTTGCCACACTTGTGGTGGACATTTTGTTAGCCACATTTTTTGTGGCAGACACACTTTGCCTAAGCTCAGTTGTGGAAAAGTTAGTCATGAATGAAGTTCAACCATGGAGTCTTCTAGATCCTATATGTGGCAGAATCTGCTAGAATGTACATGATATCCAACGGCCAGTAGTGCTCAGA
Source organism: Aegilops umbellulata (assembly GCA_032464435.1). Classification (NCBI taxonomy): domain Eukaryota; kingdom Viridiplantae; phylum Streptophyta; class Magnoliopsida; order Poales; family Poaceae; genus Aegilops; species Aegilops umbellulata. The sequence goes on along the minus strand of CP136059.1, from coordinate 153,984,018 downwards.
TTTGCCATCTTTGTACCATCGGATTGGCTTCATCCAATGACCAACTTTCAAAGTTATGGTTTGGTTTGCAGCCTAAGGTTGCCACGCCTAAGCTTAGGTGTGCCACAAGTGTGTTTGGTTGCGTTCTCGTCTCAGCATAGTTGTTCCCTCTTCATGCATGCTCAACTCAACACCCCTCTTCATGTATGCTCTCTTCATGCATGCGTCTAGTGTATTTGTGCTAATCTAGTGTGGACTCATGCACCCTCCATACACTCTACCAAACACCCAAAAATGGGTCGAGAAGGGAACTCTTGGGATCATGCACCCTTCATACAGCCTACCAAACACACCAGTCATGTGTTTGGTTCATTGCTACACTTGTGGCTTGCCACACTTTTCTAGCTACATGGTCCACATGTCATAGACTCAAGTTCTTGCCAAATCTTGCCACACTTGTGGTGGACATTTTGTTAGCCACATTTTTTGTGGCAGACACACTTTGCCTAAGCTTAGTTGTGGAAAAGTTAGTCATGAATGAAGTTCAACCATGGAGTCTTCTAGATCCTACATGTGGCAGAATCTGGTGGAATGTAGATGATATCCAACGGCCAGTAGTGCTCAGATTTCCCATCTTTGTACCATCGGATTGGCTTCATCCAACGACCAACTTTCAAAGTTATGGTTTGGTTTGCAGACTAAGGTTGCCATGCCTAAGCTTAAGTGTGCCACAAGTGTGTTTGGTTGCGTTCTCGTCTCAGCATAGTTGTTCCCTCTTCATGCATGCTCAACTCAACACCCCTCTTCATGTATGCTCTCTTCATGCATGCTTCTAGTGTATTTGTGCTAATCTAGTGTGGACTCATGCACCCTCCATACACTCTACCAAACACCCAAAAATGGGTCGAGAAGGGAACTCTTGGGATCATGCACCCTTCATACAACCTACCAAACACACCAGGCATTCGTTTGGTTCATTTCTACACTTGTGGCTTGCCACACTTTTCTAGCTACATGGTCCACATGTCATAGACTCAAGTTCTTGCCAAATCTTGCCACACTTGTGGTGGACATTTTGTTAGCCACATTTTTTGTGGCAGACACACTTTGCCTAAGCTTAGTTGTGGCAAAGTTAGTCATGCATGAAGTTCAACCATGGAGTCTTCTAGATTCTACATGTGGCAAAATCTGGTGTTATATAGCAACGGCCAGTAGTGCTCGGATTTGCTATCTTTGTACCGTCGGATTGGCTTCATCCAACAACCAACTTTCAAAGTTATTCACACACTATATAGGGGGTATATATATAGATGTGTCGGCCCTTGCAATGGATCCAAAGTATATCTGTTTAGTGGAGTGCACTCGAAACACATTATCTTTTTATTTTTCTCTAACCTTTCGTAGCCATGCAACCAAGCCACATAAGCTTCATGGGTGCCCTCCACATCATATTATTCATACTACGCTGATAGAAAAAAGATAAATCACCCAAAACAAGATCTTCCCATTCTTTGTTCCTACGATGTTGTGTCGTGCACGTACCTACTAGTTGTATAGTGGTAGTACTAGTTGTATAGTACAAACTTGGTACTAGTAGGAGTAGAGTAGTACGGAATGCTCCTACTCTATCAACGAGCCCCATCTGACACCAAATTTCTTGGCTTCCATGCTATAACTAGATCTTACACTCATTTCTGTTTTCCAACCCGGCGGCGGGAGGGGTGCGGTTTGCCAATAGTCGGTTTGCTCAACGGCGGTCCCACATGAAAGTGAAAATGCTAGGCAACACGCCTTCCCTAAGCTATGTGTCGTGCTGGACGGGCCGTGGAGTACTCCTGATTCCCGGGCGTGTGTGGGGGGAGTGCGACGCGAACGCGGTAGGCCTTTTCCTTTTACTAGCAATGTGCCCGTGCGTTGCGACGGATCCAAAGTGGTAGAATAGTAGTACTTGTTCACAAACTGGAAAGGAATCACTCTTGTTTTGATATACTCCTAATATATTACTCCCTCCGTTCCTAAATATTTGACTTTTTAGAGATTTGAAATGGACTATCACATAAAGATTATATAGACATATTTTGAAGTGCAGATTCACTCATTTTGCTCCGTATGTAGTCACTTATTGAAATCTCTAGAAAGAAAAATATTTAGGAACGGATGGAGTACTTTTCACTCAAAATATATTTCTCAGGCTGTTTTGATGAGCTGAGGGAGGGATGTGGTTGCTTTCAAGATAATAAGGGGTTTTCTGCAAATTGGAGCAGAGAAGTGGACTATTGTTGCAAAAATGCCACAACTTACCTCACAGCCGTTAGATGCAGATCTAATGGTCAGAAACGACGGATGGCAGACACACCACCATCACCAACTGAGTCTTTTATAGGAGTATATATTTCTCAGGCTGTTTTGATGAGGTGAGGGAGGGATGTGGTTGCTTTCAAAATAATAAGGGGTTTTCTACAAATTGGAGCAGAGAAGTGGGCTATTGTTGCAAAAATGCCACAACTTACCTCACAGCCGTTAGATGCAGATCTAATGGTTAGAAACGACGGATGGCAGACACACCACCATCACCAACTGAGTCTTTTATAGGAGTAGGAGTAGAGAAACATGTATAAATTGTAACATTTTGGTTCTGCTCCTTGGCACGATCGATAGATAGAAATAACGATTGGAAATGCTAGGTTGGCACATCATCAATTTGGTCACACGCGGTCCGACATGTTCTAGTGTTTCTAGCAAGATGCCCGCGCGTTGGACGAAGTTGATGGAAAAGGTAAGCACAACTTATAAATTGACGGATGGAGTACTAGTTACAGTGATGCATATAATTAAGCAAAGGGATCGCACATGTCGGTATTGACTGGAACGAGAATGCAACAACACAATAAGAATTAAGGCCACCATGATGATGCGATCTCAGTGGTGGTTAAAGAAGGCAAGAAGAAAGATGCATCCATCAACGTACAACCTCCTCCTCCTCAACATAGTGCGCCGGGCCACCGACCGGCGGCTAAGGAGCGGCGGCTTTTGTGGCGAGGTCGAGGTGCTTCTCAGCAAAGGCATCCAAGGATTCCAGCAGGTTGAGGAAAGCCAACATCGTAGCATCCTCACTGGCCTTGTAGATACCTATGTACACGATTTGCTCATACACGTGGATGTGTAGGTCGACGAATTCTTGCAGGGCGAGGTGCCTCGCGGCAAGCGCGACCTCCAGGTGGACATTCTTCGTGGCGTCGGCAGGCAGTCGCAGGGCCACCAGTGCTTGAAAGAGGTTGACATGGAGGCCGATTAGGGTGGCAGTCAATGAGGAGCCCGGGCGCGTGGGCTGGAGGAGTACGGCGATGTCGTCCACGAGCTTCTTGAGGACGGTGAACTTGTTGGTGGTGGCAACGATCATCTGGTACAACTGAGAGTCGTAGTTGGCGTCGACGGCGGCCATCCACCAGCCGGTCTCCAACACCGTCTGGAGACGATCCTCGGCGCCATGCCGCAGGCCGACGTCGTGGACCATCTGGCACAACCGCTGGCCGCTCGCGCGCATTGCCGCCATGGGTCTGGAGTGAGATCTTTTGCTTTTAGTGTAGGTGCTTAGGCAAATGCTTAGGTGCGTACGATGTGGTAGATGCATTGGAATGGAGGGGCGCCTTTATATGAGGGCAAATTGTGTTGCATTCACATCATGCAGCCTCTTTTCCCGGTCCTCCTCCCATTACTTCCCTCATGCATTAATTGAAGGAGGATGCATTGGCCGTTCAACATTTCGGGAACCGCTACTCCCTCCCTCGTCTGCATTAAAGCCGTATCAGGAACTGCGCCGCCCGCTGTTAAATTGAATAGTACTGCGCCGCCCGCTGCACGCCCGGCTGAACACGCCTCCTCGCCTCCATCAAACCCATCCGTTAAACCCGCATGCAAACCGAGAAACCTACTCCAGCCACATGTCCGTTCATGAGCGGGTCGGAATTAAACGCAAAACCGGCCGAGCTCCTCTCGCCCGCCCTCAGTTTAAACGAGGCCAGACGCCGGCCAAGCTCCTACCGTCCGCCCTCTATTTACACGAGGCCAGACAGACAGCGGGCAGGATTCGCACCCCTCTGCCGCTCCCCCATCTCCTCCTTCACCATTTTCTCCACTCTTCCGATGGCTTCCAAGGAGCCGTTCTCCGACATATTACCCGGCTGGGTGGCCCACCGAGCCCTCCGGATACGGGCGAGGCCACTCGGTGCTTCACCAACCTTGCTTGGCTCGAAGGAGCCAGTTGCCGCCCCAAGCAGGCGCGTGGTTCAGTAACTTGCCGCTCCAGTTCAGCTCGATGAGGAGTGGCAAGTTGCTCCACGCCGGCATGTTCAGCCCCAAGGAGTAACAAGTAACAAAAGTAAATAAAGTGCAGCAAGATGGCCCAATCCTTTTTGTAGCGAAGGACAAGCCTGGACAAACTCTTATATAGATAAAAGCGCTCCTGAGGACACATGGGAATTATCGTCAAGCTAGTTTTCATCACGTTCATATGATTCACGTTCGGTACTTTGATAATTTGATATGTGGGTGGACCGGTGCTTGGGTACTGTCCTTCCTTGGACAAGCATCCCACTTATGATTAACCCCTATTGCAAGCATCCGCAACTACAAAAGAAGTATTAAGGTAAACCTAACCATAGCATGAAACATATGGATCCAAATCAGCCCTTTATGAAGCAATGCATAAACTAGGGTTTAAGCTTCTGTCACTCTAGCAACCCATCATCTACTTATTACTTCCCAATGCCTTCCTCTAGGCCCAAATAATGGTGAAGTTTCATGTAGTCGACGTTCACATAACACCACTAGAGGAGAGACAACATACATCTCATCAAAATATCGAACGAATACCAAATTCACATGACTACCAATAGCAAGACTTCTCCCATGTCCTCAGGAACAAACGTAACTACTCACAAAGCATATTCATGTTCATAATCAGAGGGGTATTAATATGCATAAAGTATCTAAACATACGATGCTCCACCAAATAAACGAACGAGCATCAACTACAAGGAGTAATCAACACTACTAGCAACCTACAGGTACCAATCCTAGACTTAGAGACAAGAATTGGATACAAGAGATGAACTAGGGTTTGAGAGGAGATGGTGCTGGTGAAGATGTTGATGGAGATTTCCCTCTCCCGATGAGAGGAGCGTTGGTGATGACGATGAAGTGTCCCCGGCAGAACAGCTTTGCCAGAGCCCTAGATTGGTTCTGCCAAGGTTCCACCTCGTGGCGGCGGAGTCTCGTCCCGAAAGCTTGCTTATTATTTTTGTTCGGACGAAAGACTTCATATAGTAGAAGATGGGCACCGGAGGGCCAACAGGGGGCCCATGAGGCAGGGGGCGCGCCTAGGGGGGTAGGGCGCGAGCCCACCCTCGTTGACAGGTGGAGCCCCCCTGATGTGGATTCTTCTTCCAGTATTTTTTATTATTGCCAAAAATAACTTTCATGGAGTTTCAAGACTTTTGGAGTTGTGCAGAATATGTCTCTAATATTTGCTCCTTTTCAAGCCGGGAATTCCAGCTGCCGGCATTCTCTCTCCTTATGTAAACCTTGTAAAATAAGAGAGAATAGGCATAAGTATTGTGACATAATGTGCAATAACAACCCATAATGCAATAAATATCGATATAAAAGCATGATGCAAAATGGACGTATCAACTCCCCCAAGCTTAGACCTCATTTGTCCTCAAGCGAAAGCCGATAACGATATATATGTCCACATGTTTAGAGGTAGAGGTGTCGATAAAAATAAAATACAGACATGAGGGCATCATGATTATTCTCATAACAGCAACATATATGGATATTGTCATATGATTCCTTATGCTCAAGTAATAATCTATTCACAATGCAAAGTATGAATCATAAACTTTATTGAGAATCAACAAACTATAATCTCAGTCATTGAAGCAATTGCAATTTATCATAACATCAAAAAGAGTCTATGTCAGAGCTTCTTAGCAAGTCCACATACTCAACTATCATTTAGTCTTTCACAATTGCTAACACTCACGCAATACTTGTGGTTACGGAGTTTTAATCGCACACAAAGGAAAATAGGGGCTTATAGCTTCGCCTCCCAACCTTTTACCTCAAGGGTAATGTCAACAATAATAATTCATGCTAACCCACATCCAATTAGATATATATATATATCAGGATCTTTCCAACATCCTGTGCTTGCCAAAGGATAAAATGTAAAAAGGAGAGGTGAAGATCACCATGACTCTTGCATAAGGTAGAAGATAATAATAAAAGATAGGCCCTTCACAGAGGGTAGCAGAGGTAGCCATGCGCTTTCAGGGTTGGATGCACAAAATCTTAATGTGAAAGAACGTCACTTTATATTGCCACTTGTGATATAGACCTTTATTATGTAGTCCGTCGCTTTTATTTCTTCCACATCATAAGACCGCATAAAGCTTATTTGCTCCACACCAATCAATCATACATATTTAGAGAGCAATTTTTATTGCTTGCACCGATGACAACTTACTTGAAGGATCTTACTCAATCCATAGGTAGATATGGTGGACTCTCATGGCAAAACTGGTTTAAGGGTATTTGGAGGCACAAGTAGTATCTCTACTTGGTGCAAAGAATTTGGCTAGCATGAGGGGGAAAGGCAAGCTCAACATGTTGGATGATCCATGACAATATACTTTATCTCAGATATAAGAAATCATAACCCATTACGTTGTCTTCCTTGTCCAACATCAACTCTTTAGCATGCCATATTTTAATGAGTGCTCCCAATCATAAAATATGTCCAAGATAGTATATTTATATGCGAAACCTCTCTTTCTTTATTACTTCCTATTAATTGCAACAATGACCAAAGCTATGTTTGTCAACCCCCAAAAAATTTTAATCATCATACTCTTTCTATGTGAAGTCATTACTCTCAATAAGACTAATATGATCTCTTTATTTCTTTTTATTCTTTTTCTTTTCTTTTATTACCTCAAGATCATAGCAAGATAATCAAGCCCTTGACTCAACACTAATCTTTATTATATAGCTCACGGACTTGATTACATAGAGGGATCATAAAGCAAAACTCAAAAGTAGATCATACCAAAACTTTATTCTACTAGATCAAGATACTACTAAAAGGATCAAACTAAGAAAAGTGGTAAAGATAGAGATGTGGTGGTGATACGATACTGGGGCACCTCCCCCAAGCTTGGCAGTTGCCAAGGGGAGTGCCCATACCCATGTGATTATGTCTCCTTTGCTGGTGAAGGGATTGTTGATGATGTAGGCTTGTCATCCATCTTCCAAGGCATAGGCTCACCATCATAGAAGGATGATCGAGTCTCCGAGATCCTTAAATCTGCAGCCAAACTCATCCTCTTGAATCTATATTCATACTCACAGTTTTGGTTTTGCAGGTCATAGATTTGGGCTTGGAGGTGCTCGATTTTCTCGTGAAGCTTGAAGATGGCCTCCCAATGTCCTGGCATCCATCTTGTGGTTGTTGGTGAACTCCGTGATCATTATGTGATTGGACTCAAGTCCATGCTCCACCATCTCCTGGCACTTGAAAACTTGTTGCTCCATTGCTTCAAGCCTTGTCTCCACGCTTCCGGTCCTCCGTGGTCCCTCAGCATCACAGATGTGCAGCACCCCCCATGCATCTCAATGGTTTGAGGGTGTTACAGCACCTCCGCTAGGTAGGGATTGATGACCTTCTCGAAGAACTTGTCCTTGGGGGCCCTTGGAGATGTCATGATGATCTAGATCTGTCAGAAAAACAGCTCGAAACAAGAACAAAGGATATTTGCGTGATACAGGAGTCAAAACCTTCGGGAGATTATATAATGAATTTTTACCGACCAAAATACGTATCGTGCAAGAAAACGGAGTCCAGAGAGCACACGAGGTGCCCACGAGGCAGGGGGCGTGCCCAGGGGGGGTAGGGCGCGCCCTCCGCCCTCATGGAGCCCTCGTCTCCTTCCCGGACTGCTTCTTATTTTTCTATTTTTCTAAATATTCCAAAACGGAGAAAAATAGCCATTAGAACTGTTTTGGAGTCGGTTTACTTACCGTACCACATACCTATTCCTTTTCGGAGTCTGAAACGTTCCGGAAAGTGTCCCTTATGTATTCCTCCGGGGTTACGGTTTCATTAACATTAGTTTCAACATTTATAGGATTACGTGAGATATAATGTTTAATTCTTTGACCGTTCACCACCTTCAGATTTGTGCCTTCGAAGTTGTTGATTTTTATGGCACCGGAACGATAGACCTCCTCGATAATGTAAGGACCTTCCCATTTAGAGAGAAGTTTTCCTGCAAAAAATCTTAAACGAGAGTTGTATAGCAATACATAATCACCTACATTAAACTCACGCTTTTGTATTCTTTTGTCATGCCATCTTTTAACTTTTTCTTTAAATAACTTGGCATTTTCATAGGCTTGGGTTCTCCATTCATCAAGTGAGCTAATGTCAAATAACCTCTTCTCACTGGAAAGTTTGAAATCATAGTTGAGCTCTTTAATGGCCCAATATGCCTTATGTTCTAGTTCAAGAGGTAAATGACATGCTTTTACATAAACCATTTTATACGGAGACATACCCATAGGATTTTTGTATGCAGTTCTATAGGCCCATAATGCATCATCAAGTTTCTTAGACCAATTCTTTCTAGATATATTAACAGTCTTTTGCAAAATTAATTTGAGCTCTCTATTACTCAATTCTACTTGACCACTGGACTGCGGGTGATAAGGAGATGCAATTCTATGATTAACATCATACTTAGCAAGCATCTTTCGAAAAGCACCATGAATAAAATGTGAACCACCATCAGTAATTAAATATCTAGGGACTCCAAAACTTGAAAATATAACTTCTTTAAGCATCTTAATAGAGGTGTTATGATCAACACTACTAGTTGGAATAGCTTCTACCCACTTAGCAACGTAATCAACAACAACTAAAAAATGTGTGTATCCATTAGAGGCAGGAAAAGGTCCCATATAATCAAAGCCCCAAACATAAAATGGTTCAATAATAAGTGAATACTTCATAGGCATTTCTTGACGTCTACTAATATTACCAATTTTTTGACATTCATCACAAGACAAGACAAACATACGGGCATCCTTGAAGAGAGTAGGCCAATAAAAACCGGATTGCAATACCTTATGTGCAGTTCTATCTCCAGCGTGGTGTCCTCCATAAGCTTCGGAGTGACACTTGCGTAGGATCTGTTCCTGTTCATGCTCAGGTACACAACGTCTAATGACACCATCTACTCCTTCTTTATAAAGATGTGGGTCATCCCAAAAGTAATGTCTCAAATCATAGAAAAACTTTTTCTTTTGCTGGTATGTGAAACTAGGTGGTATAAATTTAGCAACAATATAATTAGCATAATCAACATACCATGGAGCAGTACGAGAAGTATTTATGACATTCAGTTTCTAATCAGGAAAGCTATCATCAATAGGTAGTGGGTCATCAAGAACATTTTCTAACCTAGACAAGTTGTCTGCAACGGGGTTCTCAGCTCCCTTTCTATCAATAATATGCAAATCAAATTCTTGTAGTAGGAGAACCGATCTAATAAGTCTAGGTTTGGCATCTTTCTTATCCATAAGATATTTAATAGGAGCATGATCCATGTGAATAGTTACTTTAGAATCAACAATATAAGGTCTGAACTTATCACAAGCAAATACAACTGCTAAGAATTCTTTTTCAGTAGTAGCATAATTTCTCTGAGCATTGTCTAGAGCCTTACTAGCATATTGAATAACATTTAATTTCTTATTAACTCTTTGCCCTAGAATAGCACCTACAACATAATCACTAGCATCACACATAATTTCAGAAGGTAAATTCCAATCAGGTGGCTGAATAATAGGTGCAGAGATCAATGCTTTCTTAAGTATTTCAAATGCTTCCACACAATCATCATCAAAGACAAATGGTATATCTTTTTGTAATAAATTAGTCAGAGGCCGAGAAATTTTTGAGAAGTCCTTAATGAACCTCCTATAAAAACCGGTGTGACCAAGGAAACTTTTTATACCTTTGATGTCCTTGGGACATGGCATCTTTTCAATAGCCTCAACTTTAGCTTTATCAACCTCAATACCTCTTTCAGAAACTTTATGCCCCAAGACAATACCTTCATTAACCATAAAGTGGCACTTCTCCCAATTCAAGACAAGGTTAGTTTCTTCACATCTCTGCAAAACTCGATCAAGGTTGCTTAAGCAATCATCAAAAGAGGATCCATAAACGGAGAAATCGTCCATGAAAACCTCACAAATCTTTTCACAAAAGTCAGAGAATATAGCCATCATGCATCTTTGAAAGGTAGCAGGTGCATTACATAAACCAAAAGGCATACGTCTATAAGCAAAAGTACCGAAAGGGCAAGTAAAAGTGGTCTTTGATTGATCATCAGCTGACACAGGTATTTGAGAGAAACTAGAATAACCATCTAGAAAGCAAAAATGTGTATGTTTGGATAATCTTTCTAGCATTTGATCGATAAAAGGTAAGGGGTAATGATCCTTTTTAGTAGCTTTATTTAATTAGTTTGCGGAAATCTATTACCATACTATAACCTTTAATAATTCTTTGCGGAATCAATTCATCTTTATCATTAGGAACAACAGTAATACCTCCCTTCTTAGGGAGACAATGGATAGGACTTACCCACTGACTATCAGCAAAGGGATAAATAATACCTGCCTCAAGAAGCTTTAATATTTCCTTTCTTACCACTTCTTTCATCTTAGGATTCAGCTGTCGTTGGTGATCACGAACTGGTTTGGCATCTTTCTCCAAATTTATTTTGTGTTGGCATAGAGTGGGACTAATGCCCTTAAGAACATCAAGAGTATATCCAATAGCAGCACGGTGCTTCTTTAGAGTTTTCAATAATTTTTCTTCCTCCTTTTCTGAAAGGTCAGCATTAATAATAACATAATATATATTTTTCTCATCAAGATAAGCATATTTAAGAGTGTCAGGTAACGGTTTAAGCTCAAACACGTGATCACCCTTGTGTGGAGGAGGATCCCCTAGGATTTCAACAGACAAATTGTGTTTCAGGATGGGTTCCTGTTTAAAGAATACTTCATCTATTTCCCTTCTTCCATTCATAAACATATCATTTTCATGGTCTAGCAAATATTGTTCTAAAGGATCACTAGGAGGTACGACAGTAGAAGCAAGACCAATAATTTCATCCTTACTAGGAAATTCCTCTTCACGGTGTTATCTACCAAATTTAGAGAAATTAAACTCATGAGACATATCACCCAAACCAATACTAACAACATCCTTTTCACAGTCTATCTTAGCATTAACAGTGTTCAAGAAGGGTCTACCAAATATAATGGGACAAAAGCTATCTTGTGGGGAACCAAGAACAAGAAATCAGCAGGATATTTAGTTTTCCCACACAAGACTTCAACATCTCTAACAATTCCCATTGGTGATATAGTATCTCTATTGGCAAGTTTAATTGTGACATCAATATCTTCTAACTCAACAGGTGCAATATCATGCATAATTTCTTTGTATAAGTCAACAGGTATTGCACTAGCACTAGCACCCATATCACACAAGCCATGATAACAATGATCTCCTATTTTAACAGAAATAACAGGCATGCCTACCATAGGTCTATGTTTATCTTTAGCACAAGGTTTAATAATTCTAGCAGTTTCATCACAGAAATAAATAACATGCCCATCAATATTATCAGCCAAGAGATCTTTAACTATAGCAATATTAGGTTCAACTTTAACTTGCTCAGGAGGTGTATAGGTTCTAATATTGCTTTTATGAACCACAGTTGAAGCTTTAGCATGATCTTTTATCCTAACAGGAAAAGGTGGTTTCTCAACATAAGCAGTAGGAACAATAGGATCATTATAAGTGATAGTCTTTTCTTCAACTTTAATAGGTGCAGCTACTTTTACTTCTATGGGAGGATGATATTTAAACCCTTCTCCTTAGGGAGATCAACATGAGCAGCAAAAGATTCATAGAAAGAAGCTACTATCTCAGAGTCAAGTCCATAGTTAGTGCTAAATTTACGGAAAAATCGGTATCCATAAAAGATTTAACACAATCAAACTTAGATGTCATACCTGACTCCTTACCTTCGTCGAGGTCCCAATCTTCAGAGTTGCGTTTAATTCTTTCCAATAAATCCCATTTGAATTCAGTATTCTTCATCATAAAAGAGCTAGCACAAGAAGTATCGAGCATGGTGCGATTGTTATCAGAAAGCCGAGCATAAAAATTCTGAATAATCATTTCTCTTGAGATCTCATGATTGGGGCATGAATATAACAGTGATTTAAGCCTCCCCCAAGCTTGAGCGATGCTTTCGTGAGGCCAATATATATATATATATATATATATATATATATATATATATATATATATATATATATATATATATATATATATATATATATATATATATAAAATTGCGATCACAATGCACAAGATGCATAGGATAAAACTTCTGATGAAATTCCAATTTCAATCGTTTGTAGTTCCATGATCCCATATCATCACATAGCCTATACCATGTCAATGCATCTCCCTTGAAAGATAAAGGGAAGACCTTCTTCTCAATAACATCGTCGGGCACACCTGCAATCTTAAATAATCCACAAACTTCATCCACATATATTAGGTGCTCATCAGGATGCTTTGTTCCGTCTCCTGCAAAAGGATTAGCTAGTAGTTTTTCTATCATACCCAAAGGAATCTCAAAGTAGACATTTTAATTTTCAGTAGGTTCAGTAGGTTGAGGAGCAACTCTTTTCTCTACTGGTCGGGGTGAAGATACCCCAAACAAGCCCCTCAGAGGATTACTTTCCATAGTAACAAGTGACAGTAAATTTCAGCACACTATATAAATTTTTCCTTACCAAATTCCACCTACCAAAGGCGCTTCACTCCCCGGCAACGGCACCAGAAAAGAGTCTTGATGACCCACAAGTATAGGGGATCTATCGTAGTCCTTTCGAGAAGTAAGAGTGTCGAACCCAACGAGGAGCAGAAGGAAAGGATAAGCGGTTTTCAGCAAGGTATTTTCTGCAAGCACTCAAATTATAGGTAACAGATAGTTTTGTGATAAGATAATTTGTAACGAGCAACAAGTAATAAAAGTAAGTAAAGTGCAGCAAGGTGGCCCAATCCTTTTTGTAGCAAAGGACAAGCCTGGAAAAACTCTTATATAGAGAAAAGCGCTCCCGAGGACACATGGGAATTATCATCAAGCTAGTTTTCATCACGTTCATATGATTCGCGTTCGGTACTTTAATAATTTGATATGTGGGTGGACCGGCTCTTGGGTACTGTCCTTACTTGGACAAGCATCCCACTTATGATTAACCCCTATTGCAAGCATCCACAACTACAAAAGAAGTATTAAGGTAAACCTAACCATAGCATGAAACATATGGATCCAAATCAGCCCCTTACGAAGCAACGCATAAACTAGGGTTTAAGCTTCTGTCACTCTAGCAACCCATCATCTACTTATTACTTCCCAATGCCTTCCTCTAGGCCCAAATAATGGTGAAGGGTCATGTAGTCGACGTTCACATAACACCACTACAGGAGAGACAACATACATCTCATCAAAATATAGAACGAATACCAAATTCACATGACTACAAATAGCAAGACTTCTCCCATGTCCTCAGGAACAAACGCAACTACTCACAAAGCATATTCATGTTCATAATCAGAGGAGTATTAATATGCATAAAGGATCTGAACATACGATCTTCCACCAAATAAACCAACTAGCATCAACTACAAGGAGTAATCAACACTACTAGCAACCTACAGGTACCAATCCCAGACTTAGATACAAGAATTTGATACAAGAGATGAACTAGGGTTTGAGACAAGATGGTGCTAGTGAAGATGTTGATGGAGATTGCCCTCTCCCGATGAGAGGAGCGTGGGTGATGACGATGGCGATGATTTCCCCCTCCCGGAGGGAAGTGTCCCCGACGGAACAGCTCTGCGGGAGCCCTAGATTGGTTCCGCCAAGGTTCCGCCTCATGGCGGCGGAGTCTCGTCCCGAAAGCTTGCTTATTATTTTTCTTCGGACGAAAGACTTCATATAGCAGAAGATGGTCACTGGAGGGCCAACAGGTGCCCACGAGGTAGGGGGCGTGCCCCCCACCCTCATGGACAGGTGGAGGCCCCCCTGACGTGGATTCTTCTTCTAGTATTTTTTATTATTTCCAAAAATAACTTTCGTGGAGTTTCAAGACTTTTGGAGTTGTGCAGAATAGGTCTCTAATATTTGCTCCTTTTCCAGCCGAGAATTCCAGCTGCCGGCATTCTCCCTCCTTATGTAAACCTTGTAAAATAAGAGAGAATAGGCATAAATATTGTGACATAATGTGTAATAACAGCCCATAATGCAATAAATATCGATATAAAAGCATGATGCAAAATGGACGTATCATGGCACTTGGGTCCCATGAAGGCCACCGCCGAGGCGACGACTGCGCATTCAGGTGATTTCTTTGCTTCTTCGTCTCTTCCGAGGACCTTCGTCGACCCCGTAAAGTGTCTGTCGGACATGAGGAAGACAAAGGGATCCGCGGGCGGCCATTTAGATTATGTACTCCCTCTCCATCCGGCGGGAAATTTTTGTTGTAAGAATGGATAAATTGTATGTATCTATATCTAAAATAAGTCTAGATACATCCATTTCTAGGACAAGTATTTCCGGACGGAGGGAGTATTAATTATACCAAGACAGCCGGATTGCCACCGCTTAGTTCATGTAAATGTAATGAAATCCATCATGTTTATATGAAGATCCGGCTTTTTTATACAAAATCCTTCATGCTTATATGAATTCAGTCCGTGTTTGCACGAATTTCATCTGGTTGGTTAGAGTTGTGAAAATGTATGCCGCTGGCGTTTGATGTCGTCCTTCGCGGAAGGAAGCGGGAGGAAATTTGCCGGCTGCCGTTAGAGATGCTCTTATGTTGGAAATAATAGAGTGACATCCAATCCATTTGAGTTAATTGCGTGTATGTTTGTCCCTCTATAAAAAGTTAATTGCTTGTACAGTGTACACGTGACTTGCAGGGAGGCTACAACTTCGTACAGAAAGTTAAAAAGAAACAAGTCCATCCTTAATCTTGTATTCTAAGTACTCTATGGGTTCCACTATCAGTACAGTAGCGAATGAAGTATATATTAAATAAGTAATATATAATATAAAAATCTAAAGTTAAAGACATAATTTGAACTCATGTTATCGCGTTGCGAGCATCCGGCGCTAACGAGTCCAGCACATTTTTGTTGTAGACCATGCTGGAGATATATCTCCATATCTACTCTTATACTCCATCCGTTCCTAAAGATTTGTCTTTTTCAGATTTCAAATGGACTACCACATACGGATGTGTATGTAGACATATTTTAGAGTGTAGATTCACTCATTTTGCTCAATATGTAGTCACTTGTTGAAAACTTGAAATCTCTAAAAAGAAAAATGCTACCTCTTGAGCACTGCATTGGATTTCCTTGAAGAGGAAAGGGTGATGCAGAAGAGTAGAGTAAGTATTTCCCTCAGTTTTTGAGAACCAAGGTATCAATCCAGTAGGAGGCTACGCGCGAGTCCCTCGTACCTACACAAAACAAATAGCTCAATGCAACCAACGTGATTAGGGGTTGTCAATCCCTTCACGGTCACTTACAAGAGTGAGATCTGATAGAGATGATAGATAATATTTTTGGTATTTTTGATATAAGGATGCAAGGTAAAATAAAAGGCAAAAATCAAAAGCAAAGCAATAATAAAGTGATGGAAGATTGATATGATGAGAATAGACCCAGGGCCATAGATTTCACTAGTGGCTTCTCTTAAGAGCATAAGTATTCTACGGTGGGTGAACAAATTACTGTTGAGCAATTGACAGAATTGAGCATAGTTATGAGAATATCTAGGTATGATCATGTATATAGGCATCACGTCCAAGACAAGTAGACCGACTCCTACCTGCATCTACTACTACTACTACTCCACTCATCGACCGCTATCCAGCATGCATCTAGAGTATTAAGTTCAAGAAAACAGAGTAACACCTTAAGCAAGATGACATGATGTAGAGGGATAAATTCATGCAATATGATAAAAACCCTATCTTGTTATCCTCGATGGCAACAATACAATATGTGCCTTGCTGCCCCTACTGTCACTGGGAAAGGACACCGCAAGATTGAACCCAAAGCTAAGCACTTCTCCCATTGCAAGAAAAACCAATCTAGTAGGCCAAACCAAATTGATAATTCGAGGAGACTTGCAAAGATAACCAATCATACATAAAAGAATTCAGAGAAGATTCAAATATTGTTCATAGATAAACTTGATCATAAACCCACAATTCATCGTTCTCAACAAACACACCGCAAAAAGAAGATTACATCGAATAGATCTCCACGAGAGAGGGGGAGAACATTGTATTGAGATCCAAAAAGAGAGAAGAAGCCATCTAGCTACTAACTATGGACCCGAAGGTCTGAGGTAAACTACTCACACTTCATCGGAGGGGCTATGGTGATGATGTATAAGCCCTCTGTGGTGGATTCCCCTTCCGGTGAAGCTCCGGAATAGGCCCCAAGATGGGATCTCGTGGGTACAAAAGGTTGCGGCGGTGGAATTAGGTTTTTGGTTCCGTATGTGATCGTTTGAGGGTACGTAGGTATATATAGGAGGAAGGAGTATGTCGGTGGAGCAAAGGGGGGCCCACGAGGCAGGGGGCGCGCCCTAGGGGGGGCGCCCTCCACCCTCGTGACCACCTCCCACCTTTCTTGACGTAGGGTCCAAGTCTCCTGGATCATATTTGTTGAGAAAATCACGTTCCCGAAGGTTTCATTCCGTTTGGACTCCGTTTAATATTCTGTTTCTTCGAAACACTAAATTAGGCAAAAAAAAACAGCAATTCTGAGCTGGGCCTCCGGTTAATAGGTTAGTCCCAAAAATAATATAAAAGTGGAAAATAAAGCCCAATATGGTCCAAAACAGTAGATAATATAGCATGGAGCAATCAAAAATTATAGATACGTTGGAGACGTATCATGCATCCCCAAGCTTAATCCCTGCTCGTCCTCGAGTAGGTAAATGATAAAAAGAGAATTTTTGATGCGGAGTGCTACTTGGCATAATTTCAATGTAACTCTTCTTAATTGTGGTATGAATATTCAGATCCGAAAGATTCAAGAAAAAAGTTCATATTGACATAAAAATAATAATACTTCAAGCATACTAACTAAGCAATTATGTCTTCTGAAAATAACATGGCCAAAGAAAGTTCATCCCTACAAAATCATATAGTTTAGTCATGCTCCATTTTTGTCACACAAGAATGCTCTCATCATGCATAGCCCCGATGATAAGCCAAGAAATTGTTTCATACTTTAGTAATCTCAAACTTTATAAACCTTCACGCAATACATGAGCATGAGCCATGGATATAGCACTATGGGTGGAATAGAATATGATGATGGGGGTTATGTGGAGAAGATAAAAAAGGAGAAGATATCACATCAACGAGACTAATCAATGGGCTATGGAGATGCCCATCGATTGATGTTAATGCAAGGAGTAGGGATTGCCATGCAACGGATGCACTAGAGCTATAAATGTATGAAAGCTCAACAAAAGAAACTAAGTGGGTGTGCATCCAACTTGCTTTCTCACGAAGACCTAGGGCATTTGAGGAAGCCCATTGTTGGAACATACAAGCCAAGTTCTATAATGAAAAATTCCCACTAGTATATGAAAATGACAAAACAAGAGACTCTCTATCATGAAGATTACGGTGCTACTTTGAAGCACAAATGTGGAAAAAAGGATAGTAGCATTGCCCCTTTTATTTTTTATTTTTTTGGGATTTCTCTTTTTTATTGGGACAATGCTCTATTAAATGATGATCATCACACTTCTATTTATTTACAACTCAATGATTACAACTCGATACTAGAACAAAGTATGACTCTATATGAATGCCTCTGGCGGTGTACCGGGATATGCAATGAATCAAGAGTGACATGTATGAAAGAATTATGAACGGTGGCTTTGCCACGAATAATATGTCAACTACATGATCATGCTAGCAATATGACAATGATGAATGTGTCATGAAGAACGGCATGGCGGAAAGTTGCATGGCAATATATCTCAGAATGGCTATGGAAATGCCATAATAGGTAGGTATTGTGGCTGTTTTGAGGAAGATATAAGGAGGTTTATGTGTGAAAGAGCATATCATATCACGGGGTTTGGATGCACCGGCGAAGTTTGCACCAACTCTCAATGTGAGAAAGGGCAATGCACGGTACCGAAGAGGCTAGCAATGATGGAAGGGTGAGAGTGCGTATAATCCATGGACTCAACATTAGTCATGAAGAACTCATATACTTATTGCAAAAATCTACAAGTCATCAAAAACCAAAGCATTATGCGCATGCTCCTAGGGGGATAGATTGGTAGGAAAAGACCATCGCTCGTCCCCGACCGCCACTCATAAGGAGGACAATCAAATAACACCTCATGTTTCAAATTTGTTACATAAAGTTTACCATACGTGCATGCTACGGGACTTGCAAACTTCAACACAAGCATTTCTCAAATTCACAACTACTCAACTAGCACGACTTTGATACTATCACCTCCATATCTCAAAACAATTATCAAGCATCAAACTTTTCTTAGTATTCAACACACTCAAAAGAAAGTTTTACAAATCTTGAATACCAAGCATATTATTATTATTAAGCAAATTACCATGCTATTAAGACTCTCAAAATAATCTAAGTGAAGCATGAGAGATCAATAGTTTCTGTAAAACAAATCCACCACCATGCTCTAAAATATATAAGTGAAGCACATAGAGTATTCTAACAAATTCCAATTCATGTATGGCTCCCTCAAAAGGTGTGTACAGCAAGGATGATTGTGGTAAACTAAAAAGAAAAGACTCAAATCATACAAGACGCTCCAAGCAAAACACATATCATGTGGTGAATAAAAATATAGTTCCAAGTAAAGTTACCGATGGAAGTAGACGAAAGAGGGGATGCCTTCCGGGGCATCCCCAAGCTTTGAATTTGTGGTGTCCTTGGATTATCTTGGGGGTGCCATGGGCATCCCCAAGCTTAGCCTCTTCCCACTCCTTGTTCCATAATCCATCAAAAGATTTCTCCCAAAACTTGAAAACTTCACAACACAAAACTCAACAGAAATCTCGTGAGCTCCGTTAGCGAAAGAAAACAAAAGACCACTTCAAGGTACTGTAATGAACTCATTCTTTATTTATATTGGTGTTAAACCTACTTTATTCCAACTTCTCTATGCTTTATAAACTATTTTACTAGCCATAGATTCATCAAAATAAGCAAACAACACACGAAAATAGAATTTGTCAAAAACAGAACAGTCTGTAGTAATCTGTAACTAACGCAAACTTCTCGAACTCCAAAACATCAGACAAAATAGGACGACCTAGGAAATTTGTTTATTGATCAGCAGCAATTGGAATCATTATTTTATCACGTTCTGGTAACTTTTAACAATTGTTTTTGTGAACAGAAAGTTTCTGGAAATTACAGCAAGATCAAATAATTATCATCCAAGAAGATCCTATAGGTTTAACTTGGCACAAACACTAATTAAACATAAAACCACATCTAAACAGAAAGTAGATGGATTATTTATTACTAAGCAGCAAGGAAAAATATTGGGTTGTCTCCAAACAAACACTTTTCTTTAAAGCCTTTTTAGCTAGGCAATGAGATTTCAATGATGCTCACAAGAAAGGCAAGAATTGAGGCACAAAGAGCATCATAAAACATGTGACAAACACACTTAAGTCTAACCTACTATCGGTGTACTAGAGTAGGGGTACCCTAGTACCCCAGACTTGTGCACGGGCAGTCGCGGCACCCCGCGACAAGGCTTGCCGGGCGACCGCCAAGGCCCTCTGTGGCTCCTTTTGAGCCATTCAAGAACAAAGTATTCAAGCCAAGAAGACAAGGCCCCGGCAAGAGGAGCTTGCCAGGAAGGCCACTCAAGGCACAAGACCCCGGCAAGAGGAGCTTGCCGGGAAGGCCAACCAAGGCATCTCAAGGTACTTACCGCGACGCACCACGTGTCCCGGCGAGGCCCGGCGAGCGGCAAGCTTCCGGACGCGACAAGACAACGACCGCGGCAAGGCACTTTGCCGCGGCAGGCTACCTTTCCGTACCCACGCTCTAGCACATCCACCAACGTGTTGCTCAGGGACTATCCCAAGCGTGCGTGGCGAGAGGCTGTGCAGCCAGGGGTACGCGGTGGCAAACAGCGCTGACAAGATCGCCATCATGGCGAACGGTGGCGTCCCTGACGGTCCCTTTCTGCACTGTTTGGACGACGCAGATGGGCATTTAATGCCCTTGTCCCCTGCCGTCAGGGTTAGGTAGGATACACTGTACAGGTAGCTGTACCAACTGCAACACCTTTCCATTTTTACCCTTGTCTACGTTGCCACCTGTTGGAGACCCCTTGAGCATATAAAAGGAGGCCCATGCACAACGTAGGAGGGGGGACAATAGAACGCTCACGCTCGGTCTCGTTAGCTGCTGGTGCGTACTGTAGCACTCAGCGCTCCCGAGCAAGAACTCAATACAAACCACAAAGCAGCAGTAGGAGTATTATCTCTCCGGAGAGCTCCGAAGCTGGGTAAACTGCTCGTGTGCTCCGCCTCGATCTGCTCTTCGTGCGACCTCCGCCCCCCGCCGAACCGAAAGGGGCTCGGTCCCCATAGGTGCTCGTGGATCAGTTTTCCCGACACATAATTCCTATGTATAGGCATATTATAGGCAAACAAATTATCGTAGCAAGCAAAAACTAGCATATGCAAGGAAGCGGAAAGGAACAATAGCAATCTCAACATAACGAGAGGTAATTTAGTAACATGAAAATTTCTATAACCATATTTTCTTCCCTCATAATAATTATATGTAGGATCATAAGAAAATTCAACAATATAGCTATCAGATAACATATTCTCAACACGATCCACATGCATGCGAAGTTGACACTCTTCCAAAATAGTGGGATTATCATTAACTAAAGTCATGATTTCTCCAAGGCCACTTTTATAAAAAAATTCATAAGATTGAATGTTATCCAAATTTGTGAGATCTAAAGTTGACACTCTTCCAAACCCACTTTAAATATTATTGCAAACACTATTATCAATTTATTTTCGTCATGGGGCTTGAATAATTTTTCAAGATCATAAGAAGAATCTCCCCAATCATGACTATTGGACATAGCAAAACTAGTATCCCCAAGCTTAGGGTTTTGCATATTATTAGCATAATTTACATCAATAGAATTTATAATAAAATCATTGCAATCATGATTTTTATTCAAAGATCTTTCGTGAAGCACTTCATCACAATTTTCAGATTTACGGATTTCAGGCAAAAGCTTATAAAGATAATCTAGTGCATCCAAATCACTAGGAATTGGTTCATCATAACTGGATCTCTTAAAAAGATTGGCAAGCGGATGAGGATCCATAGATATTAGCTTCTCGTTTAGGAATAAATACTCAACTATTTCAACCAAGCGAGAAAACGAGCCAAGAAAGACATCAAGGCGAACGGAAAAGATAGGGCGAATAAAACGGCAAGGGTGAAGTGGGGGAGAGGAAAACGAGAGGCAAATGGCAAATAATGTAGTGCGAGAGATAAGGGATTGTGATGGGTACTTGGTATGTTGACTTTTGCGTAGACCTCCCCAGCAACGGCACCAGAAATCTTCCTGCTACCTCTTGAGCACTGCGTAGGATTTCCTTGAAGAGGAAAGGGTGATGCAGCAGAGTAGAGTAAGTATTTCTCTCAGTTTTTGAGAACCAATGTATCAATCCAGTAGGAGGCTACGCGCGAGTCCCGCGTAACTAGACAAAACAAATAGCTCAACGCAACCAACGTGCTTAGGGGTTGTCAATCCCTTCACGGTCACTTACGAGAGTGAGATACGATAGAGATGATAGATAATATTTTTGGTATTTTTGATATAAGGATGCAAGGTAAAATAAAAGGCAAAATCAAAAGCAAAGCAATAATAAAGTCATGGAAGACTGATATGATGAGAATACACCCGGGGCCATAGATTTCACTAGTGGCTTCTCTCAAGAGCATAAGTATTCTACGGTGGGTGAACAAATTACTGTTGAGCAATTGACAGAATTGAGCATAGTTATGAGAATATCTAGGTATGATCATGTATATAGGCATCACGTCCGAGACAAGTACACCGATTCCTGCCTACATCTACTACTATTACTCCACTCATCGACCGCTATCCAGCATGCATCTAGAGTATTAAGTTCAAGAAAACAGAGTAACGCCTTAAGCAAGATGACACGATGTAGAGGGATAAATTCATGCAATATGATAAAAACCCCACCTTGTTATCCTCGATGGCAACAATACAATACGTGCCTTGATGCCCCTACTGTCACTAGGAAAGGAGACCGTAAAATTGAACCCAACGCTAAGCACTTCTCCCATTGCAAGAAAAACCAATCTAGTAGGCCAAACCAAACTGATAATTCGAAGAGACTTGCAAAGATAACCAATCATACATAAAAGAATTCAGAGAAGATTCAAATATTGTTCATAGATAAACTTGATCATAAACCCACAATTCATCGATCTCAACAAACACACCGCAAAAAGAAGATTACATCGAATAGATCTCCACGAGAGAGGGGGAGAACATTGTATTGAGATCCTAAAAGAGAGAAGAAGCCATCTAGCTACTAACTATGGACCCGAAGGTCTGAGGTAAAGTACTCACACTTCATCGGCGGGGCTATGGTGATGATGTAGAAGCCCTCCATGGTGGATTCCCCTTTCCGACGGAGCTCCAGAACAGGCCCCAAGATGGGATCTCATGGGTACATAGGTTGCGGCGGTGGAATTAGGTTTTTGTCTCCATATCTGATTGTTTGAGGCTACGTAGGTATATATAGGAGGAAGGAGTACGTCGGTGGAGCAAAGGGGGGCCCACGAGGCAGGGGGGCGCGCCCTAGGGGGGGGGCGCCCTCCACCCTTGTGACCGCCTCCCTCCTTTCTTGACGCAGGGTCCAAGTCTCCTGGATCATATTTGTTGAGAAAATGACGTTCCCGAAGGTTTCATTCCGTTTGGACTCTGTTTGATATTCCGTTTCTTCGAAACACTGAAATAGGCAAAAAAAGCAATTCTGGGTTGGGCCTCCGGTTAATAGGTAGTCCCAAAAATAATATAAAAGTGGAAAATAAAGCCCAATATGGTCCAAAACAGTAGATAATATAGCATGGAGCAATCAAAAATTATAGATACGTTGGAGACGTATCAACAAATATTTAGGAATGGAGGGAGTAGAAAACAGAGTTGGTGATGATGGTGTGCATGCCATCCTGCAATATAGGCAGTCGGATTTATATCTAACGGATAGGAAGAAAACTATGGCAATTTTGCAAAAATATACACACACCCCTCTCCACGTTTGCAAATACGGCCTTCCCTCGTTCATCCTTTTCTGTCACAAGATAAACTACTCATACAAATGCATCTTGATGTTCCGTGCAATGCACGGGCATCTAGCTAGTTTGTTTTAAAATAGTTACTGCAATATTTGGGTTGAAATGATATATTCTATGTCTTCCCTGAATGATTTCAGATTCACTAGTAGTAACAAAGAAAAGGTTGCCTTGTTAATTAACAGAAAACAGGGTGAAAACTATCACATGAGGCTGGTGAAAACGAGGCACACTAGGTTCAGTGTCATCGTCACTACAGGTGTGCGCGCGAGAGAAGTCTACATATCGAGGGGGCTACTGAGCGAGGCACAGAGACACAATGTTTGAGAGAGAAACCAATTGACAGATTAGGACCAGATCGAGTTGTCACCCTTCTGTTGTCATTGTTGGGGTGGGGGGAGGGGGAGGGAGATAAAGACGTATCGAGAGTGTGCGCGGTAGGCATAGAGGCACAACTAGCGAGTGTGTGTATGTGTGTGTGTTTGAAAGAGGAGTAGCACTACAAGAAATATGTCAACTAGTGACCTTCTGTCAGTGACCCTGGAAGAATTGGTCATAGATCTGTGACCATTTGAGACCAATTGGTCAAAAGCTGTTCGGGGGCTCCAAACACTAAACTATATCGACCATTTTGGTCAGAAAGGTCGTAATTTCCTTACACGAAATGGTCACAAAGCAGACAACACTGATCTGTTGCCTTATTTTTAGCTGGTCATGACCAATATAAATGGTCATAACCATGTAAGTTGTGGTGGATTGCTATGACTAGGCGCCACCTCATCAGTTTTGCCTATGTGTCATGTCCATGTGTCAATTTTTACCCTAGGTTGTGAAGCAACCTATATTTCTGTCATTCCCCAAATTCCCAAAACAATTGGGCATTCTTTCCTATCCAAATCATTGCCTTATGATAATATTCAACTCCATTTGCCTAGTAAATCTTCCTCGGCCAATTTCTAAAGTTTTTGTTCACCTCAAACTATTGTGAAGGAAGTACTAACTAGGCATATCCTAATGAGCTGAATTTTTTCCATATCTTCTATATTCCCAAATCATAGCTCTCCACCAAATTTCAGATCAATCCATTCATTCATTTGAGTCTAGCTTCAACATTCATATTTCTGTCCAGTGTGGTACGTTGCAAAGCAAGTGACACCTAGGATCCTCCATTTGAGCTGCAATTTCTTTAAGATAGTGTCCTTAGTAGATGATCATCCTCGGCCAAAACTCAGGCCCATTGGCCATGTGCATTTTCCCCACCACTAATCAAACACTTGGGTGCTAATTCATGTTTGAGCTTAGTTCAGTCTCCTCGTGATATTCTTCAATTGCCTTCTTCTTCCTGACACCTATCGGGGGAGTGCCCAACCCACTAGACATGCCTAGGCCGCCCGGAACGCGTGGCAACACCACGGTCATGTGGTGACCATGCGGCGGGCATGCGAGTTTGCGCGCTCTGGAGTTGCGGCCCTCGACCACCATCCAAACCTCAACGTATGGACACCAAACCATGTATTTCTGATGAAATAGATACTTATGTACCTAGAAATGATTTTTGGAAAAAATAAAGAGCAAACTATGAGGCAGCTGCAGTTTAAATTTTACCCGCTTCCTACTAAATCGGCAGAAATTTGTCCTTTTCACGAGAGGTGGATTGAATCTTTTGACACCCAACCATTTTGTTAATTGTGAATTAAATATGGCCTATTATTTTATAAAAATGAGTTGGTCCAATATTGCAACAAATATATGGTAGATCCTTCACAAAAAACTCATTTTGGGCACTCGAAAAATGGAAAATGATTGTTTCGTCCAATGAAAATGAAAACTTCCTTAGGCAACATTTTTTCCACTTCAATATGCACCCTTGTTCACAATATTAGATCATTTGAACAAACTATGCCATGAATGTGGCCATAAGATTGATCATCTGGCTTGAAAGCCAATGATCTCCTCACATGATAGCTCATTTCTGCGAACACTTTTTAAAAATAATTATCATATCACAAGTTTATGATTTTTCCTGGCAACTTGGCCACATATAATGACACAATGCGAAGGTTTTCTGTTTTTTTGAATTTTTTATGCTCGTTTCAAAATGCGGTCAAAACGGCAGGAATGACCGTTCCTAGCTAGTGGTTGAATCTTGGATTTTTTTTGGTGTTTCTCTGATTGAATAGATACTTATGTAACTAGAAATGATTTTTGGAAAAAATAAAGAGCAAACTATGGGGTAGCTGCAGTTCAAATTTGACCCGCTTCCTACTGAATCGACAAAATTTTGTTTTGCACCAGAGGTGGATCAAAACTTTTGACATCCAACCATTTGTTAAATTGTGCATGAAATATGTCCTAGTATTTTAGAAAAATTATTTGGTCCAATTTTGCAACAATTATTTGGTAGGTCCTTCACAAAAAACCTCATTGTGGGCACTCAAAATATGGGAAATGCTTTTTTCGTCCAAAGAAAATGAAAACTTCCTTAGGAAACATTGTTTGCCATTCCAATATGCACCCTTGTGCATAATATGAGATCATTTGAACAAACTATGCCATGAGTGTGGCCATAGGATTGATCATTTGTCTTGAAAGCCATTGATCTCCACACATGAAAGCTCGTTTCTGAGAACACTTTTTGAAAATAATTACCGTATTAAAAGTTTATTATTTTTCCTGGTAACTTGGTCACATATAATGACACAATGCGAGGGTTTTCCAATTTTTCAAATTTTATTTAAAAAAAGTATGCCATTTCAAAATGCGGTCAAAACGGCGGGAATGACCGTTCCTAGCTAGTTGTTGAATCTTGGAAAACTTTTGATGTTTCTCTGATTAAATAGATACTTATGTACCTAGAAATGATTTTTGGAAAAAATAAATAGCAAACTATGAGGCAGCTGTAGTTCATATTTTACCTAGTTCCTACTGAATCGACAGAAATTTGTCTTTTTCATGAGAGGTGAATCAAAACTTTTGACACCGAAGTATTTGGTAAATTATACATTAAATATGTTCTATATTTTCGAAAATTGATTTGGTCCAATTTTGCAACAAATATATTGTAGTTCCTTCACAAAAAACTCATTTTGGGCACTTGAAAAATGGAAAATGAATTTTTAATCAACCACGACCAATTTTTTAGTCAACTACGACCAATTTAGATGGTCATGACATGGTACCCGTGTGCTGCATTTTGATTGGTGTGTGGGCGTTTCACGCGGATCGTGGATGGAACACCGTCGGATGCTCGTGGATCCAACGGCAGTCCTCACCCCAAGCCCACCTAAGCCGAAACCCTAGTCCTCATGGCCATTTTCCATCCACCCCCTCCTCCTTTCTTTCTCCCTCCCTCCCCAGTTCCGCGACCCCCGACCCCAACCCCTCCCTCCCGCTACTTCCTCTCCCCCGATCCCATCGTCCGGCGCGACCTTCGCTCCACCAGCCCCGCCGGTGACCTGCTACCCCACCGCCGGCGTGCGGCAGATCCAACCCAGCAGTAGCTCAGGTCGAACGCCTACCCCACGGCCATGGCAGGGGGAGCCCGAAACTCTACCCCATGGCGGCTAGGGTTTCAGTCGGCTCCAACTCCGGTGCTGCTCTGCCTCCGGCGACTCCCGCGCCCTCAAGCGCCACTCCATCTCCTGGATGGCCTCGAGGACGGCAGGTTCTTCCTCAGCCTCGAGGACACGCGCCGGCAGCCGGCCATCTCTGCCGAGCCCACCGATGGCGACCTCCGGATCGGGTATGAATCCCCCCTCTCTCTATCTGTGTGTGTAGGCGCTTCCTCACCTCACATTATCTCCTTCCCAGAACGACCAGAACACGTCCGCCATGGGAGAGGAAGGCCTCGGGACGCCATGCTAGGCTACTTCTCGGGACGCCATGGCCCTTCCTCCCGCTGGTTCTCCTCGCTCCTCAAGGTCTGCACATCTTCGGTCGATGGAGTCAGCTCCAGCGTCACGGACACAACGGCAGCAGCAGCAACGTTCGCCCCGCCTCTCGATTTCATCTTCCACTCCATTGCCTGCTGATGCTCGTGCACTCCTTCTTCTACAAACTCTCATCATCTCCTATTGATGTGTGCTCGTATTGTGTCAAGGAAGGCGTTCATGGGGCTGGTCCAGAAGGTGTTCCAACTGGCCCTGCTGTGTCCCAAGAGGCACCCCATTGACCGGCCAACGATGCACGAGGTGGCCTGGGTGCTTCTCTCGCTCATGCCGGCCCCTGCCCTCCAGGTCCCATCCGCATGCCTGCTCCCTCTTCATCTCAGATATTGGATTGAAGTAGGGAATAACCCTCCTCTGTATTTTGTGCTGATTATCTGTATTATGTGTATAACAATCATGGTGTCTATTTCTGCTTTATGCCCCACGTTTCGCTAATAACATGCCCAACTTCCTGCTCTATAGGAAATAAGTACATAATTGTTTATCCTCCTGTATAACAGTTTAAGTTTGTGACATGATCTTGTGCTTCTGGTAGCTAGTCCAATTTGCATTTTAAGTGTCTTTTGTGACACACACACACACACACACACACACACACACACACACACACACCCACACACACACACACACACACACACACAGAGAGAGAGAGAGAGAGAGAGAGAGAGAGAGACACTGATGTTGTATTGCTGTTGCATAATGTTCTTTTGCAAATGTGTGAATTGACTTTACGGGTCTCCTTTGACTGCGGAAGCTGAATATCACTCCCTCCGTTCATAAATAAGTGATGTGGTTTTAGTTCACTTATTTATGATTGGAGGTAATACTTTGCAGAATCATTATTTAGCCTATTTGTTTCTGTGGGGTTCTTATTCATTTGATTTCGTCCTCCTGGTAGGCATCTTTCATACGTTGAACAACAATGGCGAATTCGAGTGGATGATGGAAGGCCTCGGTTTGGGGCCAAGAAAAGGCGTGGACGAGGCCATTTCTGCAAGGTCTTTCTTGATCAGTTGAAATATTTGGTTTTCCACGACTTGGACTATTGGGGTAGACTTATCAAGTTGTTGCTCTTTATGTTATGTTATACCACCTGCATATGCATGCTCTAGCTTCTAGGTAGTAGAAGAATTGACATGTGGGATGCAAGTCCAAGCTTGATATTGTAAATGTTACTCCCACCTATCAAGTTGGACTACTTGGGTGTCAAGTTGGTGTTGTACTGTAGTCTATAGTATGCACCTGCATATGCATGAAAGAATAGTTAATATCTTGATCCAACTCTAAGCTTTCATACTCGAAATGTTACTCCTGCCAACAGGATAGTTGGGTGAGGACGCTGCGGCTGGGCTTCTAGTGCTTGGGGATCCCCTACGCTGACATCGGGACACCGCCGCTCTACGTCTTCTCCAACACCTTCAAGTATGGCGTCGGGCATGAGGACGACGTGCCGGGCGTCCTCTCCCTCATCATCTACAGCTTCCTGCTCTTTTCCATGGTCAAGATCATCTTCATCGCGCCCTTATATTTAGGAATGGAGGTAGTACTTGCTAAATATGTTTGGTCGGTGCTGAGTATTGGATAGTCATGTATGTGCTCAGATTTCACCTTTCTGCATTCGAGCTTGTCCGTGCTACTCCATATGGCTGCTTTTATTTGTCAACCATGCCTTGCACATCAAGTTAATATGTATGCATGTAACTACTAGATATTTCCATATTCTGGAAACAACCGTATATGATTAGGATGTTGTTATGTTCCATACTAGGGAGCTTCTTCTCCTCTAATGTTGTTGCTGTCGATTTGGTACTAGCTAGAATGATTCCTTGAGCTTGATGATGGCAGATTGTACACTTTCTTGCTCCAGTGTTACATAATTATTATCACAGTACACACATACCTCTTTGTTGTCCATGGATCTTGTTCTTTGTTGCCAGCATTGACTGGTTGTAGTTGTTTCGGCAGATCACATCACACTCACATGGGCGCATGCGTAGCACTGACTGGTTGTACACACATAATGTTGGCTGGTTGTACACACATAATGTCGACTGACTGTAGTAGTTATTGACTGGTTGTACACACATAATGTTGGCTGTTATGTATTGATTTTAGTATCAAAAATGGCTCAAACCTGAAGTACTTAAAATAGATTGTGGTTCCTTTCTTGTTTGTTTTGATGCCCATATACCTGCCATGTATTTGCCCTATCCTTTTATGCATGTTAATTTAGTGTTGTTGATTTGATGTTGATGTTCAGAAAGAAGATTTTGATGGATGGGTTTATTTCAGTAGGCTAAACAGGCTATCTTCTTGGTTTGTTGGTGTGCAGATGATCGATGAGTTGAGCTTCTTCCAGTAGTGGTAGCGGAAGTGATCGCTGGAGCAGTACACAGATCAGCAGATTATCAAGCCGTTTGGGCAGGGACATGCAGATAATACAGCAACACTACCATACCATTGGTACATTTCTCAGTTCCTAGCAACGCCTCTTTTTGCATGTTCTGCTGGTATTTTATGCACACGGATTGGCCTTCATTATTTTTTTATTTACTGTTAAATATGCTGTTAGCTTTACTTCTATTTTGTGCCTAAACATTTTGTTCTGTTTCTTCGCGAGCATCAGGACAAAGAAGTCAGAGGAAGCAGAGTTCTAGCTCATTGGAGCCCTTTAGGATGATCCTATTTGTATGTTTATTATATGATATAGCAGAACTTGTAGGGCTCATGTGATAGACTCATGTGATACTCATGTAATATATTGTACACTTTAGAGCTTGTTATCTAATTTTAAACTTGATGCTGATCACATTTGTATGTATGTTATATGATGTAGCAGACTACTTGCTGTTATTTGAAGTATTGCATCTGTTTTCTGTATTGGCATATTGAAATTGAAGAACATGACCTTGACAGCAGGGTCCCACAAACTAGAACATCACATTTGGGACCCACTAACCAGAATTTGACAATTGGGGTGCATTAGAAAAAGAGAAACAAAGGCTACATCCCAAAAAAAAGGCCGAATTGTAGGGCTTGGCCTGTGTAGTTCACCAAAATTAGCAGGAAAAAATTTATATAAATGGGCTGAATTAGTGGGCTCGGCCCATATAAACACCGAATTGGACCGGGCTGATTCTTATCCACGTCAGCTTGCCATGCTGGATCTTACGTGGCTTGGGGAGGCTGGTAGTGACCAAAAATTTGGTCGAAGAACCAACGACCTTTTACATATCACAAAGAAGGTCGTTAATTTCAGTTTACGACCGCCAGCTTTTGACCATATGTTTTTGGTCAAAAAAAGGTCGCAAATGAAAATCAATGACCTTTCAGTGACCAATAGTGATGGTCGCAAGTTGACATATTTCTTGTAGTGTAGATAGATTACTATCAAGATCGAGGTGCCGCCCTACTCCTTCGGTGTCGGGTAGTGTGTGTGTTTGAGAGAGAAGCCAGTCGATAGATTAGTATCAAGATCGAGGTGTCACCCTACTCCTTCGGTGTTGGGAAGTGTGTGTGTGGTTGTGTGGGTGTGAGTGTTTGTGTCGGGGGGGGGGGGGCAGTGACACTTACATATCCCTGCTCTTATAAAAAACAAAGTTGGTGATGATGGTGTTCCCGCCATCCTGCAATATAGGCCATCCGATTTATACCCAACGGGTAGGAAGGAAATTGTGGCAATTTTGCAAAAAGATAGCCACACCCCTCTCCGCATTGACAAATAAGGCATTCCCTCTTTCATCCTTTTCTCCCACAAGATAAACTACTCATACAAATGCATCTTGACGTTCGGTGCAACGCATGGGCATCTTGCTAGTAGGGAGAAGGAGTTTATGTGACACATATCTAGCTATATTAAGGGATAGGTAGATAGCATTTGTGCGAGGCATACTTAAAGCATTATGAAGATAAAAAAATTGTGTGCATGCTAGTGCCGGAAAAATGAAGCGAGAAACAATGTGTGTGTGTGCGCACGTGCGTGCGCGCGTGTGTGTGTGTGTGAGAGAGAGAGAGAGGGAGGGAGAGATAGAGCGCGAAATCTCAAAACAAAAGGTGCTTTGTTGGAATCCCATTGTATGTATCCATATGGTTCCGGAACTCGAGTTAACCTTAGGCATATGTGTGAGAGACATTATTATACTTTGAGACATTAGTGGCTGTGGGTGGGCGGAATTAAAGGGGTGGGCGTGTTCGACAGAGAGAGCGTGTGTGTTTCTGTGTGAGAGACTTGTAGGATGGGGTAGAAAGACGAATCCTAACCTTGACGGAGGGAGAGAAATACACGAAGTGCGCGTGTGTGATTTCGATGCCCACAGGGAAATGAGATATTTATGCGTGTGAGATAGATTGCACAACTCATTCACGTACCACTATCTAGCGATCGTGGACGTCCATCGCTTGAACATAAATCAATATCTACTTCGTATCGTGTACAATATCGATTCAATGCTATAAAGATTGGACACTCACATATCACATTTTTTCTATTTAAATAAACCTTTTCAGTTGTGCATGCCAATGTTATAGTGATGTTTCTTCAAACAACCAATGTAGCTATCATGTACATGCACCATTGTTACTCTTGCATTCAAAATCATTAGTCTTGGATGATTTAAGGTTATATTATGAAGTAATACATGTAATATTCATATATGAATTCAACGGGTACGCAATTTATGAAATGGAGGCTATGTAATCATATGAGGTAACACTTTTAAGTAGCGGACTACAATATCCATTTCTTTTTGTGCGCCTCTACACTAACACGTCAATGCATTATGTTTAAAGTAAATAACCAATTGCACTAAATTATCTATTTACACGAGAAATACATAGGATGAACGTTTGGTCCCTTTTTTGTGAACGCGCCACTACACCTATACGATTGGCCGCGCCCGTGTGAACGTCCAAGTTATCGGCGCATCATCCTGAGTTATTGTCTTTGTTTTCTAGGGTGGACTTCGCACCAGTTATTAACTGCTGACGCGTGCCTCGTGTACATTGTCTCGCATGACCTTCCCGCTAGCACGGTCCAAAATTAGTTGAAACTGGATACGAACGATCCCGCGGGTGGCAAAATCTCCCGTCTCCTTCTAAAATTTCCGCCACCTTAGTCTTTAGCATGTGAAATTCCCCTTTTGTCCTTGGTGCACGGAGACCAACAGTTACAATACCGCCCTCATCTACATAATATGTCAGGGCTACTTTGGTAACTTCCGATTCCCCCCACTACACGGCACCCCCATTTCCTCTCCTCCTCCCGCAAAAACGACTAACTCCACAGCACCAGAGCATCTCACATCATGTCGTCTGTACTTCATCGGCCTTTCTCCCCTCCCCTCTCGAAACCCTAGACTGCTCATCCACCAGCGTACCAGAGCCTATTCATTGCCAGCGGCGTCCACCTCGCCAGATCTGCTTCTACGGCCGCATCTACCCCTCCCACCTCCCCTAGAAACAAGTAGAATGCTCATCCACCACTGTACCACAGCCCATTCAGTGCCGGCCTTGTCCACGACGCCGGATCTGCTTCGCCGGTACTCTCGTCAACCGCAGCGCATCTGCAGCGGCTCATTCATACTCCCCACCGGAGATGCTTCGTCCACACACCACCAGAGCCTCCCCACCGACACCCCGGTCGACGGCCTCCGATCCTCTTCGCCGACACCTTCCTCAACCCTACCGGAGCTGCTTTGCCGACACCATCGTCAACCCCACCGGAGTAGCTTCCCCTATACCATTTTCAACCCTACCGGGGCCGCTTTGCCAATTCACAAGTCCATAGCCTCAGATCCGCTTCCTCGCACCCTCATCCAACCTACCAGAGCAGCTTCTGACGCCCCGTCCACGGCCGCAGATCCGCATCGTCGACACCATCCTTAACCCAACCACCGGAGCAGCTTCACCTACGTCCTCGTCCACGACCATAGATCCTCTTCGCCCACACCATAGTCCACCCTACCAGAGCCTCTCCACAAACACCCTACTCGACGGTTCTAGATCTCCTTACCGGACCCCGACAGCCAGCGCAGCGTCATCATCACCCTTGATGTTTCTAACCTGATTCCCACCGTCTGGCAAGATGCCAAGCACCCGCCACGGCCTAGGTACTTGTCACCTTTAAACCCGTCCAGCATCACCTGCCTGATGTACTTCAAATATACTAACAGGTAGCTGGCAAAAACTACAAGGACGATGTTTCTTCTGGATCTAACAGCTTGGCCAACCAAGATCCTGGACTGAGGCATTGCTATGATCTTGTAAGCGTGTCTCTGTCTCTTGTATTGTTCTGTGCCTGCCAGCGTGCTTTGCTAGGATTTCCGACCAGTAATCCCTTTTTGCAGACTATGATTTCTACTACTGGCTGCTAAATTAGATATGTAGATGTCATACATGATACTACCTCCTACTTCCGTTCCTAAATATAAGTCTTTCTAGATATTCCACTATAGGCTACATACGGAGCAAAATGAGTGAATCTACACTCAAAAATGCATCTATATACATCTGTATGTGGTCCATACTAGAATCTCTAGATAGACATATATTTAGGAACAGAGGCAGTACATTACACAAAATCGCAGGTGGCATGTAGGAATTCCAGTACACTACATTAGGCTCCCTTAGAGTGCCTGCTAGTCCAGCACACAGAGTCATGGCTAGTTTATGCTACGCACACAATCATTAATTGGTGGTTTAAATATGCGCATGGGATATGCAATGTATTATCATGTAGAGATGTCTGAAATTAGCCGTGTCAACTTGCAGATTGGGTTACACAATGAAAAAGTACAAGATGTATGTGGCAATTTCATGGAACATCGCAAAAAAGGAGAGCCAGCGGTGAGCCTATACAGTGTGCTATGGTACGTCACTCCTCCATTGCAATCATCGTGACATGTTATTTGTATGTCAGTTCTATTGGCAAAGTTTCTTAGGGACATTTATTACGAGTTATCCTAAGAAAATAAGCACCTGTGAATATAAGCTCCATGTAATAAGCCAACCAGTTCTTTTCATTGTGTTTTCAGCTTATCTTTGGTATGATCAGTGAAAAGTCTAGATTGCATTACATTTTTTCATTTTGCTGCCCATTTGAAAATTAATTTGACTTACAAACATCACAAATTGAACCCAGTGCAGTAATTTATATGATAGGAAAACAAACCATCACTATTTGCTCAAAATGCAAATACAAAGATACCATCTACTTGGCACAATCTACTTTGGTCAATGTTTTCCATAGAGATCCCATTGCTTAATTTAAACGAAAAACGCATGACCCACATTTAAATGAAGAACAATTATTTATTAAAATTCGATGGTCAAAATGGCTGGTTATTATCATATGGCACCACCACCTGAAAGCATCATATAGTAGCAGCAACTCATAGCAACTCATCATACAACAGCAGTAGCAGCTGCAGCAGTAGTGTGCAATTCATCATATACCAGCAACAGCTCATAGTAATTCATCATATAGCATCAGCAACTCATAACAATTCATCATATAGCAGCAGCAGGAGCAACTCATAGCAATTAATCATATAGCAGCAGCAGGAGCAGCTCATAGCAATTCATCATATAGCATCAGCAGGAGCAGCTCATAGCAATTCATCATACAGTAGCAACAGGAGCAGTTTATAGCAACTCATCATATAGCAGCAGCAGCTCATAGCAATTCATCATATAGCAGCAGCAGCTCATAGCAATTCATCATATAGCAGCAGCAGCTCATAGCAATTCATCATATAGCAGCAACAGCTCATAGCAATTCCTCATATAGCAGCAGCAGCTCATAGCAATTCATCGTATAGCAGCAGCAGGAGCATCTCATAGCAATGCAACATATAGCAGCAGCAGAAGTAGCTCATAGCAATTCATCGTATAGTGGATCAGAATGAAAATTTGGCAAAACATCAGAGGAGATCCTCACCTTGTTGGATGGCCACGGCCTGGGAGGTGGGGAGGGGGAATAAGGTGCCCTCTGCCGCAGTGTGGCATCAGCCGTAGTTGTGCAGCGCCTGCCGGAGTAGTGCGTTGGACGAACCACAGTGGAGCACCTGCTGGAGACCATGAGAATGAGGGGCGGCACCAGAGGGAGGAGCAGCCAGGGAGATTTGCCCCTACCCGCCGGCCATGTAGCCTAGCTGGACAGAGCATCGTCGAGGACCAGGCCAGATGGGACTAGTGGCGATGACTTGCCGGAGGAACCCTAGTGTTGCAGGCAGGGGATCGAGTGTGATGCCCCCAATTCAATCGTACACTAATCATGCACGCAAATGTGTACGATCAAGATCATGGACTCACGGGAAGATATCACAACACAACTCAAATAAAATAAGTCATACAAGCATCATAATACAAGCCAGGGGCCTCGAGGGCTCGAATACAAGTGCTCGATCATAGACGAGTCAGCGGAAGCAACAATATCTGAGTACAAACATAAGTTAAACAAGGTTGCTTTAAGAAGGCTAGCACAAACAGGGATACAAATCGAACGAGGCGCAGGCCTCCTGCCTGGGATCCTCCTAACTACTCCTGGTCGTCGTCAGCGGGCTGCACGTAGTAGTAGGCACCTCCAGAGTAGTAGGAGTCGTCGTTGACGGTGGCGTATGGATCCTGGGCTCCATCGTCTGGTCGCAGCAATCGGGTAGAGAGATGGGGAAAAGGGGAAACAAGGCAACCGTGAGTACTCATCCAAAGTACTCGCAAGCAAGGAGCTACACTACATATGCATGGATATATGTGTAAGGGCCATATCAGTGGACTGAACTGCAGAATGCCAGAATAAGAGGGGGATATCTAATCCTGTCGAAGACTACACTTCTGGCAGCCTCCGTCTTGCAGCATATAGAAGAGAGTAGACTGAAGTCCTCCAAGTAGCATCGCATAGCATAATCCTACCCGGCGATCCCCTCCTCGATGCCCTGTTAGAGAGCGATCACCGGGTTGTATTTGGCACTTAGAAGGGTGTGTTTTATTAAGTATCCGGTTCTAGTTGTCATAAGGTCAAGGTACAACTCCGGGTCGTCCTTTTACCGAGGGACACAGCTATTCGAATAGATAAACTTCCCTGTAGGGGTGCACCACATAGCCCAACACGCTTGATCCCATTTGGCCGGACACACTTTCCTGGGTCATGCCCGGCCTCGGAAGATCAACACGTCGCAGCCCCACCTAGGCACAACAGAGAGGTCAGCACACTAGTCTAATCCTAAGCGCACATGGGTCTGGGCCAATCGCCCATAGCACACCTGCACGTTGCGAACGCGGCCGGAAGCAGAACTAGCCCCCTTAATACAAGAGCAGGCTTACGTTCCAATTCGGCGCGCGCCACTCAGTCGCTGACGTCACGAAGGCTTCGGCTGATACCACGACGCCGGGATACCCATAACTACTCCCGCGTAGATGGTTAGTGTGTATAGACCAAATGGCCAGACTCAGATCAAATACCCAGATCTCGTTAAGCGTGTTAAGTATCCGTGAACGCCGACCAGGGCCAGGCCCACCTCTCTCCTAGGTGGTCTGAACCTGCCCTGTCGCTCCGCCACAAAGTAATAGTTGGGGGCCGTCGGGAACCCAGGCCCACCTCTACCGGGATGGAGCCACCTGCCCCTTCAGCCCCCATCTCCGAACAATATCACAGGTAATGTAACAGTGTAAAGTATATAGTATATGCCCGTGATCACCTCCCGAAGTGATCACGGACCAGTAGTATAGCATGGCAGGCGGACAAGAGTGTAGGGCCACTGATGGAACACTAGCATCCTATACTAAGCAGTAGGATAGCAGGTAAGGGTAACAACAGTAGTAGCAAGGACAGGCTCTGCAGCAATATAGGATTAACTGAAAGCAGTAACATGCTACACTACTCTAATGCAAGCAGTATATAGAAGAATAGGCGATATCTGGTGATCAAGGGGGGGCTTGCCTGGTTGCTCAGACAAGGAGGGGTCGTCAACTCCGTAGTCGTACTGTGTAGCAGCAGCGTCGGTCTCGGTGTCTAGCGAGAGAAGAGGGGGGAGAAACAATAAATATTTAAGCAAACAGATGCATAGCGATGCATGACATGACAAGTAACGGTGTTAGGGGTGACCTAACGCGGTAGTAAGTGATACTGGTGAAGGGGGAAACATCCGGGAAAGTATCCCCGGTGTTTCTCGTTTTCGGACAGATGAACTAGAGGGGGAAAGTTGTGGGTTCGATAGGTTAGGGGGGTGTGGCGGAAGAACGGGTTGCGTACTCGGAATTGCCTCATCGTTCTGAGCAACTTTCATGTATAAAACTTTTTCATTCGAGTTACGGATTATTTTATATTAATTTTTGAAGTTTTAAATCATTTTCTAAATTTATTATTAATTCGAATTAAAAGGGGAAATTGCTATGTGCACCCAGCAGAGTGCACACAGCGGGGCCACCGAAGGCTGACAGTGGGTCCAAGGGTCCCTGTTGAACCAGTCAACAATGCAGTCAACAATCAACTGCTTGACTATTGACTGGTCAAAACTGTAGATGGGGCCCAGGTGTCATTCACACATATCTTGCATTTTCTTTTTAAGTGGATATTTAGTGGAGGGGTCCACCTGTCATTTACACTATGCCTAACCACCGATTAGACTAACTAGTAGGAGTACTAATCAGCTAACGGAGAGCTCGCCGGCCACCACACACACAGAATACACACACGCACACATAGTGCTAGGGATTAATTCTATTTTTTGTTGAGAAAAGATAGCATTTTGTGATTTTCATAGGAATTTATCCATGCATCAAATTGATTTGGTCCAATGGAAACATTTGAGCTTTGACAAGTGTTCTACCTAGTCAAATTATTTTTACTGCTGTTAATCATCGTTTTGCCGCAGTTTAGAGGCTGTCCAAAGGGTTAGTCAGTGTAAAACTTGAAAAGCTAGCTAGTAGCTATACTAATTAGAAACAACAGTAGATTCAGAAGAGCAGCGGCGGCATGCACACGAGTAGGGCGCGGGGCGCGGCGCTGCACGGCGTGACGCTGGGCTGGTGAGCGACGCGGGGCGAGGGGCGAGGCAGGCCGCGGTTGCGGGGCGGCTAGGCGCAGGGCCGGGCGCGGCCGGCGCGCGTGCACAGGCGGCAGCAGCAGGCTGCAGCAGCACGGCGAGCGGGAGCGAGTGAAGCACAGCACGGTAGCAGCGCGGCTACGGCGGGCGCAACTGGGCGCGGGGCAAGTGCGGCAACGGCGTCGTCAGACGGAGGCAGGCACAGGGCATGCGCCAGGGGGCCGGGTGTGGGAGGGCCGTAGGCGGTGTGCGGTGACGGATACAGGGGGTCGCGGGGCGCATGCGGCGCGGCCAACGCGGGGTCGGGGAGCTGCGGGCACATGACCAGGGCATGGGGAGCACGGCAGAGTCGTGGCGAACGCGAGCTGCGGTGGCTCCGGGCGCGGGGTGACAACAGCCTACGGCGGCATCTCGAGGCGGGGAGAAGGAGAGAGAGGGAGTGGCGCTCACCGAGCAGGCACAAGGAGGCCCGTCGAGTGGTTTAGGAGCAGCAGAGGTGGCCGGATTTGAGGAAGAACGCCGGCGACCGAAGGATGAAGACGCGCTCGATCTATTCGGTGCAGGCCTTCCTAACTCGGATTGGTGGTTGTAGTCGAAGCAGAGGAGGTAGGCGAAACTCTTGAAGATATCCCCGCCGACGAGGACGACGGTGGCCACGATAGCGAGCTTGGTCAAGGCGACGCCGCGTCGGGCGTGGACCAGATTGAAGAAAACGAGCGTGGAGGGTGGAATGAACTAGGGTTCGATCGAGGGGCAGCAGGCGACGGCCTTATCCACCGTCGGGGCATGCGGGATGGCCGACGCGTGGCCATCCATGGCCATGGACGCCGCGCATACGTCCACCGTGCCTCTGGTGAACAGAGAAGGGGGGGATGGCGCTGATGGATTGGGTTGCACTATGCACTTGCGGCCCAAGTGCATAGTGGGCCTATACCTTTTTTTTACTGTGTTATTATTCAACACAGTTCTGCAATCAAAACAAATAGAAATCGAATTTTTCTGACAATGAAATTTTGCACATAATTATTAGTCATAATTTTGTAGAGGCTCACAAGGTTGGAGGTCAAATGAGATTGTATAAATATTTGTTTATTTCAAACAGGGGGTATTTTATTTGTTGTTGGACCACTTATTAAATCCTAGGAATTTATCTATGAGTCAAATGAGGTTGGGTTTATTATGACAAATGATCAGGGGAATTATTGAATAATGTGAACATTTTAGTTTTAAAGTTTGAAAACTTTTAACGTTCGACTTTATTTTAAATTTGAATTTGAATCGTTTTTTTAACTAACGCAAGATTAACAACAGTAACCGAGTGACGTAGCATCATTAGCAGAGGTTCGCTGTAGCTTAATTATTCGGGCGTCACATCGAGGTAGAGGGAAAGGGGAGAGGAGATGCAAGCGGGCAGGGCAATGAACGCTTGCGTGTTTGTTTTTACTTGAGGGTGAGGTGTGACGCAGACGTCACTAGTTGCATTTTGAGTGTAATATAGGCAGACAACAGAGTCATTTCACTATTCCCCTTCCCTTCAATTTTTAGTGAGGTTCTACCCGAAACACCCCCCTCCAAAGTGAAATTAGTTAAGCCCAAACCCATAACTCAAAAATGACTTCTTTACATCTTTTATGGCTTATTTGGACAATAAGCCCTGAAAAGGCGGAATAGAACTGGCCCTTAACCTGCAATTCAATTGTGCGTGCAATTATGAATCACTCCTGTCTGCTATAGTGTACATTTAGGCATCATCATACATGGCATAACCTAATACATGTGCATTCGATTGTAGAATCTGGAATATGCAATGTTTATGTTAGTTCATATCTTGCACATGATGTTTAAATGCCCCTTATATCTGGTCAGTGAAGTGATGGTCTTTAAGACTCCTTCTTTGCTTCTTTTCTTGATATGTAAGATTTGCTCACACATCTGTTCAATTGCTTGTTTGCATCAGCCAGCCATACTAGGACTGTTTGCTTTGATTACTTGCTGTTCTTGACCTAACACTCTAACAGAGCTTGTCAACGATTTAAACACTAAGGTCTGCTGTAGTGGGGCCTTTTCTAACTCATAGGTGACATAAAGGTTTGGCTATACACTCAAGTAGGCTCTCCAAGAGTACCTGGAGATCCAGTTCGAAGGTATGCCTAGTTTTTACATAGTGCAGACATAGTAAATGCTCATTTCATTGTGTGCAAGTGCAAGAGATGCGGCATGTTTCATTATGTGGTGTTGTTTTATTATAATCTCATCCTTTTGTGTTCACAGACTGCAAAGTATGCATATTTATCTTCCAAGGAGACGAGTAACTAGTTTGTGTCACCTTGTAGAGGGGGTGCAATGAAGATAAGATTGAGGATTTCCAAGTACAAGATGTTAGGAAGGAGCCTTGCAAGAGAAGTAGGAGCTGCGCTGAGCCTCTTCAACCTACTAAGGTAAGTCACTGTATGCAACTCAACAGTTCAATTCCTTGTTTGTTTCAGGCATAGTTAATTTTCTCTTTTCAATTGCTTTATTTGTCCTCAGTTAATGAGATGCCCAAATAATCATGCCTGATGTTCGGTACTTGTATCACTATTAGTTGACATAATTAAAGGCCTTACCGTTTAATTACTCTGCCGAAGTGTGCCTGAAGCTTTGAAGTCTATTAACCAACTATTATTGAATGAGGCTCACAATCTAGTTTATACTAGGCTAATGATTGCATAGTTTTGCTTGTTGTTGTATGTTTGTATGAAATCCTCTGATGTTCATTATGCTCCCTAAGACTTTAATTGAGCTACAGAATGGCCAACTGCTTGCTTACTTCTATGCAGCGTGCTATCTAAATTTCTAACTTGTCTATGTTTTGGATTGGGCCCCAACATCATGCTCCTCTGGTGAGCTAAGAGAGATTTCTGTATGCAGGCCGCACAGACTACCTTTTTTATAATTTTTAAAATATCACATGCTTATGCTTCATGACGTGTAACATTATTGTTAGTCCTGTTTTGCCATGTACAAAATAGTCTGTCTTGCTCGCTTCACTGTTGTAACTATATTTTTTCCCTAGTCATGTGTACTTACAGAAACGTTTCGGGATGAAGTGACATCAACACAAAGATCTGCGAGCAGTGCGGCGTGGCCGTTACCGAATGATTATGGATTGAAATTGGAATGTGCTGATGTTCTCGAGCATCAACTAGAGGTGGTAAGACAACGTGTACATGATTCTGAACGTACAATCAACAAGTTGAGACTGGACATGTAGGTATTAGATGCAGGAGTCAAAAAATGAAACAAGACACTGAGGTAACAACGAAGGAATTGGAGATTTTGCAGACTGAAATTTGTGCTATCTAAATCCGGCCAATCCTAGTTTCTGAAGAGATTGTAGTTCAAATGGTAAGTTATGTTGATGCGCGTCCATGATGTATGAGCTGTATTTGCCCAGTGTATGTAATTTGCTGTTTGTGTATGCTTTATTATCACTGGTGCCGAACCATAATGCCCAGTGGGTATAATCGGCTATAATTTCTTTATTGTATAGTGTAGGATTATTCTACGTTTCTATGCCTTAGTCTCTTTATTGTATAGTATATGTTTTTAGAGGTGATAGTATAGAGTAAGATAATTCTTTGAATATGCTATATCGTTCAAACGGCAGCCAACTCGCCCAAACATTGTAGTGACCATGGCCCTCCATAGGCCGTATGATCCATGGGCCATCTACGGGACGGACGATCCTTGGCCTTCTATGGCCGTCGGATTCGTGGCTATGGGCTGTCGGATCCGTTGGCCTTCTATCGGCTGTCGGATCCATGGGCCTTCTATGGGCCGTCGGATCAACGGGCTAGAGTGGAAATCACACATTTTATGGGTTGACCATAACGGGTCGTTAATAGGCCATATTTGATGATGCTATGAAAATGGCCCAATAGATTAACAGGCACAAACGGGCCGACTGTATCCACGGGCTGAATTTGGCCTACAAGCAGAAAAGGCCAGTAACGGGCCGTAAGTAACCGAATGTTGGAAATGAGCCCAAGAATAAATGGGCCCTCAAAAGGTCGAAAGGTAACACGGGCTGGAAACGACCCAATGAAATAATGGGCCGCTAATGGGTATAAAGAGATACACTATTCATTACGGGCCGGTTTCACCACGGGCCATTAATGGGCCAAGAGTTACGAACAGACTCACATGGGCCAAAATACGTCATGGGCCATACATGGGCCTGGAGTTAAAACGGGCTGGATTATATTGGACGACCCAGATGACGCTACTGGGCCTAATTCGGATAGGCCGTAAACGGGCCCTGGGTTAGCGGGCTGTAAATGGACTATATGCGAACAAGCAGTTAACAAGCTACCCGTGGGCCAGCCCGCCACCTTTTGACCAAGTCAAACGGGCCGGCCTTTTCACAGGAATGGGCCTCTGTTGGGCCGTGCCACGTGTTGACATATCATAGGCGCTTTGGGTCCAATGAGTGGATGACATCTATCCCAACGGTGAGCCGACACGTGTTTCCTCCAGCCAATGATGATTTTACACGTGGAAAATCCCCATTGGTCAGGGCTGTTAATGGTTTATCGGATCCAAAACCGGACCTGATAGCTTAACGGCGTTCCATTACGATGGATGCCACGTATCGGTCACCCTTGACGAAAGCACTTCTGTGACGCGTGATTTATCGTCATGGAAGTGGACACTTCCGTGATGATAATTTTGGTAATGTCATGGAACACTTCTACGACAGCACATGTATGACTATCTTGATTTTGTCATAAATTTTTCGTGGATGTACATGCATGACAAAAAACGTGACCTACTGTGACAAACATGTATCATCACGGAAGTGTCTTTTTTTTGTAGTGCCTGGATTGCTTCCGTTCCAAAAATAACTCTCCCGAAGGTTTCATTCCATTTGGACTCCGTTTGATATTCCTTTTCTTCGAAACACTGAAATAGGCAAGAAAACAACAATTTGGGTTGGGCCTTCGGTTAATATGTTAGTCCCAAAAATAATATAAAAGTGTTTAATAAAGCCCATTAAACATCCAAAATAGATAATATAATAGCATGAATACTTCATTAATTATAGATACGTTGGAGACGTATCAGCATCCCCAAGCTTACTTCCTGCTCGTCCTCGAGTAGGTAAATGATAAAAGAAATAATTTATGAAGTGTGAATGTTAGCAGGTGCACAAGTTTGATCAATGAAAATTTCAATCACCTTTTCTAACATCATTATATGTCATAACAGTAGATCATATCATAAAGCTTCTCATGATCAAGTAACAAGCATTCACATGTTAAAGTATAGATAATAAACTTTCTTGAAAACTAACAAACCGTGTTATTAGTCATCAAACAATTACAATTCATCTT
This sequence comes from Aegilops umbellulata, assembly GCA_032464435.1. Classification (NCBI taxonomy): domain Eukaryota; kingdom Viridiplantae; phylum Streptophyta; class Magnoliopsida; order Poales; family Poaceae; genus Aegilops; species Aegilops umbellulata. The sequence continues at coordinate 153,940,037 of CP136059.1, read as the reverse complement.
ATTTTCAGGAAGGGTCTATGTCAGAGCTTTGATTCAGCAAACTTCACATACTCAACTATCATTTAATCTTTCACAATTGCTAACACTCACGTGATATTTATGGGTTCAAAGTTTTAATCAGACACAGAGAAAGATAGGGGCTTATAGATTCGCCTCCCAACCTTTTACCTCAAGGGTAATGTCAACAATAATAGTTCATGATGCCTTACATCAAATTGGATATATATATATCAGGATCTTTCCAACACAATGTGCTTGCCAAAGGATAAAATGTAAAAAGGAAAGGTGAAGATCACCATGACTCTTGCATAAGGTATAAGACAAGAATAAAAGATAGGCCCTTCACAGAGGGAAGCAGAGGTTGTCATGCACTTTTATAGTTGGATGCACAAAATCTTAGTGCGAAAGAACGTCACTTTATATTGCCACTTGTGATAGGGACCTTTATTATGCAGTCCGTCGCTTTTATTGCTTCCACATCACAAGATCGTATAAAGCTTATTTTCTCCACACTAATAGATCATACATATTTAGAGAGCAATTTTTATTGCATGCACCGATGACAACTTACTTGAAGGATCTTACTCAATCCATAGGTAGGTATGGTGGACTCTCATGGCAATACTGGTTTAAGGGATGTTTGGAAGCACAAGTAGTATCTCTACTTGGTGCAAAGAATTGGCTAGCATGAGGGAGAAAGGCAAGCACAACATGTTGAATGATCCATGACAATATACTTTATTTCAGATATAAGAAAACATAACCCATTACGTTGTCTTCCTTGTCCAACATCAACCTTTTAGCATGTCATATTTTAATGAGTGCTCACAATCATAAAAGATGTCCAAGATAGTATATTTTATGTGAAATATCTCTTCCTTCAATATTCTTTCATGAATTGTTCAAGTGACCAATACAATGTTTGCTAACCTTCAACAAATTTACCACATCTACTTCTTATATGTGAAGGCATTACTCCCCAAGGGAAAGGAATATGAAACATATATAATTTCAGATATATGATATTCAAATCATTCAACCATTTACTCATAGGATATAAGTGAAGCACACGAGTAAATGACAAACTACTCCAAAAAGATATAAGCAAAGATCAATGAGTATATAAATAATTATTTAGCTATGTGAGGACTCTCCCTCATTTAAGTATTTAAGATCTTAAGTACTCTATTCAAATAGCAAGCAAAACAAAATAAATCGACATTTCAAGGATAGCACTCATCATGTGAAGAAGCAAAAAGTTAGGATCAACCGATACTAACCGATAATTGTTGAAGAAGAAAAGTGGGATGCCAACCAGGGCATCCCCAAGCTTAGATGCTTGAGACTTATTGAAATATTATCTTGGGGTGCCTTGCGCATCCCGAAGCTTGAGATTTTGTGTCTCCTTAATTCCTCTCATATCATGGTTTCCTAAATCTCGAAAGCTTCATCCACACCAAACTCAACAAGAACTCGTGAGATAAGTTAGTATAAACCAATGCAAAAACATTACCATTTTCTACTGTAACAAATCACTAAAATTATCATTCAATCATTGCATACTAAATGCCTCTGCATATTTAATACTCCTATCCTCAAATAGAATCATTAAACAAGCAAACATATGCAAACAATGCAGACAAAACAGCAATCTGCCAAAACAGTACAGTCTGTAAAGAATGCAAGATTCATCATACTTCCCTAACTCCAAACATTATGAAATTATAACACACTGTAGAAAATTTATCATAGCTCAATATGCAAAAAGTTTCAACATTTTATCATATTCTGACTTTTCTAGGGAATTTTTGCAACAGCGGTAAACTTTCTGTTTTGAAACAACAACATGTATACTTGCAAAATAAGCATGGTAAAGGATATCCTTGACATTTTTATTGAAAATAGAGATGTAAAACATTATTCTAAATAACAGCAAGAAAATACTAACAAAATAAAATGACATTCCAAGCAAAACACATATCATGTGGTGAATAAAAATATAGCTCCAAGTAAAGTTACCGATGAACGAAGACGAAAGAGGGGATGCCATCCGGGGCATCCGCAAGCTTAGGCTCTTGGTTATCCTTGAATATTAACTTGGGGTGACTTGGGCATCCCCATAGGCTCTTGCCACTCCTTATTCCATAGTCTATCTAATCTTTACCCAAAACTTGAAAACTTCACAACACAAAACTTAACAGAAAACTTGTAAGCTCCGTTAGTATAAGAAACTAAATCACCACTTAGGTACTGTTGTGAACTCATTCTAAATTCATATTGCTGTAATATCTACTGTATTACAACTTCTCTATGGTTCATAACCTCCGATACTACTCATAGATTCATCGAAATAAGCAAACAACACAATGAAAACAAAATCTGTCAAAAACAGAACAGTCTGTAGTAATCTGTATCAAACATATACTTCTGGAACTCCAAAAATTCTGAAATAAACTGGTGGACCTGAGGAATTTTCCTATTAATCATCTGCAAAAATAATCAACCTCAAATCACTCTCCATTAAAACATGGCAGCTAATCTCGTGAGCGCTAAAGTTTCTGTTTTTTACAGCATGATCATAAAGACTTCACCCAAGTCTTCCCAAAGGTTCTACTTGGCAAAAACAGTAATTAAAACATAAAACCACATCTAACCAGAGGCTAGATTAGTTATTTATTACTAAACAGGAGCAAAAGGAAAAGAACAAAAATAAAATTGGGTTGCCTCCCAATCAAGCGCTATCGTTTAACGTCCCTAGCTAGGCACGATGATTTCAATGATGCTCACATAAGACATAAGAATTGAAACATAAAGAGAGCATCATGAAGAATATGACTAGCACATTTAAGTATAACCCACTTCCTATGCATAGGGATTTTATGAGCAAACAACTTATGGGAACAATAATCAACTAGCATAGGAAGGCAAAACAAGCATAACTTCAAAACTTTAAGCACATATAGAAGAAACTTGATATTATTGCAATTCCTACAAGAAAATATTCCTCCCTCATAATAATTTTCAGTAGCATAATGAATGAATTCAACAATATAGCCAGCACCTAAAGCATTCTTTTCATGATCTACAAGCATATAAATTTTATTACTCTCCACATAAGCAAAATTCTTCTCATTCGGAATAGTGGGAGTATCATAAGAGACTCGAATACTATAAATTGTTTCTACATTAAAAGAGTAATGTTCAGAAAAAGGATAATTATAATCATGACAAGTTTTATAAATATAATGATCACTGCTTTTTATAGCATAAGTGCCATCACAATAATCATCATAAGTAGGAGGCATGCTATCATCACAATTAATTTGCTCGTCAAAACTTGGGAGGCTAAAATTATCATCTTCATAATCATAGAATCCCCAAGCTTGGGACAAACATTAATTGCAGCAAATATATTATCAAACATGTCATTCTCATCAAACATAGAATCCCCAAGCTTGGGCCCTTTCATATCATAAGCATAATCACTCTCATCATTAATAGTATGGATAGCACCAATAGTATAGCAATTATCATCATCAGAATGAGTAATAGGAGCAACATCATCAGGGAGGGATACCTTTTCACCTTTGCTTCTCCGTCTTTTATTTTTCTTCTTCACATCATGTGTGGGTTTAACCCTATTTTTTGAGCTCCTTATTTATGAGATTGGTTGAATAGAAGGCTCCTCCTCGTTCCCTGATTCATCATCAGAAATAATAGGAGGATGTTGGGAAGTCTCGTCCCTTTCGTTAGTATTATCTTCATCTTCTATTTGTTTTCTTGTCTCTATGTAATTGTCAATATAAAGATTTTCAATGCAATTCACCGCACAATACATAAAAATTTCTTCTAGATCAAAATCAAGAACTTTATCAAGGACAAATTCTGGAAGATCCTTAGTTATACGTTTCATTTATTCATAACCCAAAAGCAAACTAAGTTCATTATGATGTGCAAGGTAAATCAAGTCATCACAATTTTTGGACACGATACGATCATGAAACAATTTGCATTGGGTATTGAAATGATCACGTTCATTGCAAAGTTCACAAGGACGTCAAAGAAAGTTTAAATTCTCAGCACAAACATCTAGCCTTTCTTGCAACCATTTAGTTTCCAAATACTTATGCCTCTTGCAAAATATATTTTCCCTATTTGGTGTGTACTTGCAAGTTCTATGCACTCCACAAAAATTGACATGCTTATAAGAGACATTTTCATCATGAATAGTGCAATCATCATTAGTACTAGGGATATTCAAGGAGTTCATACTAACAACATTGCAATCATGCTCATCATTCAGAGATTTAGTGCCAAACATTCTAATGCATTCTTCCTCTAGCAATTGAGCACAATTTCCCTTTCCATCATTCTCACGAAAGATATTAAAAAGATGAAGCGTATGAGGCAAAATCAATTCCATTTTTTATAGATTTATTTTATAAACTAAACTAGTGATAAAACAAGAAACTAAAAGATTCGATTGCAAGATCTAAAGACATACCTTCAAGCACTCATCTCCCCAGCAACGGCGCCAGAAAAGAGCTTGATGTCCACTATGCAAAATTCTTCTTGTAGACGTTGTTGGGCCTCCAAGTGCAGAGGTTTGTAGGACAGTAGCAAATTTCCCTCAAGTGGATGACCTAAGGTTTATCAATCTGTGGGGGTGTCGGATGAAGATGGTCTTTCTCAAATAACCCTGCAACCAAATAACAAAGAGTCTCTTGTGTCCCCAACACACCCAATACAATGGTAAATTGTATAGGTGCACTAGTTCGGCGAAGAGATGGTGATACAAGTGCAATATGGATGGTAGATATAGGTTTTTGTAATCTGAAAATATAAAAACAGCAAGGTAACTAATGATAAAAGTGAGCACAAATGGTATTGCAATGCGTTTAAACAAGGCCTAGGGTTCATATTTTCACTAGTGTGAGTTCTCTCAACAATAATACCATAATTGGATCATATAATTATCCCTCAACATGCAACAAAGAGCCACTCCAAAGTCACTAATAGCAGAGAACAAATGAAGAGATTATTGTAGGGTACGAAACCACCTCAAGGTTATTCTTTCGGATCGATCTATTCAAGAGTTCATACTAGAATAACAGCTTAAGACACATATCAACCAAAACCCTAATGTCACCTAGATACTCCAATGTCACCTCAAGTATCCATGGGTATGATTATACGATATGCATCACACAATCTCAGATTCATCTATTCAAACCAACACAAAGAACTTCAAAGAGTGCCCCAAAGTTTCTACCAGAGAGTCAAGACGAAAACATGTGCCAACCCTTATGCATAAGTTCACGAGGTCACGGAACCCGCAAGTTGATCACCAAAACATACATCAAGTAGATCACGTGATATCCCATTGTCACCACAGATAAGCACATGCAAGACATACATCAAGTGTTCTCAAATCCTTAAAGACTCAATCCGATAAGATAACTTCAAAGGGAAAACTCAATCCGTTACAAGATAATAGAGGGGGAGAAACATCATAAGATCCAACTATAATAGCAAAGCTCGCGATACATCAAGATCGTGCCAAATCAAGAACACGAGAGAGAGAGAGAGAGAGAGAGAGAGAGAGAGAGAGAGAGATCAAACACATAGCTACTGGTACATACCCTCAGCCCCGAGGGTGAACTAGTCCCTCCTCATCATGGAGAGCGTCGGGATGATGAAGATGGACACCGGTGAGGGATTCCCCCTCCGACAGGGTGCCGGAACAGGGTCCCGATTGGTATTTCGTGGCTACAGAGGCTTGCGGCGGCGGAACTCCCGATCTATTCTGTTCCCCGACGTTTTCAGGGTATATGGATATATAGACGAAAGAAGTCGGTCAGGGGATCCACAAGGGGCCCACGAGGGTGGGGGCGCGCCCAGGGGGGTTGGGCGCACCTCCCTGCCTCGTGGTTTCCTCGAAGCTTCCCTGACGTCTACTCCAAGTCTCCTGGATTGCTTCCGTTCCAAAAATAACTCTCCCAAAGGTTTCATTCCGTTTGGACTCTGTTTGATATTCCTTTTCTTCGAAACACTGAAATAGGCAAGAAAACAACAATTTGGACTGGGCCTCCGGTTAATAGGTTAGTCCCAAAAATAATATAAAAGAGTTTAATAAAGCCCATTAAACATCCAAAACAGATAATATAATAGCATGAATACTTCATAAATTATAGATACGTTGGAGACGTATCAACGATCTTGATGTATCGCGGGCTTTGTTAATATAGTCGGATCATATGGGTTTTCCCCCCTTATCTTGTTATGAATTGATTTTTCCCTTTGATATTTCATTTTATCAGATTGAATACTTTTATGGATTTGAGAGCACTTGATATATGTCTTGCATATGAATACTCGTGGTGACAATGGGGTATCGTTTTGATTCACTTGATGTATGTTTTGGCACTCAACTCACGGATTCCCAAGGTGACATTGGGGCAATCTACGCATAGGGTTGATGCACATTCTTGTCTTTGTATCTTCGGTAGTAATCTTGGGGCACTCTTTGAGGTTCTTTGTGTTGGATTGAGTATAATGAATCTGAAATTATTTGGTGTTATTTTAGTATGAACTCTTGGATAGATCGATCGGAAAGAATAGCTTCGAGGTGGTTTCGTACCCTACAAATGATTTCTTCTTATGTTCTCCGCTAGATATGAACTTTGGAGTGATTCTTCGTTGCATGTTGAGGGATGGTTACATGATCCAATTATATTAGCACTGTCGAGAGATTGCACTAGTGAAAGTACAGAACCTAGGCCTCATTTTCAAGCATTGCAATACCGTTTTTGTGCCCGTTTACTATTTGCTACCTTGTTGTTTTTATTTATTCAGATTATAAAAATATATTTCTACCATCAATATTACACTTTTATCACCATCTCTTCGTCGAACTAGTGCACATATACAATTTGCCATTGTATGGGGTGTGTTGGCGACACAAGAGATTTCTTGTATTTGGTTGCAGGGTTGTTTGGAAGAGACCATATTCATCCTACACCTCCCACGGATTGATAAACCTTAGGTCATCCACTTGAGGGAAAATTGCTACTGTCCTACAAAACTCTGCACTTGGAGGCCCAACACGAGTCTACAAGAATAAAGTTGCGTAGTAGACATCAAGCTCTTTTCTGGCGCCGTTGCCGGGGAGGCTAGTTAAGCAGCACTCCCATCCCGTCAATGAAGCTCTTTTGTGGCACCGTTATTAGGGAGGTGAGTGCATGTAGGTATATCTTTAGATCTTGAAATTGAATCTTTTAGTTTCTTATTTTATCACTAGTTTGGTTCGTAAAAGAAAACTACAAAAAAGTGGAATTGAGGTTGCATCATATTATTCATCTTTATAATATCTTTCGTGAAAATGATGGAAAGGAAAATTGTGCCTAATTGATAGAAGAAGAATTCAATAGCATGTTTGGTATAAATGATGAGCATGATTGCAATGTTGTTAGTATGAATTCTTTGAATACCCATGATGCTAATGATATGCAAAGCCATAAGCTTGGGGATGCTATATTTGATGAAGATGATATTTTTAGTCCCCCAAGATTTGATGTGCAAATTTGTTATAATGATTGCATGCCTCCTATTTATGATGATTATAATGATGAATCCACCATTTTGGATGAGGCTTCAATTGACTATGAAAACAAAGTTGCTATCTATGATGATTATAGTGATGATATGTATGATATAAAGAATAATGATAACCATGAAACTTTTCATCATGATTTTAATTTTCAATCCCATGATGGTTATTTTGTTGAGTGTGCTCCCACTACTATTCATGAGAACAAATTTTCTTGTGTGGATAGTAATAAATTTTCTATGCTTGTGGATCATGAAAAGAATGCTTTATGTGATAACTATATAGTTTAATTCGTTCATGGTGCCACTAAAAATTATTATGAGAGAGGAACATATGCTTTTACATATCTCAATAATATCAAGTTTCCTCTCTATGTGTTGAAAGTTTTGAAGTTGCACTTGTTTTACCTTCCTATGCTAGTTGATTCTTGCTCCCATGAATTGTTGGCTCACAAAATCCCTATGCATAGGAAGTGGGTTAGGCTTAAATGTGCTAGTCACATGATTCATTATGCTCTTATTATGTTTCAATCTGTATCTTCTATGTCAGGATCATTGAACTCCTCATGCCTAGCTAAAAGGCATTAAAAAAGCGCTTGTTAGGAGACAACACGACACGTTTACCTATTGTTTTTGTGTGTTCACATGATTAAGCTACTGTAGTAATCATGTTTTATTTGTTTTGTTTCAATAAAGTGCCAAGTAAAGCCTTTGATATAGTGTAGATGATTGTTGACTTGAATCTGTGCAAAAACAGAAACTTTTGCTTCGAGAAACAGAATTGTATAAATTCACTGGCGCGTCGAAAAATTCTCAAATGTTTACAGATGGTTGATATACGAATTGTCTACATGGTCCTAATTTTTCAGGATTTTTGTTGTTGTAGAAGTATGACTAATATTCGGATCTTTACGTACTGTTCTGTTTTTGACAGATTCTATTTTCAATGCATAGCTTGCTTGTTTTCTAGTTTCTATAGCTTATATTGCTCAATATAAATTGTGTAAATGATGAGGTACAGTAGGCATTGTGTGACAACAATTATGAATCTTGTCTTTGACAGTACCAAAGTGAATGGTTTGTCTTTATCATACTAACCCATCTCACGAAGTTCCGTTAAGTTTTGTGTCATTGAAGTTTTCAAGTTTTGGGTGAGATATCGATATGAGGAGAATAAGGAGTGGCAAGACCTTAATCTTGGGGATGCCCAAGGCACCCCAAGGTAATATCAAAGTAAGATCCAAGCAACTAATCTTGGGGATGCCCCAGAAGGCATCCCTTCTTTCATCTCCAACATTATCGGTAACCTCACTTGGAGCTATATTTTTATTCGTCACATGATATGAGTTTTGCTTGGAGCATCATTTTATTTTATTTTTATTTGCTTGATGCTATCTAGAATAATGTTTTCCATCTTTTATTTCAATAAAGATGTCAAGGATAGCCTTTACCATGCTTATTTTGCAAGTCTACATGTTGTTGTTTAAAAACAGAAAGTTTTCTGTCAATGTCTGAATTCTTATGGAAAGTCAGTACGTGATAAAATCTTGAAATTTTTACACAATATGCTATGGTAAATTTTATACAATGTGGGAATTGTTTCGAATTTTTGAGCTAGATAAGTACGAGGAAAATTGCACTCTCTATAGACTGTCCTGTTTAGACAGATTGCTGTTATGTTTGCATTTTTTGCATATGTTTGCGTGTTTAATGATTCTATTTAAGGATAGGACTATTAAATATGCAGAGTGTCGGGGGATATCGGCCTCCACGAGCACCTATGGGGACGGAGCCCCTTGTCGGTTCTACGGGGGGCGGAGGTTGCACAAAGAGCAGATCGAGGCGACACACACACACGCAACGATTTTACCCAGCTTCGGGCCGCATGGATGCGTAAAACCCTACTGCTGCTTGTCTGGTTGATTATAGTTCTTGCTCTAGAGCGCAAGAAGCTACAGTAAGTTGGAGCTAGACGTAGACGAGGGTCTACTGGGTCTGGATTCCCCCCCTCTCTACGTGCGCATGGGCCTCCTTTTATATGCTAAGGGGTTTCCCACAGGTAGCGACGCAGGCGAGGGTAAAAATGGCAAGGAACTGTCCGAATAGTGGCCGCATAGTGCTATCGCACCTAACTCTGACGGCGGGGGACAAAGGCATTAAATGCCCGTCTGGATCGCCTGAACAGTGCCGAGGCGGACCATTGGGGGCGCCTCCGCTTGCCACGGGGGCGACTCTGCCAACGTCGCATGCCATGCGCGCGCCCCAGGCTGCGCGGCGCCCCGCCACGTGTCTCCGGGGAAGATCCAGAGTGACGCGTGGGCAGGTGAGCTGGAGCGCATGCCTGAGGTGGTGGTTTGCCGCAGCAAGTGGCTTGCCGCGGTGGTCGTCTTGCCGCACCTGAGAGCTTGCCGCTCGTCAGGCCTTGCCGAGGCGCGCGGAGCGCCGCGGCGGGCTTCTCTTGGTGTGCCTTGGCTTGGTTGTCCCGGCGAGCTCCTCCCGCCGGGGCCTTGGTGCTTCGGCTTAGTCGTCCCGGCAAGCTCCTCTTGCCGGGGCCTTGTCGCGTTGGCCCGGCAAGCTCCTCTTGCCGGACCTCGCCTTCTCGGCCCGGCAAGCTCCTCTTGCCGGGGCTTGGTCTTCTCGGCTCGATCACTTGGCCTTCGTCCGGCCCAGAAAGGGCCGTGGAGGCTCTTGTCGCTCCCCTGGCAGGCCTTGCCGCGGGACGCTACTACTGCCCGTGCACAAGTTCGGGGTACTAAGGTACCCCTACTTTAGTACACCGATAGGAGCCCCCGGGTCTGGGCCATACACGGTGCCGAGCGTTATTGGGCCAGGCCCTAACAGTGCACGGGCACGCGTGGCCTGGGTTGCGCAGCTCCTTAACTCCGTGCTCGTCGCGCCCTCCCCAAGTGGCGTGCGCTTATCGCGGCGTCGTGGGGGGGGGGGGGGGGGGCGAGGCGTGCGAGACGTGCGTGACGTGGGTGGCGTGCGCGGGGCTTGAGGCCCGCAGGCATGCGTCACGTCGGGCACGACTCATTTATTTGGAAAGACGAAACGTCCGCCCCACTTTCGAGTGGGGAGGAGAGGTCGCTTCATCTGTCGCCTCGGCCCTGCTCGCCTGCCATGCGCCCTTCATGCGCTTGTGGTTGCGGTGGTGGAGGCAGTAAGCCGGGCCGATGCGGGTCAAAGTAGAGGGTTGGCCCCGTCGCCTGCCCTTCCTATGCTTTGATTGGTCGGGCGGGGCGGTCGAGCCCCCGCTCCGCCCCTTTATAAGGAGCGGAAGGGGATGACGGGGGTCCGCACTCCTTCCTTCTTCCTTCTCTTAGATCCCTGGTCCCCTCTCCCCAACTGTCATGGAGGAAGGGAACCCTGGTCCTTCTTTGGTGGCGGCAAGGGTTGCCGCCAGGCAGCGCGCCCCTCCTCCCCTTGCACCCGCGGCGGCGGAGCCAACCGTAAGGGGAAGGGGGAGGGGGCGAGGTCATGGACGAGGCCGTGGACGGGGCCGAGGCGCTCGAGGCGGGCGGGGCGGCGCGCCGGCCTCGCCTCCGCCGTCGGCTCCGTTTCCCCCGGCGGTTCATCTCGGGGACGACCCCTGCGAGTTCATCATCTGGCTGCGCCGGGCACCTCGCCGTCGCCTCCGCCTCCCGGCTCCCGTCGCGGACGTATTGGAGGCAGAACAACACGAGACGCTGAGACTGCGCATGAGGGGCTGCGGGATCAGTGGTACGCGAGTCCACGTCGAATCCCGAGCCCCGGGCGTGGTGTGTCTTGGCCGACGGTGGATTCTCCTCGACGATCAGGCACCACTCGGCCCTCCACTCCTCCCATCTGCCACGGAGTTCCCCCTCCAAGTAGGCCTCTTTCTTGCCGGTCCTGAAGATCCAGGCGACTCCGCCGGAGAGAGGCTCTCCTTTCCCCACCCGAGGAGTAAAGAAGTGCCGGAAGAGGGCTACGTTGGGGCGAACTCCGACAAAGTTCTCGCAAAGGTGTGCGAAAACCGACATTGTCAGAACGGCGTTGGGGGTGAAGTCAAGGAGGTGGAGGTTGTAGGTGTGCATGATGTCGCAGAAGAACTCCAAAAAAGGCGGGCAGAGCCCGCAGAGGAAGAACACGGCGAAGAAAGGGTACCCGGTCGGGTACAACTTCTGGGCGATGGCGGGAAGAACTCGCGTGCGCGGATGCGCTCGCGTCGCTGTCGACCAGAAGAGGAGGTATTCGTTCTTTAGCCTGAGCGCATCAAGCTGAGGGGGGAATGTCGCCGTCTCCTTCCGAAGCGCTTCCAGCCGCAGCGCCTCGGCCGGCTTCACAGCCTTCCCCTTCGCCTTGTCGCTCTTCGGGGCCATGGTAGAAACGGGGAGGGGGAGTTGTCGGCGTGGGCGGCGCCGGGGGCTGCGAAGGCGATTCGCTGCTTTCTCTAGTGAGGAGGGAGTGGCGGAGATTTTCGAGGAAAAGCAACCGGCGGAATGGCGAGCTGCCCCTGTTCCCCTCCGCTTATAAAGGGGGGAAGGAGCGGGGGCGGACGTTCCGCCTTTCCAAATAAAGGAGTCGTGCCTGACGTGACGCATGCCTGCGGGCCTCAAGCCCCGCGCACACCACCCACGTCACGCACGTCTCGCACGCCTCGCCCCCCCCCACGACGCCGCGATAAGCGCGCGCCACTTGGGGAGGGCGTGACGAGCACGGAGTTAAGGAGCAGCGCAACCCAGGCCACGCGTGCCCGTGCACTGTTAGGGCCTAGCCCAACAACGCTCGACACCGTGTATGGCCCAAACCCGGGGGCTCCCGTCGGTGTACTAAAGTAGGGGTACCTTAGTACCCCGAACTTGTGCACGGGCAGTAGTAGCGTCCCGCGGCAAGGCCTGCCAGGGGAGCGACAAGAGCCTCCACGGCCCTTTCTGGGCCGGACGAAGGCCAAGTGATCGAGCCGAGAAGACCAAGCCCCGGCAAGAGGAGCTTGCCGGGCCGAGAAGGCGAGGTCCGGCAAGAGGACCTTGCCGGGCCTAGGCGACAAGGCCCCGGCAAGAGGAGCTTGCCGGGACGACTAAGCCGAAGCACCAAGGCCCCGGTGGGAGGAGCTCGCCGGGACGACCAAGCCAAGGCACACCAAGAGAAGCCCGTTGCGGCGCTCCGCGCGCCTCGGCAAGGCCTGATGAGCGGCAAGCTCTCAGGTGCAGCAAGACGACCACCGCGACAAGCCACTTGCCGCGGCAAACAACCACCTCAGGCATGCGCTCCAGCTCACCTGCCCACGCGTCACTCTGGAGTTTCCCCGGAGACACGTGGCGGGGCACCGCGCAGCCTGGGGCGCGCGCATGGCATGCGACGTTGGCAGAGTCGCCCCCGTGGCAAGCGGAGGCGCCCCTAACGGTCCGCCTCGGCACTGTTCAGGCGATCCAGACGGGCATTTAATGCCTTTGTCCCCCGCCGTCAGAGTTAGGTGCGATAGCACTGTGCGGCCACTATTCGGACAGTTCCTTGCCATTTTTGAGCACTTCTCCGTCCAAGGCCTCCCCCTCGACCGGCGCCCTGGAGCTGGGCTCCCAGGGGAGCCTGATGAAGACGCCATCGCCAGCCTGCAGGTAGGCACCTGCCGGGGGCTCCTCGGGGCCCGACGCGGTGGCAGCAGCGGGATCGCCGGACGGCGGAGTGCTTGACGCCCGTGCCACCCCGGGGCCGTCGGCACGGACGCCAGTCCCCTCGCCGTCTGCCGCCGCGGCGGCCTTGGCGGCTTCGGCCTCCCCGCCGCCTGCGAGGTCGTCGGTGCCGTCCGCCTCTTTGATGACGATGACGTCGTCGGCGTCGCCGCGTGCGCCCTCCCCGACGACGACCTCAGTCTCCATCGGATCCGCGGTGGGCGGGTCAGATGGCCGGAAGAGGGGAGAAGAGTCAGCTGAACAGCCGGCAAAAAAGCTCATCAGGAAAGATAGCCAGGGGAAGTTTTCCGTGCAGGGGGGCTTACCGGTGGCAGGGTCCATGGCCGCGGCCTCCGCTGCCGGGGGACCGCTGGCCGCGTCCCTCGCCGGAGATCCCTGCCTTGCCGGAGAGGTCTTCCTTGCCGGGGGCTCCTCCCTTGCCGGGGAGGTCTCCCCTGCCTGGGGCTCCTCCCTTGCCGGAGATTTCTCCCTAGGCGGGGTGGTCGACGCGGACGGCACGGCAGGAGTGCCCCCCGGGGTCGCCTGCTGTGGCTGCTCTGCTCCTACCCAACGACAACAACAACAGCCACATGTCAACAAAGAGAAGGGAAGCTTGCGCGCGCGCCAAACGGCAAGAACTAGCCGTGCCCTCACCCTAGGGGCTGCGCTGTGGGCTGCCCTGCGGACCCGTTGTCGAGTCCGGCAAGGTCGCCTCCGGCACCTCCCCAGTTGCCGGGGGAGATTTGTCCTCAAGGACGACCAGCGGGACCTTGGCCCTCTTCGCCCTCCTCTGGGCCAGAGTCCTGAAAAGGGAACGGTTTCGGGGGAGGATGAATGGGCTGCGAAACAAGACGAAGCAACAGAAATCAAGAAGATACAAGCTCTACCCAGAACTTACTCTCCGTCCTCCTCTTCGTCGTCGGAGCTGAGCACGGAATAATCAAAAACCGGCTTGCTCCAGGCGCGAGGAGACAGGGGAGTGGGTTCCCGGGACCGCTTGGCGGGGGCGGTGGACGACCCCGCCCCCGTTGCCGCCGCGGAACGGGGAGCGGCAGGAGCAGAAGCCGTGGCCCGTGAGGACCCCGCTCCCGCTGCTTCGGAGGCGCGCGTCACCCGGGGCTGCGGTTGCTGGTCGGCCTACCGCACCACCTCCCCGGCCCTGCGGAGACGCCTCCTCGGCTGGGCAGGGGGCTCCGCCTGCGACGAGCTGCCCGGGAGCCGCGAGGAGGGCGCGTCAGCCTCCGGCAAGCCACTCGCGTCCTGGGCGGGCTCGCCCGCACCATCGTGCCCGGCTGGCTCCTCCGCGCCGGCGAGCTCGATTTGGTCGGCGAGGCTCTCCGCCTCCGCCGCGTCTGCCTCGGCCAGGGTGAAGCCAGACTCGCCCGCGGCCGCGGCGGCCGCCGCCTCCTCCATCCTGGTGGCGATGTAGGCCAGCTCCTCGGGGGTGGTGTCCCGCGTGAGGCCCCTCTTCTCGTCGGGGTCGACCGGCACCTCCTCCAAGTTGTCGAAGAAGGCTTGCACGACGTCGTCCGCCGGCTCCTGCCAGGTCGCGTCGATCCCGTGCGAGTCGCACAGCGGCATCATCGCGAGGATGCGGCTGAGCGCCGAGTTGTTGCACAGGGGGACGACGCCCGGCGGCAACCTGAACCATTCTGGGTGCTCGGAGTCGTGCTTGAACAGCTCCTTCAACACTCCGTCGAGCTCCAGAACGGTGAAGTTGTAGTTAAGGCCCGGGCGCAGCCTCATGATGTCCGCCGCGTTTTGGATTTCCCAAGCCGGCTTCCCCCTCTCCTGCAGGGGGGCGATACGCCGGCGAAGGAAATCCGCGCCGACGGCACCGACGGTGAGCCCGGCAAACCTGAGGCGCAGGATTCGGGTGGCGGCAATCTTCAGCTTGGCGTCGTCCGGGGCCAGGTCGCTCCAGTCGCGGCCGCGCACCACTGGAGTTTGGCGCACGGCGGTGAAGGACGGTGGATTCTCCTCGACGATCAGGCACCACTCGGCCCTCCACTCCTCCCATCTGCCACGGAGTTCCCCCTCCAAGTAGGCCTCTTTCTTGCCGGTCCTGGAGATCCAGGCGACTCCGCCGGACAGCGGCTCTCCTTTCTCCACCCGAGGAGTAAAGAAGTGCCGGAAGAGGGCTATGTTGGGGCGAACTCCGACAATGTTCTCACAAAGGTGTGCGAAAACCGCCATTGTTAGAACGGCGTTGGGGGTGAAGTCAAGGAGGTGGAGGTTGTAGGTGTGCATGATGTCGCAGAAGAACTCCGAAAAAGGCCCCCGCTCTTGTTTCGCAGCCCATTCATCCTCCCCCGAAACCATTCCCTTTTCAGGAGTCTGGCCTAGAGGAGGGCGAAGAGGGCCAAGGTCCCGCTGGTCGTCCTTGAGGACAAATCTCCCCCGGCAACTGGGGAGGTGCCGGAGGCGACCTTGCCGGACTCGACAGCGGGTCCGCAGGGCAGCCCACAGCGCAGCCCCCAGGGTGAGGGCACGGCTAGTTCTTGCCGTTTGGCGCGCGTGCGAGCATCCCTTCTCTTTGTTGACATGTGGCTGTTGTTGTTGTCGTTGGGTAGGAGCAGAGCAGCCCCAGCAGGCGACCCCGGGGGGCACTCCTGCCGCGCCGTCCGCGTCGACCACCCCGCCTAGGGAGAAATCTCCGGCAAGGGAGGAGCCCCCGGCAGGTGAGACCTCCCTGGCAAGGGAGGAGCCCCCGGCAAGGAAGACCTCTCCGGCAAGGGAGGGATCTCCGGCGAGGGACGCGGCCAGCGGTCCCCCGGCAGCGGAGGCCGCGGCCACGGACCCTGCCACCGGTAAGCCCCCCTGCACGGAAAACTTCCCCTGGCTATCTTTCCTGATGAGCTTTTTTGCCGGCTGTTCAGCTGACTCTTCTCCCCTCTTCCGGCCATCAGACGCGCCCACCGCGGACCCGATGGAGACTGAGGTCGTCGTCGGGGAGGGCGCACGCGGCGACGCCGACGACATCGTCGTCATCGAAGAGGCGGACGACACCGACGACCTCGCAGGCGGGGGGGAGGCCGAAGCCGCCAAGGCCGCCGCGGCGGCAGACGGCGAGGGGACTGGGGACCGTGCCGACGGCCCCGGGGAGGCAGGGGCGTCAAGCACTCCGCCGTCCGGTGATCCCGCTGCTGCCACCGCGTCGGGCCCCGAGGAGCCCCCGGCAGGTGCCTACCTGCAGGCCGGCGATGGCGTCTTCATTAGGCTCCCCTGGGAGCCCAGCTCCAGGGCGCCGGTCGAGGGGGAGGCCTTGGACAGAGAAGTGCTCGCCTCCGTCGGGCTGACAGTGGTCGACGCGCCAAGCACCAGCAGCGGCGAGCCCGAGGAGGAGCGGCTGCTCCAGAAGCTTGTGTCGCTCTATCGCGCCCGGCAGGCCAAGGTGGAGCGCCAAGAGGCACTCGTCGCGAGGGCCGGCGCGGACATGGAGAAGCGTGCCGAGGAGCTCCGGGAGCTCAACCAGGAGGCTCTCCGGTCCTTGGCGGAGGAGCGGAGGCTGCTCGACGAGGCGCGGACGGCCTTTCTCCTCGAGAAGGCGGAGGCCGAAGAGCAGCAGAGGCTTGCCGCTGCGGGGCTATCCGCGCGGGAAAGCGAACTGGTGCAGCAGAAGGCCAGCCTTGCCAGCCACGAGGAGGAGGTTATCGCGCGCGAGCAGTCGCTTAGCGGGGCCCTACAGAAAGCGCAGGACGTTGCCGCGGCCGCCGAGGTCGCCAAGAGGGAGCTGGAGGCGAGGGTGGCGCAGCTCGTCAGCGACCTCAAGGCGAGCGGCGAGGAGCTTGCCGCGCTCAAACAGGAGCGCGAGAAGGGCGCTCACACCCTTGGCGAGCTGCAGGGCCACTTCGCTGAGAAGATCCAGGAGCTCGACGCCGCCAAGGACTCCAAGGCTGTCCTCGAGCTGAAGCTGGACACCCTAGCCAAGGCGCTGGAGGGCGCCAAGGAGCAGGAAGCGACCTTGCGGAAGGAAGTTGCTGGCAACGAGGAGCTATTGAGGAGCGCCGCCGTTACCCAGAACGCCTTCCAGGAGACGGTGGAGCGGTGGACCGAAGGCCTCGTCGACATCGCCACCACCATCGACAAGGAGCTGAAGCTGCTGGGGATGGAGGCCCACGAGTACCCCTCCGGCAAGAACGTCCCGGCGAGCGTCAAGCTCACTTCCTTCTTCAAGGGCTTGGTGGGGGTGCTCCAGCATCTCCGGGAATCGATCCCAGAGCAGCTGGCCGAGGAGATGCGGGAAGCTGTCTCCGGGGCCCTCGAGAGGGTGCTGGTGAAGATCGTCTTCCGCAACCCCACCATCAGGCTTACCAACGTCCTCAGGCACCTGCCGGAGGACGCCGACCTGACGGAGATCAGGGCCCTCGTCACCCCCATTGTGGAAAGGGTGGCCGGGATCAGGCGGGTTGAGGGCGACCGCGCGGATTAGGCCGCCCACCTCTTTCTTTTCCTCCCTTGTCGCTGCTGAGCATGTCATAGAAATAGCTGATTAGAACAGCGGCAAGTCATTCCGTAACATAACTTTTATCTTAGGCAGTCCATTGCGCTATCATCTCCCTCGTTCGACCTTGTGCTTCGTACGTTCGCGCCCTACGCTTCCGGGAACTTGTCGGCGCAAGTCTCCGCCTTGCCACGGGTGCCGAGTGCGGGACATCAGCAACCCGCTGACGGAGCCTCCACCGGCAAGAAACCTTGCCGCGGCTGGCGCAACTCACTTAAATGTTGAGCAGGCTCAGGGCGAGGTAAGCGTGGCGACTGCAGTCGCGGCACACTCAAGCTGCCAAGCAAGCTCGAAACAAGTAAGGACGCCACTCGGGATGTAGCACACTTAAGTCGTTGAGCGGACTCGAAACGAAATAAGGGCGCAACCAGCCACGAGCCGGCCCCTCCGCGCACAGGTTTCCCATACGAAGCTCGGTCGTTCGAGGAAGATAACTTAAGGATAAAAGGAGCTTAATTGCTCAAACTTTGGCAACTTAGCTTCTTTGTCGTTTGCAGTCCGGCAAGGCGCAGCTTCCTCGGGCGACGCCCAGCCTATCCTGTCATCCCCCCTACTCGAGGTAGGGGAACAACGAGGGCTCGGGGCTTCACGGCCCGCCATTGCTTGCCGGAGTCGAGTGCTGCACAATCGTGTCGAATGATGCATGCGCCAAGCGTAGAGGCGCGAAATCGACAAGATGTGCGGGGCACATAAGCTATGCTCGGGATCTGCGCCCGTCTCTGTACCAAGGATTACATGCAACTGCGGCAAGACTTGGACAGAGAGGATGGCCGACGGAACGGGTTCCGACTGCCGCGCTGGCAAGGTCCCTCCCACGGTCGGCGTCGACTCGTTCGGATCTTGGCGGCCTGGGCTCGCCGAAGAACGAGGTCGCCTTTCCCGCAACTTCCGGCGCTAACTTCTGCGGCTACGGGAGCGGCGCAGAGTTTGCTGGAGGCGAGAAACTCGCTCAGCGGCCGGAAGGCGGTCCTCCTCAAGGAGCAGTTGCTCTTGCCCGGACTCTGCGTGAGTGGGTACTCGAGGAGGGCCGTGCACGGGTCCGTGAGGAGGAATGCCTCCGCTCCACGGGGTGGAGCGGAAAGGTACCTAGCCATACCTGAGCTCACCTGTGGTCGCCAAATCTGGTTCGCACAACCTCGACGCGCCCCCTACCTGGCGCGCCAAAGATGTCGGGGGATATCGGCCTCCACGAGCACCTATGGGGACGGAGCCCCTTGTCGGTTCAGCGGGGGGCGGAGGTTGCACAAAGAGCAGATCGAGGCGACACACACACACGCAACGATTTTACCCAGCTTCGGGCCGCATGGATGCGTAAAACCCTACTGCTGCTTGTCTGGTTGATTATAGTTCTTGCTCTGGAGCGCAAGAAGCTACAGTAAGTTGGAGCTGGACATAGACAAGGGTCTACTGGGTCTGGATTCCCCCCTCTCTACGTGCGCATGGGCCTCCTTTTATATGCTAAGGGGTTTCCCACAGGTAGCGACGCAGGCGAGGGTAAAAATGGCAAGGAACTGTCCGAATAGTGGCCGCACAGTGCTATCGCACCTAACTCTGACGGCGGGGGACAAAGGCATTAAATGCCCGTCTGGATCGCCTGAACAGTGCCGAGGCGGACCGTTAGGGGCGCCTCCGCTTGCCACGGGGGCGACTCTGCCAATGTCGCATGCCATGCGCGCGCCCCAGGCTGCGCGGCGCCCCGCCACGTGTCTCCGGGGAAGCTCTAGAGTGACGCGTGGGCAGGTGAGCTAGAGCGCATGCCTGAGGTGGTGGTTTGCCGTGGCAAGTGGCTTGCCGCGGTGGTCGTCTTGCCGCACCTGAGAGCTTGCCGCTCATCAGGCCTTGCCGAGGCGCGCGGAGCGCCGCGACGGGCTTCTCTTGGTGTGCCTTGGCTTGGTCGTCCCGGCGAGCTCCTCCCGTCAGGGCCTTGGTGCTTCGGCTTAGTCGTCCCGGCAAGCTCCTCTTGCCGGGGCCTTGTCGCCTTGGCCCGGCAAGCTCCTCTTGCCGAACCTCGCCTTCTCGGCCCGGCAAGCTCCTCTTGCCGGGGCTTGGTCTTCTCGGCTCGATCACTTGGCCTTCTTCCGGCCCAGAAAGGGCCGTGGAGGCTCTTGTCGCTCCCCTGGCAGGCCTTGCCGCGGGACGCTACTACTGCCCGTGCACAAGTTCGGGGTGCCGGCCCCCGCTCCTTCCCCTTCGCCTTGTCGCTCTTCGGGGCCATGGCAGAAACATGGAGGGGGAGTTGTCGGCGTGGGCGGCGCCGGGGGCTGCGAAGGCGATTCGCTGCTTTCTCTAGTGAGGAGGGAGTGGCGGAGATTTTCGAGGAACAGCAACCGGCGGAATGGCGAGCTGCCCCTGGTCCCCTCCGCTTATAAGGGGGGGAAGGAGCGGGGGCGGACGTTCCGCCTTTCCAAATAAAGGAGTCGTGCCCGACGTGGCGAGCTCCTCCCGCCGGGGCCTTGGTGCTTCGGCTTAGTCGTCCCGGCAAGCTCCTCTTGCCGGGGCCTTGTCGCCTTGGCCCGGCAAGCTCCTCTTGCCGGACCTCGCCTTCTCGGCCCGGCAAACTCCTCTTGCCGGGGCTTGGTCTTCTCGGCTCGATCACTTGGCCTTCGTCCGGCCCAGAAAGGGTCGTGGAGGCTCTTGTCGCTCCCCTGGCAGGCCTTGCCGCGGGACGCTACTACTACCCGTGCACAAGTTCGGGGTACTAAGGTACCCCTACTTTAGTACACCGACAGGAGCCCCCGGGTCTGGGCCATACACGGTGCCGAGCGTTGTTGGGCCAGGCCCTAACAGTGCACGGGCACGCGTGGCCTGGGTTGCGCAGCTCCTTAACTCCGTGCTCATCGCGCCCTCCCCAAGTGGCGCGCGCTTATCGCGGCGTCGTGGGGGGGGGGGGCGAGGCATGCGAGACGTGCGTGACGTGGGTGGCGTGCGCGGGGCTTGAGGCCCGCAGGCATGCGTCACGTCGGGCACGACTCTTTTATTTGGAAAGACGAAACGTCCGCCCCACTTTCGAGTGGGGAGGAGAGGTCGCTTCATCTGTCGCCTCGGCCCTGCTCGCCCGCCACGCGCCCTCCATGCGCTTGTGGTTGCGGTGGTGGAGGCAGTAAGCCGGGCCGATGCGGGTCGAAGTAGAGGGTTGGCCCCTAGGAGCAGCACCCATGGCAAGGCGAAGACTTGCACCGACAAGTTCCCGGAAGCGTAGGGCGCGAACGTACGAAGCACAAGGTCGAACAAGGGAGATGACAGCGCAATGGACTGCCTAAGATAAAACTTATATTACAAAATGACTTGCCGCTGCTCTAATCAGCTATTTCTATGACATGCTCAGCAGCGACAAGGGAAGAAAAGAAAGAGGTGGGCGGCCTAATCCGCGCGGTCGCCCTCGAGCCGCCTGATCCCGGCCACCCTTTCAACAATGGGGGTGACGAGGGCCCTGATCTTCGTCAGGTCGGCGTCCTCCGGCAGGTGCCTAAGGACGTTGGTAAGCCTGATGGTGGGGTTGCGGAAGACGATCTTCACCAGCACCCTCTCGAGGGCCCCGGAGACAGCTTCCCGCGTCTCCTCGGCCAGCTGCTCTGGGATTGATTCCCGGAGATGCTGGAGCACCCCCACCAAGCCCTTGAAGAAGGAAGTGAGCTTGACGCTCGCCGGGACGTTCTTGCCGGAGGGGTACTCGTGGCCCTCCATCCCCAGCAGCTTCAGCTCCTTGTCGATGGTGGTGGCGATGTCGACGAGGCCTTCGGTCCACCGCTCCACCGTCTCCTGGAAGGCGTTCTGGGTAACGGCAGCGCTCCTCAATAGCTCCTCGTTGTCAGCAACTTCCTTCCACAAGGTCGCTTCCTGCTCCTTGGTGCCCTCCAGCGCCTTGGCCAGGGTGTCCAGCTTCAGCTCGAGGACAGCCTTGGAGTCCTTGGCGGCGTCGAGCTCCTGGATCTTCTCGGTGAAGCGGCCCTGCAGATCGCCAAGGGTGTGAGCGCCCTTCTCGCGCTCCTGTTTGAGCGCGGCAAGCTCCTCGCCGCTCGACTTGAGGTCGCTGACGAGCTGCGCCACCCTCGCCTCCAGCTCCCCCTTGGCGACCTCGGCGGCCGCGGCAACGTCCTGCGCTTTCTGCAGGGCCCCGCTAAGCGACTGCTCGCGCGCGGTAACCTCCTCCTCATGGCTGGCGAGGCTGGCCTTCTGCTGCACCAGTTCGCTTTCCCGCGCGGATAGCCCCGCAGCGGCAAGCCTCTGCTGCTCTTCGGCCTCCGCCTTCTTGAGGAGAAAGGCCGTCCGCGCCTCGTCGAGCAGCCTCCGCTCCTCCGCCAAGGACCGGAGAGCCTCCTGGTTGAGCTCCCGGAGCTCCTCGGCACGCTTCTCCATGTCCGCGCTGGCCCTCGCGACGAGTGCCTCTTGGCGCTCCACCTTGGCCTGCCGGGCGCGATAGAGCGACACAAGCTTTCGGAGCAGCCGCTCCTCCTCGGGCTCGCCGCTGCTGGTGCTTGGCGCGTCAACCACTGTCAGCACGACGGAGGCGAGCACTTCTACGTCCAAGGCCTCCCCCTCGACCGGCGCCCTGGAGCTGGGCTCCCAGGGGAGCCTGATGAAGACGCCATCGCCGGCCTGCAGGTAGGCACCTGCCGGGGGCTCCTCGGGGCCCGACGCGGTGGCAGCAGCGGGATCGCCGGACGGCGGAGTGCTTGACGCCCCTGCCTCCCCGGGGCCGTCGGCACGGTCGCCAGTCCCCTCGCCGTCTGCCGCCACGGTGGCCTTGGCGTATTCGGCCTCCTCGCCGCCTGCGACGTCGTCGGTGCCGTCCGCCTCTTCGATGACGACGACGTCGTCGGCATCGCCGCGTGCGCCCTCCCCGACGACGACCTCAGTCTCCCTCGGGTCCGAAGTGGGCGGGTCTGATGGCCGGAAGAGGGGAGAAGACTCAGCTGAACAGCCGGCAAAAAAGCTCATCAGGAAAGATAGCAAGGGGAAGTTTTCCGTGCAGGGGGGCTTACCGGTGGCAGGGTCCGTGGCCGCGGCCTCCGCTGCCGGGGGATCGCTGGCCGCCTCCCTCGCCGGAGATGCCTCCCTTGCCGGAGAGGTCTTCCTTGCCGGGGGCTCCTCCCTTGCCGGGGAGGTCTCCCCTGCCGGGGGCTCCTCCCTTGCCGGAGATTTCTCCCTAGGCGGGGTGGTCGACGCGGACGGCGCGGTAGGAGTGCCCCCCGGGGTCGCCTGCTGGGGCTGCTCTGCTCCTACCCAACGACAACAACAACAGCCACATGTCAACAAAGAGAAGAGAAGCTCGCGCGCGCGCCAAACGGCAAGAACGAGCCGTGCCCTCACCCTGGGGGCTGCGCTGTGGGCTGCCCTGCGGACCCGCTGTCGAGTCCGGCAAGGTCGCCTCCGGCACCTCCCCAGTTGCCGGGGGAGATTCGTCCTCAAGGACGACCAGCGGGACCTTGGCCCTCTTCGCCCTCCTCTGGGCCAGAGTCCTGAAAAGGGAACGGTTTCGGGGGAGGATGAATGGGCTGCGAAACAAGACGAAGCAACAGAAATCAAGAGGATACAAGCTCTACCCAGAACTTACTCTCCGTCCTCCTCTTCGTCGTCGGAGCTGAGCGCGGAATAATCAAAAACCGGCTTGCTCCAGGCGCGAGGAGACAGGGGAGTGGGTTCCCGGGACCGCTTGGCGGGGGTGGTGGACGACCCCGCCCCCATTGCCGCCGCGGAACGGGGAGCGGCAGGAGCAGAAGCCGTGGCCCGTGAGGACCCCGCTCCCGCTGCTTTGGAGGCGCGCGTCACCCGGGGCTGCGGTTGCTGGTCGGCCTGCCGCACCACCTCCCTGGCCCTGCGGAGACGCCTCCTCGGCTGGGCAGGGGGCTCCGCCTGCGACGAGCTGCCCGAGAGCCGCGAGGATGGCGCGTCAGCCTCCGGCAAGCCACTCGCGTCCTGGGCGGGCTCGCCCGCACCATCGTGCCTGGCTGGCTCCTCCACGCCGGCGAGCTCCATTTGGTCGGCGAGGCTCTCCGCCTCCGCCGCGTCTGCCTCGGCCAGGGTGAAGCCAGACTCGCCCGCGGCCGCCGTGGCCGCCGCCTCCTCCATCCTGGAGGCGATGTAGGCCAGCTCCTCAGGGGTACAAGAGCCTCCACGGCCCTTTCTGGGCCGGACGAAGGCCAAGTGATCGAGCCGAGATGACCAAGCCCCGCCAAGAGGAGCTTGCCGGGCCGAGAAGGCGAGGTCCGGCAAGAGGAGCTTGCCGGTCCAAGGCGACAAGGCCCCGGCAAGAGGAGCTTGCCGGGACGAGTAAGCCGAAGCACCAAGGCCCCGGCGGGAGGAGCTCGCCGGGACGACCAAGCCAAGGCACACCAAGAGAAGCCCGCCGCGGCACTCCGCGCGCCTCGGCAAGGCCTGATGAGCGGCAAGCTCTCAGGTGTGGCAAGACGACCACCGTGGCAAGCCACTTGCCGCGGCAAACCACCACCTCAGGCATGCGCTCCAGCTCACCTGCCCACGCGTCACTCTGGAGCTTCCCCGGAGACACGTGGCGGGGCGCCGCGCAGCCTGGGGCGCGCGCATGGCATGCGACGTTGGCAGAGTCGCCCCCGTGGCAAGCGGAGGCGCCCCTAACGGTCCGCCTCGGCACTGTTCAGGCGATTCAGACGGGCATTTAATGCCTTCGTCCCCCGCCGTCAGAGTTAGGTGCGATAGCACTGTGCGGCCACTATTCGGACAGTTCCTTGCCATTTTTACCCTCGCCTGCGTCGCTACCTGTGGGAAACCCCTTAGCATATAAAAGGAGGCCCATGCGCACGTAGAGAGGGGGGGAATCCAGACCCAGTAGACCCTCGTCTACGTCCAGCTCCAACTTACTGTAGCTTCTTGCGCTCCAGAGCAAGAACTATAATCAACCAGACAAGCAGCAGTAGGGTTTTACGCATCCATGCGGCCCGAAGCTGGGTAAAATCGTTGCGTGTGTGTGTGTCGCCTCGATCTGCTCTTTGTGCAACCTCCGCCCCCCGCCGAACCGACAAGGGGCTCCGTCCCCATAGGTGCTCGTGGAGGCCGATATCCCCCGACATCTTTGGCGCGCCAGGTAGGGGGCGCGTCGAGGTTGTGTGAATCAGATTCGGCGTCCGCGCGAGCCAGACTCTCATCGTTTGCGCCAGCATGGCGCCGAAGAAGAAAGCTCCGGAGGCGACCGGCCCGTCAGCGTCGAACCCGCCGCCCATGGAGCAGACGGGTGGTGGGGAGGACGCGGCGGAAGGACGGGCGCCGTCGAACCAGTTCTTGGTCCCGCGACGTCCGAGCTCGCCCCGCGCCCCTCTCAGGAGGCGCGAAACCAGCAGCGTCATGGTACCCATGGTACCATACGCTCGCTGGATCCAGACCGTGCTGGCGGGTCCCAAGGCGCTCAGGACCAGCATGCGACCCAGCGTGCCGGAACGAGCGTCGCGCGGCTGCCTGGACCGGGTGCTGCTCCTTCTAACATGGTTAGGAGTTCGAGCACATCCCGCTCCTCGCGCCGTTCGCCGCCTCTGCCCGCCACCCCAGCGGAAGCTCTCGCGCGAGCTCAGCTGCTCCTAGACTACCCTCCAACAGCGGACAAGCTCGACGGCTGGAGGGCAACCATCCAGAGCCTCATCGCTTTCGCCAACGGCGACACTCCGCGGCAGCACAGCGCGTCGCAGCCGTGGCCAGTCACCCAGGCGAGAACCGATGGCTCCAAGAATGGCGAGGGTGTGACCACCGTGCACTCCCCGCCCCAGAAGCCACGGTCGCCGACTCGCCGGGCTCACCTCGACGACGACTCCACCGTGTCGTCGAACCCGCGAACTCGCCGCGACCAACGCCAAGTCCTTCACGAACGAAGGGAAGAAGACGCTCGAACCCGCATCGAGCGCAGAAGAGAGGCGCGGCGTCAATCAGACAAGCGCGTTGAGCCCTCTGGAAACATGCCCGCGCCGGGGGAACCAGGCGAACTACCGTATTCGGTAGGCTGCCCCGCGTTCACCCGCGAGCTGCGGCAAGTCCAGTGGCCCAACACGAAGAACTTCAAGCCCGACGTGCCCGAGAAGTACGACGGCAAGTCGCATCCGTCTGAGTTCCTCAGCATCTACACCATTGCGGTGCAGGCTGCCGGGGGACGGGACGATAAGATCCTTTCCAACTACTTCCCACTGGTGCTCAAGCCCAACGTCAGGTCCTGCCTCATGCACTTGCCGGACGGCTCCATCTCCTCCTGGCCAGATCTATGCCATCAGTTCATTGACGCCTTCACGGGCGGCCACAAACCCCATGGCCAGGCGAGCGACCTTCATCTGCTCGTTCAGAAGGAGGGTGAGCCTTTGCGCAAGTTCATCCAGAGGTTCAGCCATGTGCACTACAACATCCCAGACGTCCACCCCGCCGCGGTGATCAGCGCGTTCCACCAGAACGTGCATAACCGCAGGATGCGGGAGGAGATGGCGATGTGCAAAATCAAGGAGGTCAGCGAGCTTTACGCCCTGGCCGACAAGTGTGCACGCGCTGAGGAGGGGAGGAAGCTCCCCGGAGAAAGTGTCGGAGAAGGAGAATCTGACAGTGAAGGTACCGCCCCGGCAAGGAGAGGCCGGCGACGGAACGGCAAAAAGAAGAAAAACCCAGAGGTACTGGTTGTCGAGAAGTCCGGCAGCGAGGGCTCCGCCAAGAAAGCCCAGGCGGGATGCCCCGGCAAGGAGATTGTCGGGTGCGCCAACTGCCGGGCGGTGGCCGCTACCGACAAGCGAGACGGTACCGACAAGAAGTACTGCAAGATCCACCGTACCAGGAGCCACGACCTCCAGAGTTGCAAGCAAGTCGAGCGCCTCGTCGACCTGCAGAAGGCCGAGTACGCACGACGCGACAAGGAGAGAGCCCAAGCAGGTGGCGGGAAATCCGGCACGAAGCGCCCCGGCCCGGGGGAGCGCCGCGGCAAGGACAAGCAGCGGCAAGCAGACAGACCTCCCCGGGGGCGCGACAAGGGCGAAGACGATGACGACGACGCAGACATGGAAGACCCTGAGACCAGCGAGCAGGAGTTTCAGAAAGCCACTGGGGTCTTGTGTGTGGACGGCGGTGCCTCCCGGCACACTTCCCACCACCAGCTTAAACGGTGGGTGCGGGAGGTCAATGCAGCGGAGCCGCTCGTCGAGTCATGCAGACCCCTGAGATGGTCCAGCACGCCTATCATCTTCGACATTGAGGACCACCCTGATCGCACAACCGCGGTCGGGTGCTTGCCGATGTTGGTTTCCCCAACGATCCGCAACCTCAAGGTCACTAAGATGCTAGTTGATGGCGGGGACGGCTTGAATCTGATCTCCTCTGCTGTCCTCCGGAGACTCCAAGTTCCCGACAGCGAGCTCGAAGAAACCGGCACATTCCAAGGAATCAACCCGGGAAGGAGCAAGCCGAAGGGAAAGATCACGCTGCCGGTGACATTTGGCAGCGAGCTGAATTTCAGGACTGAGAAGGTCACCTTTGACGTCGCCGACTTTCCGTTGCCTTACAACGGGATCCTCGGCCGACCAGCGCTCGCCAAGTTCATGGCGGCCTCCCACTACGCGTATAACATGCTCAAGATGCCTGGCCCGATAAGCGTCATTTCTGTCCCCGGCGACAAGAAGGATGCCCTTATCTGCGCCGACCAAATATAACGGGACGCAACAGCAGCAACGACCCACGGCCCGCTTGCCGCTGGGGGTTCCGGGGGAAAGAAGAAGTCCGGCAAGTGCTCTGGCGCCCACTCCGGCAAGCGCGCCTCTTCGGAGTGCTGCGCTGCCGTCGAGGACGTGCCATCGAGCCCCGCCGGCATGAAGACCAAGTCCGGCAAGTGCTCCGGCGCCCACTCCGGCAAGCGCGCCTCTTCGGAGTGTTGCGCTGCCGTCGAGGACGTGCCATCGAGCCCCGCCGGCATGAAGACCAAGTCCGGCGAATGCTCTGGCGCCCACTCCGGCAAGCGCGCCTCTTCGGAGTGCTGCGCTGCCGTCGAGGACCTGCCATCGAGCCCCACCGGCAAGAAGGCCAAGCCCGGCGAATGTTCTGGTGCCCACTCCGGCAAGCGCGCCTCTTCGGAGCGCTGCGCTGCCGTTGAGGACGCACCATCGAGCCCCGCCGGTAAACACAAGGAGACGACGGCTGCTCCACCAGCGACCAAGAAGGTGCCCGCCAAGGAGGACGGCAATGGTGGCACCTTCACCATCAGTGCCACTCTTGACCCCAAATAGGAAGGCGCGCTCGTTGCTTTCCTGCGGGCGAATGTCGATGTGTTTGCCTGGCAACCATCTGACATCCCCGGCGTTCCCAGGGAAGTGATTGAGCACCACCTCGCCGTCTGTCCTCATGCACGGCCCGTCAAGCAAAAGGTCAGGAAACAAGCGGTGGAGCGCCAAGAGTTTATCCCGGAGGAGATCAGGAAGTTGGAAGCGGCAGGCCTCGTCAGAGGCGTGCTCCATCCGACGTGGTTGGCCAATCCTGTGGTCGTGCGCAAAGCAAACGGGAAGTGGAGGCTTTGCATCGATTTCACCGATGTCAACAGAGCTTGCCCTAAAGATCCATTTCCCTTGCCGCGCATCGACCAGATTGTTGACTCCACGGCCGGATGCGACCTGCTTTCATTCCTTGACGCCTACTCCGGGTACCACCAGATCTTCATGGCTAAAGAAGACGAAGAGAAGACTGCGTTCATCACTCCATGCGGCACGTACTGTTTTGTGCAGATGCCTTTTGGACTGAAGAACGCAGGCTCGACGTTCGCGAGGGTTGTCCACACTGTTTTCGAGCCACAGATCCACAGAAATGTGGAGGCCTACATGGACGACATTGTGGTCAAGAGCAGAGACAAGGCAACCTTGGTTCAAGACTTGGAAGAGACCTTTGCGAACTTGCGCAAGATCAGCCTCAAGCTCAACCCCGAGAACTGCGTGTTCGGAGTTCCCTCCGGCAAGCTTCTCGGGTTCTTCGTGTCTCAGCGCGGGATCGAAGCCAACCCCGACAAGATCAAGGCCATCGAGCAGATTGAAGCACCAGCGCGTGTCAAGGACGTGCGAAGACTTGCCGGCTGCGTGGCGGCTCTCAGCAGATTTATTTCCAGGTCTGCGGAACGCGCCCTGCCGTTTTTCAAAATCTTGAAAAAGGCAGGTCCAGTAAAATGGACTCCGGAAGCGGATGCTGCGCTGCAAGACTTGAAGAAATACCTGTCCTCCGCTCCTATACTTGTCGCGCCTAGACTGCAAGAGAAGTTGCTGCTCTACCTAGCGGCAACCAATCAAGTGGCTAGTGCTGCGTTAGTTGCGGAGAGGGAAGCTGATGACGAGCCGGCAACCACGGCAAGCGCGTCCGACGGCAAGCGGGGGGCTTCCCCGACAAGCTCTGGCCCCGGCAAAGGCGGATCCGCGCAAGCGCAAGGGGAAGTGCAGAGGAAGAGGATGGTGCAGCGCCCAGTTTACTTCGTCAGTTCCCTCCTGCAGGGGGCTAGGTCGAGGTACTCTGGTGTGCAGAAATTGCTCTTCGGCCTCCTCATGGCCTCGAGGAAGCTGCGCCATTACTTCCAAGCACACGAGATCACCGTGGTCACTCGCTTTCCGCTTAAGAGGATACTACAGAATCCCGAAGCAACAGGCAGGATTGTCGAGTGGGCACTAGAACTGTCAAGCTTTGGCCTCAAGTTCGAGAGCACATCGACCATCCAGAGCAGAGCATTGGCAGAGTTCATAGCAGAGTGGATGCCGACACCGGACGAAGAAATTCCAGAGACGAGCATCCCCGGCAAGGAAGCAACCGAAGAGTGGCTGATGTACTTTGATGGTGCCTTTTCGCTGGAAGGCGCCGGTGCCGGCGTGCTGCTCATCGCGCCCACCGGAGAGCACCTCAAGTACGTCGTCCAGATGCACTTTCCCAAGGAGCAAGCAACCAACAATACAGCAGAGTATGAAGGTTTGCTCGCCGGTCTCAGGATCGCAGCGGAACTTGGGATCAAGAAGCTCATTGTCAGGGGTGACTCGCAGCTCGTCGTCCGCCAAGTGAACAAGGATTACCAGTGCCCGTTGATGGAGGCTTACGTTGATGAAGTGAGGAAGCTGGAAGAGCGCTTTGACGGTCTGCAAATGGAATACGTTCCAAGAGCAGAGAACGACATCGCCGACGGCCTGTCAAAATGCGCCGCACTAAAGCTACCTGTGGAACCAGGGACTTTTGTGCTCAAGCTGACTCAGCCATCCATGACACCATCGACTGGGCCAAGCAAGAAGAGAAAATCGGTCTCCGGTGACTATCTCCCGGCAGAGCTTCCCGAAGCCGCCGCCAAGAGGGTCCCCGAGATCGACGCCAAGAGTGCTGAGGAGCTGCCCGCTCCGGCAAGCCCCAGGGTTTGTCCCGACGAAGCAGGCGCTCCCGGCAAGCCAGGCCCCGGCAAGCTTGCCGGGGAACGTCAAGCTCCGGCTGAGCCCCAAGTCCTCGCCGTAGAAGCTGATGTTCCCGCAGCCGCCGACATGCCTTTAGTCCTCGTCGTCGAGCCACAGGCTCCGACGTGGGCACAGCAGATCGTCCGTTTTCTCCAGACAGGAGAACTTCCTGAAGAACAAGAAGAAGCTGAAAGAGTAGCCCGACAGTCCAGTATGTACCAGTTCGTCGACAGCGCACTGTACAGAAGAGGACGCAATGGGGTGAAATTGAAGTGCATTCACTGGGAAGACGGACAGAAGCTGTTGGCGGAGATACACGGAGGCATATGTGGACACCACATCGGCGCCAGAGCACTTGCCGGCAAAGCGTTCCGGCAAGGGTTCTACTGGCCAACAGCCCTCCAGGATGCAACTGCACAAGTAACCAAGTGTGAAGCATGCCAGTTCCATTCCAAGAAGATACACCAGCCAGCTCAAGCTCTCTAGACGATCCCTTTATCATGGCCCTTCTCGGTCTGGGGGCTCGATATCCTCGGCCCCTTCCCCCAATCCGTCGGGGGCTTTGAGTACTTGTTCGTTGCAATCGACAAGTTCACAAAGTGGCCAGAAGTGGAACCGGTGAGAATGGTGATCGCCCAGTCCGCGATCAAATTCTTCAGGTCGATTGTTTGCCGCTTCGGGGGGATATGGGGACGGAGCCCCTTTTCGGTTCGGCAGGGGGCGGAGGTTGCACAAAGAGCAGATCGAGGCGACACACACACACGCAACGATTTTACCCAGCTTCGGGCCGCATGGATGCGTAAAACCCTACTGCTGCTTGTCTGGTTGATTATAGTTCTTGCTCTGGAGCGCAAGAAGCTACAGTAAGTTGGAGCTGGACGTAGATGAGGGTCTACTGGGTCTGGATCCCCCCTCTCTACGTGCGCATGGGCCTCCTTTTATATGCTAAGGGGTTTCCCACAGGTAGCGACGCAGGCGAGGGTAAAAATGGCAAGGAACTGTCCGAATAGTGGCCGCACAGTGCTATCGCACCTAACTCTGACGGTGGGGGACAAAGGCATTAAATGCCCGTCTGGATCGCCTGAACAGTGCCGAGGCGGACCGTTAGGGGCGCCTTCGCTTGCCACGGGGGCGACTCTGCCAATGTCGCATGCCATGCGCGCGCCCCAGGCTGCGCGGCGCCCCGCCACGTGTCTCCGGGGAAGCTCCAGAGTGACGCGTGGGCAGGTGAGCTGGAGCGCATGCCTGAGGTGGTGGTTTGCCGCGGCAAGTGGCTTGCCGCGGTGGTCGTCTTGCCGCACCTGAGAGCTTGCCGCTCGTCAGGCCTTGCCGAGGCGCGCGGAGCGCCGCGGCGGGCTTCTCTTGGTGTGCCTTGGCTTGGTCTTCCCGGCGAGCTCCTCCCGCCGGGGCCTTGGTGCTTCGGCTTAGTCGTCCTGGCAAGCTCCTCTTGCCGGGGCCTTGTCGCCTTGGCCCGGCAAGCTCCGCTTGCCGGACCTCGCCTTCTCGGCCCGGCAAGCTCCTCTTGCCGGGGCTTGGTCTTCTCGGCTCGATCACTTGGCCTTCGTCCGGCCCAGAAATGGCCGTGGAGGCTCTTGTCGCTCCCCTGGCAGGCCTTGCCGCGGGACGCTACTACTGCCCGTGCACAAGTTCGGGGTACTAAGGTACCCCTACTTTAGATGTCGGGGGATATCGGCCTCCACGAGCACCTATGGGGACGGAGCCCCTTGTCGGTTCGGCGGGGGGCGGAGGTTGCACAAAGAGCAGATCGAGGCGACACACACACACGCAACGATTTTACCCAGCTTCGGGCCGCATGGATGCGTAAAACCCTACTGCTGCTTGTCTGGTTGATTATAGTTCTTGCTCTGGAGCGCAAGAAGCTACAGTAAGTTGGAGCTGGACGTAGACGAGGGTCTACTGGGTCTGGATTCCCCCCCTCTCTACGTGCGCATGGGCCTCCTTTTATATGCTAAGGGGTTTCCCACAGGTAGCGACGCAGGCGAGGGTAAAAATGGCAAGGAACTGTCCGAATAGTGGCCGAACAGTGCTATCGCACCTAACTCTGACGGTGGGGGACAAAGGCATTAAATGCCCGTCTGGATCGCCTGAACAATGCCGAGGCGGACCGTTAGGGGCGCCTCCGCTTGCCACGGGGGCGACTCTGCCAACGTCGCATGCCATGCGCGCGCCCCAGGCTGCGCGGCGCCCCACCACGTGTCTCCGGGGAAGCTCCAGAGTGACGCGTGGGCAGGTGAGCTGGAGCGCATGCCTGAGGTGGTGGTTTGCCGCGGCAAGTGGCTTGCCGCGGTGGTCGTCTTGCCGCACCTGATAGCTTGCCGCTCGTCAGGCCTTGCCGAGGCGCGCGGAGCGCCGCGGCGGGCTTCTCTTGGTGTGCCTTGGCTTGGTCGTCCCGGCGAGCTCCTCCCGCCGGGGCCGTGGTGCTTCGGCTTAGTCGTCCCGGCAAGCTCCTCTTGCCGGGGCCTTGTCGCCTTGGCCCGGCAAGCTCCTCTTGCCGGACCTCGCCTTCTCGGCCCGGCAAGCTCCTCTTGCCGGGGCTTGGTCTTCTCGGCTCGATCACTTGGCCTTCGTCCGGCCCAGAAAGGGCCGTGGAGGCTCTTGTCGCTCCCCTGGCAGGCCTTGCCGCGGGACGCTACTACTGCCCGTGCACAAGTTCGGGTTACTAAGGTACCCCTACTTTAGTACACCGACACAGAGGCATTTAGTATGCAAAGTTGAATAATAATTTTAGTGATTTGCTACAGTAGAGAATGATGAGGTTTTTGCATTGGTTTACACTAACTTATCTTACGAGTTCTCGTTGAGTTTTGTGTGGATGAAGTTTTTAAGATTTAGGGAAACCGTGATATAAAAGGAATTAAGGAGACACAAAAGCTCAAGCTTGGGGATGCCCAAGGCATCCCAAGATAATATTTCAAGAAATCTCAAGCATCTAAGCTTGGGGATGCCCCGGTAGGCACCCCACCTTTCCTCACCAACAATTATCGGTTAGTATCGGTTGAGCCTAAGTTTTTTGCTTCTTCACATGAGTTGTGCTATCCTTGAAATGTCATTTTATTTTCATTTTGCTTGCTTTTTTAATAAAATACTTAGATCGGAAAGTTTTAAATAAGAGAGAGTCCTCGCATAGCTATCTATTTACTTAACTACTCGATTGATCTTCACTTGTATCTTTTTTTGGAGTAGTTTGTCATTTACTCTTGTGCTTCACTTATATCATTTGAGTAAATTGTTTAATGAATTGAATATCATGAAGTTGAAATTATATGTTCATATCATGCCTAGTGGTAGCTTCACATTGGCTTTAGAATGTGAAATCTTTTGAAGCTTGACAATCACAATATTGGTCATACAAGCAATTCATGAATGATTAGTAGAAGGAAGAGAACTTTCACATGCAAATACACTATCTTGGAAATCTTTTGTGATTTTGAGCCCCCATCAAAATATTATATGCCAAAAAATTTGACGCTGGACAAGGAAGACAACGTAATGGTTTATATTTGTTCATATTCACATAGAAGTAATATTGTCATAGATCATTCAACATGTGGTGCTTGCCCCGCATCTTTGCTAGCCAAAAATTCCGCACCAAGTAGAGATACTACTTGTGCATCCAAAAACCCTTAAACCGAAATCATATAGTTTGGCCATGCTTCATTTTCGTCACACAAGAATGCTCTCATCATGCACAACCCCGGTGACAAGCCAAGCAATTGTTTCATACTTTAGTATTCTCAAACTTTTTCAACTTTCACGCAATACATGAGCATGAGCCATGGACATAGCACTATGGGTGGAATAGAATATAATGATGGGGGTTGTGTGGAGAAGACAAAAAGGAGAAAGTATCACATCGATGCGGCTAATCAACGGGATATGGAGATGCCCATCAATGGATGTCAATGCAAGGAGTAGGGATTGCCATGCAACAGATGCACTAGAGCTATAAATGTATGCAAGCTCAACAAAAGAAACTAAGTGGGTGTGCATCCAACTTGCTTGTTCACGAAGACCTAGGGCATTTTGAGGAAGCCCATTGTTGGAATATACAAGCCAAGTTCTATAATGAAAATTCCCACTAGTATATGAAAGTGACAACATAGGAGACTCTATATCATGAAGATCATGGTGCTACTTTGAAGCACAAGTGTGGTAAAAGGATAGTAGCATTGTCCCTTCTCTCTTTTTCTCTCATTTTTTGTTTTTTTGGCCTTCCTTTTTTTATTTGGACTTTCTCCTTTTTTTTGTTTTTTTAATTTGTCCGGAGTCTCATTCCGACTTGTGGGGGAATCATAGTCTCCATCATCCTTTCCTCACATGGGACAATGCTCTAATAATGAAGATCATCACACTTTTATTTACTTACAACTCAAAGATTACAACTCGATACTAGAACAAAGTATGACTCCATATGAGTGCCTCCGGCGGTGTACCGAGATGGGCAATGAAACAAGAGTGACATGTATGAAAAATTATGCATGGTGACCTTCCACAAATACGATGTCAACTACATGATCATGCAAGGCAATATGACAATGATGAAGCATGTTATAATAAACGGAACGGTGCTGTAGCGACCCGACCTCAGATGGTCAAGTCTCTGTGCTCCGGTGTCATCCCTGGATCAGTAATGCTGACACCACACCGTACTTCGAAGGATTTATAATAGAGTAGCAATCACACACTTATTACATCGGTGTCTCAAAGAGAACTTATTACAATAAATATGGCTTAAGGACATCTAATAATGATAACAGCGGAAGACTTGGAAGATAAGTGAGTCCATCAACTCCAACGGCATCACTGAGTATAGAACCACGACCTAAAAGCACCTTACTCGTCGTCTGAAAAGTCTACAACATGAAAGTTGCAGCCCAAAAACGGGTCAGCACATGGAATATGCTGGCAATGTAACACATAGAAAATAATGAATGATAAGCCTATACTACATGCATATATGGCTGGTGGAAAGCTCTATGGTTACAATTTTGCGTAAAGCCAATTTTTCCCTACTGCAAAGGAATAAATTTTATTTAACTATCATGGTGGTTGAAACATCGAGAATGGTTGACAGCATTCCGATCCCAATTAAGTGAACAATTAAAACCCAACAATATTAATTAGAAGTAACATGATGAGATTCACATGATATTCAAGTACTAGATACTCAAGTTGTCCATAACCGGGGACACGGCTAATCATGATCAGATTGTACACTCTGCAGAGGTTTGCGCACTTTTCCCCACAAGACTCGATCGCCTCCGTTTGGTTTCTCGCACTACATGGTGTTTGAGAAACGGATGTCCGAGACATAGTCTTTCAGAAGCACTAGCACCTTACGTTGGATAGACCGGTACACCTACTTTCCCCTACATCTGCTAGTCTACCCTGTAAGAGTTTGCACGACGTAATCAACTATGCCAGAGCCCATAATGGCTTGTGGCTGCACACGGAAGTTACTAGCATGAATGATCTTATGATCCCTTTGAGCCTGGGTGGCGATCCAAAGAAAAACAGGCAAGTCCTGATAGAAACCAGGTGCCTCAATCCACCCAGATGTGTATTTAAGTTGCCACCTTAGATAAAACCATTAATTAACAATACTCACATCTGTCATGGATATCACTCACCCAATCCACGTCTACTAGCATAGCATGGCATAATAAGCAAACGTAGAAGTAACTCCCAAAGGTTTCATAAGTAAAACAGGTAATAGGTACTACCTCAACTACTTCCCATCCCACAATTTAATTTGATCCTAATCATGCAATGTGTGAGGATTGGTCTAATGCAATAAAACTGGGCAATGAGAAGGTATGATCAAAGTGTTACTTGCCTTGCTGATGATCCGCGAAACCTAGAGATTCGAAGTAACAGGCGGTGCACTCCGGGTGATCTATCGCAGACAAACAACAAGCAAACAATAAGTACTCATCTAATGCACAGTTAAAACTCGAACAAGAGATTGAACCAGAAAGTTCAACTTAAGAGCTCCGGTTGCAAAGAGAAAACAAACCGAACAAAGTAACGGAAAACAAACGGCGGAAGAAAACAATTCGGTTCTAGCAAGTTGAAACTAGGTCAAATTTTACAGTAGCAAAAACTTGTTTAAGTTGATTAGTCGGAACGGCGGTTTCGAAACGAAACTCCAGGCGTTTGAATCACCTGATTCCGATAAACGAGCGAGAAGATAAACTAGAAAGAAGATCGGATCTGAAATGGCGATCAGAAAATCGCGGAATAAATCCGACGAAAAAGAAAACGACGAACGGTTAAACGAACGGACGTTCGTTAGCCGAGAATAACCGGTGATCACGTTCGTTAAGACGAACGGTCCAGCGAACGCTCGCTAAACAACTAAACCAAAAAAACGAAAACCGATCTAGGGTTTCGGAAAAAAAAACCGAAACAACAAAACGAAAAGAAACCGGAACGGGTTTTTTTAAAAAACCGAACCGAGGGGAGGGGTGGCGCGGCGCGGCGTCTACCTCGGCAAGGGGCTCCGGCGGGGTGGCGGGGCAGCGAGGCGAGGCGCGGGGCGGCGGCTCTGGCGGCGGCGGCGGGCGGCGCTGGCGGCGGGCGGCGGCGGCGCGGTTGCTGCTGCGTGCTGTGGGGCGGCGGGGTGGTGTGGGGAGTAGAGGAGAGAGGGGGGTATTTATGAGGGGGAGGGGAGGTGGCTTGGGGGAGGGGGCAAGGCAAAGGGGGGGGGGAGGAGGAGGAATCCTCCTCGGATTCGGCCGGCAGGTGGCCGCGCGGCTGCGCGCGGGCACGCGCCCGCGGAGAGGGGCGGCAGCGCGGGCCGGCTTGGCTGGGCCCTTGGCCCAGTCGGGCGCTGCGGATTTTTTTTAAATAGTTACGCCCGCAGAAAAACGAAGAAAAGAAAAGCTAAACGAGCTCCAAAAATTCCGAAGTTAATTTTCCCCGACTCCTAAAAATGAGTCGAACAAAATGAACTTTTACTCGGGGCCTAATTGCAATATTTTGAAAACACGCATTTTTCCATAATGCAAATAAAATGCAAATAAACTCCGAAAAATCCAAATATTGATTTATTTATTAAATCTTCATTTTTCCTAAATTTGGGAAAGTCATATTATTCCTCTCTCATGTTTTTGATATTGGAAAATAATTGAAGATGAAATAAATAAAATCAAGTGATCCTCTTTTCAAAATTTGAGAAAACTCAAATATGAAAATAACGAAATCTCCAACTCTCTCTAGGGTCCTTGAGTTGCGTGAAATTTCTAAGATCGAACAAAATGCATGAAAATATGATATGCATGATGATCTAATGTATAACATTCCAAATTGAAAATTTGGGATGTTACAGGTGGAAAGTTGCATGGCAATATATCTCAGAATGGCTATGGAAATGCCTTAATATGTAGGTATGGTGGCTGTTTTGAGGAAGA
This sequence comes from Aegilops umbellulata, assembly GCA_032464435.1. NCBI lineage: Eukaryota > Viridiplantae > Streptophyta > Magnoliopsida > Poales > Poaceae > Aegilops > Aegilops umbellulata. The sequence goes on along the minus strand of CP136059.1, from coordinate 153,902,476 downwards.
TATAAGGAGGTTTATGTGTGGTAGAGCGTATCATATCACGGGGTTTGGATGCACCGGCGAAGTTTGCACCAACTCTCGAGGTGAGAAAGGGCAATGCACGGTACCGAAGAGGCTAGCAATGATGGAAGGGTGAGAGTGCGTATAATCATGGACTCAACATTAGTCATAAAGAACTTACATGCTTATTGCAAAAATCTACAAGTCATCAAAAACCAAGCATTACGCACATGCTCCTTGTCGGTGTACTAGAGTAGGGGTACCCTAGTATCCCGAACTTGTGCACGGGCAGCCACAGCACCCCGCGGCAAGGCCCGCCAGGTGACCACTAAGGCCCTCTATGGTTCCTTTGGAGCCATTCAAGAACAAAGTATTTAATCCAAGGAGACAAGTCCCCGGCAAGAGGAGCTTGCCGGGAAGGCCGCTCGAGGCACAAGACCCCGGCAAGAGGAGCTTGCCGTGAAGGCCAACCAGAGCATCTCAAAGAACTTGCCGCAACGCGCCACGCGTCCCGGCAGGACTCGGCGAGCGACAAGCTCCCGGACGCGGCAAGACAACGGCCGCGGCAAGGCATTTGCCACGGCAAGCAACCACTATGTACCAGCGCTCCAGCTCACCCACCTACGTGTCGCTCCGGGACCCTTCCAGGCGTACGTGGCGGGAGGCTGTGCAGCCAGGGGTACACTGTGGCATGCAGCGCTGACAAGATCGCCATCGTGGCAGGCGGTGGCACCCCTGACGGTCCCTTTTCTGCACCGTCCGGGCGACGTAGATAGGCATTTAATGCCTTTGTCCCCTGCCGTCAGGGTTAGGTATGATACACTGTGTAGGTAGCTGTACCTACCACAACATATTTCCATTTTTGCCCTTACCTACGTTGCCACCTGTTGGAGACCCCTTGAACATATAAAAGGAGGCCCATGCACAACGTAGAGGGGGATCGTGTCACGACCGGTTTTCCAATAAAAATATTTATTGAGAAACCAATCTTTAGAATCCAGTTTGAGATAGAAACCTCCTCACTGGTAGACAAACTTTTGATACAATAAGCCAGTAGCATCAAATATAATATAGGGTTGAGCTGATAATGCTCAACAATTTATTACAAGTGTGCCAAAATGTATACATAAAGGTGGTGGCATACTACTGACTCGCAAACATGGTAGTGGTGGAGTTACACAGTGGGGAGTGGATACGTGACTCTCAAACTATCATCCCATCGAGCGTCGAGGTGAGGCTCAATGAATTTATTTGGGTTGCGGAAGCGGGTATAAAACAGTGACCAAGCCAGGGTCGCATGAGACTGACTGGGACTCCTCTAGGCGTCAGATGCGCTATCGAACTCTTCATCCATGAGATCACCTTCGTCAGCATCTGGCCAAATCAACAAGCTAGTGAGTACTTTGAAGGTACTCGCAAGACAGTTCGGACGTAAGATATAACAAATGCATGCATGAGTGCGTCACGATTAAATTATCAATGCATATTCAAAGTAATATTAGGCAGGGTAAGTAAAAAGGGAAAACGGCGGTAGTCTGCCTGGAATCCCAACAGTAAAGTAATAGAAAACCATCGAGTGTCTAGAGCGACGCCACGAGAGTAAATTAATAAAAGAAAGAAAAGAAATGCCACAGTCGGGCATCTGAGCGACACCACATAAAGGGCTTTAAAAGAAATGCCACAGTCGGGCGTCTGAGCGACACCACATAAAGGGCTTTAAAATAAATGCCACAGTCGGGCGTCTGAGCGACACCACATAAAGGGCTTTAAAAGAAATGCCACAGTCGGGCGTCTGAGCGAATCCACATAAAGGGCTTTAAAAGAAATGCCACAGTCGGGCGTCTGAGCGACACCACATAAAGGGCTTTAAAAGAAATGCCATAGTCGGGCGTCTGAGCGACACCACATAAAGGGCTTTAGCTGATAGAGAAATAAAATATTCATCATAAATATATTCAACTCATGAAATTTAACGGGTTAGTCCATCCACAAGAATAAACATTTAACCAATCTTAGTGCTCATGTGTCCCACCGGGTAATCTGTCACCAAACTGGCACATGTCAGTTAGCAGGGAACTTGGATGTAGATAAGATGATTTGAAGATATAGAGCTCTGCAGAGTTCGTACAAAAATTTCCCACAGTCGACGGATTTCCGTAGTCACAAGGACTAGTTCCGTTACGGTATTTCAGAAGGAAACACAGCTAACCAGTACACACCCATCCAACCTCTCGATGCCAGGAATCACCCTCGACATCGTCCAAGAAAAACTTTTGAGACGGGGAGATCACAATCTCGAATAGCATGGGATCAAATTTATATGCGCGCGCTCTAAGGGGTGCCCCCCTCTCGGTCCCAACCGGAAACACCCATGCCCCCTGACCGGATGACTGGCTTTAATCCAGGGCCATGGAACCATCATCCCGGCCTCTCCTTTTTGGTGTGTACCAAGAAAGCGGTTTGCGACTTACTAAACCATATCCCTTTCGGGAAACATGTGATAGTACAGGGAGGGGAAATGGATACAAGCCCAACCGATACGGGTTGGTACTGAAGTAAACCTGCATGGCATAAGACTGGCATGCTACCACACTACCATCTTACCCACCTTCATGCCAACACATGGCCTTGCATACTCATATCCAACAAGGTATGGATCATCGAGCTTACTAGTCTCAACAATGCATAATATACAGTTCATCGGTATGCTCCACAACATGCCATGAAACTAACTAAATGCAAAACATGCCAAGACACTCATCATATCAAAAGTTCAAACATGCTTGCCTGGTTCGGAGTAGTCGGAGTCTAACTCAGTGAAGTTTGCGGTCCCGTCACCTCCGTCGGCATCTACGGTATAAAGAAAACATACGCGCTAACGTGAATACCGAGAGGTGCAGAAAAATTAATAAAAATATTTTTCAAATAAATCTGATAAAAAACTAGACAAAATTTTGAAGAGAACAGAAAAAGAATCACTCAAAAATATGCTTCTGTTAAAAGGATATAAAGGTTTTTGTCCAGGGACTCATCTGTAATGAAACAGAAACTTCCCAGGGTTCTTTTCATAAAAACAAAAAACGCTTCAGACTCAATTACGCCAGCTCAAATGAGAAAGCGTATTTTGCCGGAAGGCGCCAACAGAAAACGGTTCGCGAATAAGAGAACAGAGGCTGACACGCGGGGTCCGCATGTCAGGTTTGAAAAGGCTCGCCGGCGCCCGAAGACGGCGGTGGACGCCGGCGTCGAACTACGGCGAATTAGGAGAAACGGAGGGTACCAAGAGCTTCAGCGTCTTCTTCCGCGTCGGTGGGTGGTGGACTCGTCCAACGGGGAGCACCACGTCGACGGTGACACTATCTCCGGCGGACGGTGGTTCGGGTGAGGATGGGGAACTCCGGTGGAGGGCTGCAAGCTTCAAATTGAAGTGCGGGTCAGAACGAGAGATGCATGGTGAAGCTACTGGCAGGAGAATGGAGGCGGAGGAGCACACACGTGGGCGAATCGGGCTGGATCCCGAGGCGGGTCATGGCGGTCGGAGTCGAGGAAGGAGACCTCCTCGGGGCTCTTCCAGTGGCTAGGCGTGCTCTAGGGGAAGTGCAGGGCTGGTGGGTGCTCGAGTTGAAGCTCGGGGCCTCTATTTATAGGCAGATCGACGGGGTGACCGTGAACGGAGAATCTCCGGCGAGTGATTATGGCGGTGCAGTGGATTGGAAGGTGGTTTGAGCGGTCGGGCAACATCAGTGGAGATTACTGGAGTTGTTCCTCTGCTAAACGGAGCTGGCCCCGGCGTAATGGCGTCTGTCCACGGTGAGGTGTCCGCACGGGCTCAACGGCGGCAGAGAGCGCGCTCCACGCCCTGCGGTTCACGACGAGAGCGACGGCGTGTTCGGGGGAGTGGAAGGCCACGCGGCGGGCTCCGGTGGCTTGGGCGGCGCTGGGTGGAGTCGTCGGCGTCGTGTCTCCCGCTGGCGTCCGTAAAGCCGCAGTCGGCATTGGTCACGGGGCGGCGCACCTTCTGCTGCTCGTCGCGGATGCCCGCAAGGTGCCAGGCGCTCGTGCGGTGCAGGAACAAGAGGGCGGGGACGAGGAGCAAGGCGATGCGAGGGTACTGGCGAGATCGATGCCCAGCTCTGAAGAAAATGACAGCAAGCACTGAACTGAAACTCTGAATTTACTGAAACTTGACAGTGACCATGCATTGCAGGTGTTCGACAGAATGATCCGGGCATGTAGGGATTTTTCCTTGGGATGATTTTTGGTAGAGTGGCTCCTAATTGCTCCAGTAGGCTGCCTGATTTTTGGTAGAATTTTTGGAGAAGTGTAGAAATGAATTTCACCAAATTTGGCAAATCTGGTCCAAACTTACAGCAGATGTAGTTTGAAAATTTTGAACTGGAGACCAGTGGATCTTCATGGTTCTAGGTTGATGGTTCAAAGGACTAGGAGGGGAAAAAGGTTTGGTGGCAAAAATCAAAACAGAAAAAGGAGTTCCTTTGTAAATCTCCAAGTGCTATAAGAGAAGACAGAAATTTATTTGAATAGAATTTGAATGGAAATGATCACATGGGGAGGTTCAACTTGCTGGATTTGATGCAAATCATGATCCAAAGGTGAGGGAAAGGTTAGGAGAGAGCATTTGCACTAATGCCATGGCAAGAAGGAATAGTTGAAAGTGGCAAAGGACTTTTCCAAAAGCCATAGTGCATTCTCAAAAGATTTTCAAAGGCTATTTTCTCAAATGAAAAACATTTTGTCTTAAGCCCAAATGAAGAGCAAGGACTCCCATGGCCAAAGGCAGACCTGGGGTGAATCCAAATAAAACTTTTGCCATAAAGAAATTATATGAGAGGGAGGGTTCTCTTGAAGAAAAATTTTAAATCACTCCCCTCAAGTCAAATAAAACCTTTTGAAAAATCCAAATAAAACTTGGGTGTCACAACACCTACCCCCTTAGGAAAAATCTCGTCCCCGAGATTTTAGTTGATCTTAAATAAGTGTGGATGCTCTGTTCGAAGAAAATCCTCTCTTTCCCATGTTGCTTCACTTTCGGTGTGATTACTCCACTGAACTTTGAAAAATTTGACGGTTTTCTGTCGGGTCCTCCTTTCAGACTCCTCTAATATTTTTACTGGGTGTTCCCGATAAGTGAGGTCTGGCTGCACGTCTATGTTCTCATGGGATACTTGTTTCTCTGGGTTGCTTACGCACTTTCTCAATTGCGATACGTGGAACACGTTGTGGATATCTGATAATTCCTTAGGTAAGTCTAGTTGGTATGCGACCGTGCCTTTTCGGGCCACTATACAGAATGGTCCGATGAATCTTGGCGCTAGCTTTCCTTTTATTTTGAATCGTTGCAATCCCCTCATAGGTGACACTCGTAGGTACACGAATGCACCGGGTTCGAAGTTGACCCCACGATGTTTCTGATCGTAATAACTCTTTTGTCGGCTTTGGGCGGTCTTGAGTCGACCTCTGATTAGCTGGACCTTTTTCTCGGCTTCCTTGAGCATGACTGGGCCGAAGATACGGCTGTCTCCGGTCTCTGACCAATTTAACGGGGTACGACATCTTCGTCCATATAAAGCCTCAAATGGAGCCATTTGTAGGCTGGCCTGATAACTGTTGTTGTATGCGAACTCGGCATATGGTAGGCTGTCTTCCCAACTGGTTCCATAGGTGAGGACACATGCTCTCAGCATGTCCTCCAAAATCTGGTTTACCCGTTCTGTCTGTCCATCTGTCTGAGGGTGGTATGCCGTACTCAAGGCTAGTTGAGTTCCCAGAGCCTGTTGTAAATGTTCCCAGAATCTCGAGACGAACTGTGTTCCTCTGTCAGATATTATTATCTTTGGGACACCGTGCAGACAAACTATGCGAGAGAGATAAATCCTGGCAAGCTTTTGAGTGGTGTGGGTTGTCTTTACTGGAATAAGATGTGCTACCTTGGTTAACCTTTCGGTGATAACCCATATGGCATCATTCCCGTGTCGTGATCGGGGTAGTCCGATAATGAAATCCATCCCTATTTCATCCCATTTCCACTCAGGTATTTTGTTTGGTTGTAGTAGTCCAGCTGGTCTCTGATGTTCAGCTTTTATGCGTTGGCAAGAGTCGCAGCATGCAATGAAAGTGGCTATGTCCCTTTTCATTCCGTGCCACCAAAATCTTTCCTGGATACCCTTATACATCTTGGTTCCTCCAGGGTGGATCGAATATGGAGCGGTGTGGGCTTCAGCTAGAATTTGCTGTTTGAGGTCTTCTATGTTTGGCACGCAGAGTCTGTTTCCGTACCATAGTATCCCTCTTCGTCTATGATGAATTCCGAGGCCTTGCCCATACTCACCTTTCTTTTGATGCCTTCAATGCTGGGGTGACCAGGCTGGGCTTCTTCGATTCTTTCTACAAGATTGGGTTGTATTTCCAAGTTTGTTATGGTGCCTTCCGCTACCATCAACAAGTTGAGTCTGGCAAATTCCTGTTGGAATTCGGGTCTTAAGTCGGGCAGACTGTTGTTGTCGGCGCTGGGGTTCCGACTAAGAGCATCGGCTACTACATTCGCTTTTCCAGGATGGTAGTGGATTCCGACATCATAATCCTTTACTAGCTCTAACCAGCGTCGTTGCCTTAAATTCATTTCTGGCTGTGTGAAAATATATTTGAGACTTTTATGGTCCGTATATATTTCACATCGATTCCCAAGTAGGAAATGCCTCCATTCCTTGAGTGCATGAATAACCGCTGCCATTTCTAAGTCATGAGTGGGATAATTTTCCTCAGTCTTGCGAAGTTGCCTTGAAGCGTATGCGATAACCTTGCCTTCTTGCATTAACACGCATCTGAGTCCCTTCTTGGACGCGTCACAATATACTTCAAAATTCTTGTGTATGTCTGGCACAACTAATACTGGTGCTGTTGTTAATTTCCGTTTCAGCTCTTGGAAATTTTCTCACAGGCTTCTGTCCATTCAAACTTCTTTTCCTTCTTGAGTAACTGGGTCAGAGGTTTGGCTATGGTGGAGAATCCTTCAATAAATCTGCGGTAATATCCTGCCATTCCCAAGAAACTTCGTATATCTGTTACACTGGTTGGTGACTTCCAGCCAAGTACGGCCTTTACTTTCTCCGGGTCCACGACGATACCATCTTGGGTTAGCACGTGGCCTAGAAAGCCTACTTGCCTTAACCAAAATTCACACTTGCTGAACTTGGCGTACAATTGGTGTTTCCCGAGTTCTCCTAGTACAATTTTGAGATGTTCAGCGTGCTCTTCTGGCGTTTTGGAGTATACCAGAATATCGTCGATGAATACCACCACGAACTTGTCCATAAACTTCATAAATACTTTGTTCATGAGGTGAACAAAATATGCAGGAGCATTTGTTAATCCAAAAGGCATTACTGTGAACTCATACAGTCTGTATCTGGAGGTGAATGCTGTTTTGGGGATATCCTCGGTTCGTACTTTAACTGATGGTATCCTGACTTTAGGTCAATTTTTGAGAACACCTTGGCCTTAGCGAGCTGATCGAATAAATCATATATTCTTGGCATCGGGTATTTGTTCTTGATTGTGACCATGTTGAGTGCTCGGTAGTCAATACACAATCTCAGTGTTCCGTCTTTCTTTTTGGCAAAAAGAATTGGTGATCCCCAAGGTGAGGAGCTGGCTCGAATGTATTCCTTGTCCAGCAATTCCTTTATTTGCTTCTTCAACTCAACCAACTCGGACGGTGCCATTCTGTATGGTTTCTTGTATATGGGGGTGGTTCCTGGTGCTAGCTCAATGCTGAACTCTATCTCTCGATCGGGTGGCATGCCTGGTAGCTCATTGGGGAATACGTCTGGAAATTCACATACTACTGGAACCTTGCTCAGCTCAGAAACATCTACCTTATTCAGTCTCGGTTGTCGGGGTATTTTCCTTTCTTGGGCGGATACTCTTATTGTCTTACCATGGTGGTGTGTGAGAATCACGGTCCGATTGAAACAGTTAATAAAACCTTTGTTGGTGGTTAACCAGTCCATCCCTAGGATGACATCCAGTCCTTTATTTTCCAACACAATGAGATTGGCGTGAAACTTCAATCCTTTGAACTCAATAATCACATCCTGACAGTAATTCTGAGTGACTTGCTGAATCCCAGGGGACTTGATGATCATGGATTTCTCCAAAGGAAGCATCGAAAATTTATTTTGCAAAGCAAAACTTTTCGAAATAAAAGAGTGAGAAGCTCCAGAATCAAACAAAACCATTGCAGGTATCGTGTTGACAGGAAACATACCGAGTACGATATCCGGAGCATTTTGTGCCTCCTCTTTGGTCACGTGGTTCAGATGACCTTTCCTGTGGTTATTGTTGGGGTTGAAATTGTTTCGCTTGGGCGCTGAATTATTGTTGCCATTGTTCGGCTTTGGTGCTGAGTTTCGAGGCTTGGGACATTGCTTGGCATAATGCCCTTCTTATCCACAGGCGTAACAAGTAACACCTGGGCGATATGTGAACTCCTTGTCCCTAGCATGGAAATTCTTTGTTGGGCGTGAGACGTTGGACGTTGATTTGTGTGTCCCACCCCTTTGAAAATCTGTCTTGCTTTGGTGATTGCGAGCATGGTTAGTCTGGTCCCTCTTTCGCTTGCGGATATCTTCCAAACCGCGTCTCTCATTTTCTAGAGTAATGGCCTTGTCCACTAGTGTCTTAAAATCTGGAAAAGTGTGCACAACTAGTTGGCATTTAAGCGCGGGTGCTAGGCCATCCAGGAATTTCTCCATCTTCTTGTTTTCTGCCATACGCTCTTCATTTGCGTAGCGGGATAACAGAGTAAATTGGCCGTTGTAATCTGACACTGTCATGTTCCTTTGCTTGAGGTCATCGAACTCTCTTTTCTTGATTTTCATAATACTCTTAGGAATGTGTGCACTGCGGAAACCTTCCTTGAAATCATCCCAGGTTATATCATTTTCGTTGGGATGCATGTGCAAGAAATTCTCCCACCAAGATGCAGCGGCTCCTGTGAGATAGTGCGGAGCATAAAGTAACTTCTCGGGGTCTGTACATTTTGCAATAATTAGTTTTCTCTCCATATCTCGAAGCCAGTCTTCGGCCTCAAGTGGCTTGTCAGTATGAGAAAAAGTCTGAGGACGTGTCTTCTGTAGTTCAGACAACTTGGAATGCTGCGGATACTGCCCATGGTGATTTCCCATGTTAATGACTTGGTTCATCATTTCACGATGTTGTTGCTGACTTTGTTCATAAAGGCGGCATATTTGAGATAGTGCCGTCTCACTGTCCTGTTGAATTGTCTGACCTCGTGTGAAATTGTTGCTTGGCTGAGTATCATGGTATTGATTTGACTGCCCTTGTGCAAAATTGTTGCCCGGTTGATTTCCATAATTTTCCTCTGGTGGAGTTGGCATGGAGCGAGTCCAAGGACGAGACATTTTTCACTCTGGGGATATATTTTGTAAAACCCATAAGAAAAATGGAAGGGTTGCAAAATAAATCCATAATGCACACGGTTGGCAAAAAAAAAATTTAAAGCCAAGATTACTCAAAGGAAAAACAAATCGATTTACGCATAGAGAAGGACTGCATCATTACGTATCTTACACGCGGCGATAATTATACAATACATCACTCAGGATATGCGTACATAATCCTGACATGTTATTTAGGCTAGTACACTCCTCCGGATCCTACATGATGCGCAAACAAGCTACTTCCCATATCTTACATGGCGGTACAACTCATGAAGGCTAAGCGTACTAGTCGGAGATGTTGATGACATCCTTGGCCCTGCCAAGGGTGAGGCGTAGCGAAGCCGGGGATTCGACTTCTTCCTCGCTAATAGGCTCCATACGAATAGTGCTGCGTCGAGTAGATGGAGCGGGTGCCAGGGGCGGAACCACACGAACTGGAGTAGGCGCGAAGGGTGGTGCAGTGCGTGCTGGAGTGGGCGCAATGGCTCGGTTGAACTCCTCGGTGGTAGGCAGGCGACGAGCAGGTGCATGGGATGCTGAGGACGAGACAAAAGTCAGTGGCGGTGCGGTGGGCAGGAGCTCCCTCCTGTTGGCGGCACAACCATGGACTGAGTCCATGCGGGCGGCCACGAAGTCGTCCACCAAGTTGTCGAAGGCTGCCTCCAAGGCCCGGAGATACTCAATAAGCATCTCAAAAGCCTCGTCTCGTTCTCCTCTGGGGCAGGAGAATGCGTAGTGACAGGTGTAGGGCACATGGCATGGAAGATAGCGGTAGCGACGAGCCTTCATCGCGGGAAGGACATCCCTGAGACGAGCTATCGCCTCGCGGGCTGCCATCTAGATAGCGTGCTTCTCCGTAGGCATGGCTCTCCCCAAGAACCGGAAGCGGCGTAGCTCACCACGCCCTCCCTTGAACTGCACCGAGGCCTGGTGCATAGTTAGACTGTCGTTGACTTTGTGCTGGCAGAGAGTGACGACTGGGCGCACAGATGGTCCCATCGCGACCTGAACGACGAAGGAGAGAAGCTTGACGAACCCATCGGGCACGTTGGCGAAGGTCTAAGACTCGCAGCTGTGGTCGGCCATCTACAAAAGTAGGCAAAAAATCCTGAATGGTCAGATCATAAATATATGCTGACTGTCAGAAAAAAAATGACTACGATTGCAAAAACGTGAATAAGCTCTATCATGCTAATAACCGATTAGCGATCGCACCTAGTGGCTTCCTACAGTCAGCCTGGCTCTGGTACCAAGCTTGTCACGACCGATTTTCCAATAAAAATATTTATTGAGAAACCAATCTTTAGAATCCAGTTTGAGATAGAAACCTCCTCACTGGTAGACAAACTTTTGATACAATAAGCCAGTAGCATCAAATATAATACAGGGTTGAGCTGATAATGCTCAACAATTTATTACAAGTGTGCCAAAATTTATACATAAAGGTGGTGGCATACTACTGACTCGCAAACATGGTAGTGGTGGAGTAACACAGTGGGGAGTGGATACGTGACTCTCAAACTATCATCCCATCGAGCGTCGAGGTGAGGCTCAATGAATTTATTTGGGTTGCGGAAGCGGGTATAAAACAGTGACCAAGCCAGGGTCGCATGAGACTGACTGGGACACCTCTAGGCGTCAGATGCGCTATCGAACTCTTCATCCATGAGATCACCTTCGTCAGCATCTGGCCAAATCAACAAGCCAGTGAGTACTTTGAAAGTACTCGCAAGACAGTTCGGACGTAAGATATAACAAATGCATGCATGAGTGCGTCACGATTAAATTATCAATGCATATTCAAATTAATATTAGGCAGGATAAGTAAAAAGGGAAAACGGCGGTAGTCCGCCTGGAATCCCAACACTAAAGTAATAGAAAACCATCGAGTGTCTAGAGCGACGCCACGAGTGTAAATTAATAAAAGAAAGAAAAGAAATGCCACAGTCGGGCGTCTGAGCGACACCACATATAGGGCTTTAAAAGAAATGCCATAGTCGGGCGTCTGAGCGACACCACATAAAGGGCTTTAAAAGAAATGCCACAGTCGGGCGTGTGAGCGACAGCACATAAAGGGCTTTAAAAGAAATGCCACAGTCGGGCGTCTGAGTGACAGCACATAAAGGGCTTTAAAAGAAATGCCACAGTCGGGCGTCTGAGCGACACCACATAAAGGGCTTTAAAAGAAATGCCACAGTCGGGCGTCTGAGCGACACCACATAAAGGGCTTTAGCTGATAGAGAAATAAAATATTCATCATAAATATATTCAACTCATGAAATTTAACGGGTTAGTCCATCCACAAGAATAAACATTTAACCGGTATTAGTGCTCATGTGTCCCACCGGGTAATCTGTCACCAAACTGGCACATGTCAGTTAGCAGGGAACTTGGATGTAGATAAGATGATTTGAAGATATAGAGCTCTTCAGAGTTTGTACAAAAATTTCCCACAGTCGACGGATTTCCGTAGTCACAAGGACTAGTTCCGTTACGGTATTTCAGAAGGAAACACAGCTAACCAGTACACACCCATCCAACCTCTCGATGCCAGGAATCACCCTCGACATCGTCCAAGAAAAACTTTTGAGACGGGGAGATCACAATCTCGAATAGCATGGGATCAAATTTATATACGCGCGCTCTAAGGGGTGCCCCCCTCTCGGTCCCAACCGGAAACACCCATGCCCCCTGACCAGATGACTGGCTTTAATCCAGGGCCATGGAACCATCATCCCAGCCTCTCCTTTTTGGTGTGTACCAAGAAAGCGGTTTGCGACTTACTAAACCATATCCCTTTCGGGAAACATGTGATAGTACAAGGAGGGGAAATGGATACAAGCCCAACCGATACGGGTTGGTACTGAAGTAAACCTGCATGGCATAAGACTGGCATGCTACCACACTACCATCTTACCCACCTTCATGCCAACACATGGCCTTGCATACTCATATCCAACAAGGTATGGATCATCGAGCTTACTAGTCTCAACAATGCATAATATACAGTTCATCGGTATGCTCCACAACATGCCATGAAACTAACTAATGCAAAACATGGAAAGACACTCATCATATCAAAATTTCAAACATGCTTGCCTGGTTCAGAGTAGTCGGAGTCTAACTCGGTGAAGTTTGCGGTCCCGTCACCTCCGTCGGCATCTACGGTATAAAGAAAACATACGCGCTAACGTGAATACCGAGAGGTGCAGAAAAAGTAATGCAAATATTTTTCAAATAAATCTGATAAAAAACTAGACAAAATTTTGAAGAGAACAGAAAAAGAATCACTCAAAAACATGCTTCTGTTAAAAAGATATAAAGGTTTTTGTCCAGGGACTCATCTGTAATGAAACAGAAACTTCCCAGGGTTCTTTTCATAAAAACAAAAAACGCTTCAGACTCATTTACGCCAGCTCAAATGAGAAAGCGTATTTTGCCGGAAGGCGCCAACAGAAAACAGTTCGCGAATAAGAGAACAGAGGCTGACACGCGGGGTCCGCATGTCAGGTTTGAAAAGGCTCGCCGGCGCCCGAAGACAGCGGTGGACGCCGGCGTCGAACTACGGCGAATTAGGAGAAACGGAGGGTACCAAGAGCTTCAGCATCTTCTTCCGTGTCGGTGGGTGGTGGACTCGTCCAATGGGGAGCACCACGTCGACGGCGACACTATCTCCAGCGGACGGCGGTTCGGGTGAGGATGGGGAACTCCGGTGGAGGGCTGCAAGCTTCAAATTGAAGTGCGGGTCAGAACAAGAGATGCATGGTGAAGCTACTGGCAGGAGAATGGAGGCGGAGGAGCACACACGTGGGCGAATCGGGCTGGATCCCGAGGCGGGCCGCGGCGGCCGGAGTCGAGGAAGGAGACCTCCTCGGGGCTCTTCCAGTGGCTAGGCGTGCTCTAGGGGAAGTGCAGGGCTGGTGGGTGCTCGAGTTGAAGCTCGGGGCCTCTATTTATAGGCAGATCAACGGGGTGACCGTGAATGGAGAATCTCCGGCGAGTGATTACGGCGGTGCAGTGGATTGGAAGGTGGTTTGAGCGGTCGGGCAACATCAGTGGAGATTACTGGAGTTGTTCCTCTGCTAAACGGAGCTGGCCCCGGCGTAATGGCGTCTGTCCACGGTGAGGTGTCCGCACGGGCTCAACGGCGGCAGAGAGCGCGCTCCACGCCCTGCGGTTCACGACGAGAGCGACAGCGTGTTCGGGGGAGTGGAAGGCCACGCGGCGGGCTCCGGTGGCTTGGGCGGCGCTGGGTGGAGTCGTCGGCGTCGTGTCTCCCGCTGGCGTCCGTAAAGCCGCAGTCGGCATCGGTCACGGGGCGGCGCACCTTCTGCTGCTCGTCGCCGATGCCCGCAAGGTGCCAGGCGCTCGTGCGGTGCAGGAACAAGAGGGCGGGGACGAGGAGCAAGGCGATGCGAGGGTACTGGCGAGATCGATGCCCAGCTCTGAAGAAAATGACAGCAAGCACTGAACTGAAACTCTGAATTTACTGAAACTTGACAGTGACCATGCATTGCAGGTGTTCGACAGAATGATCCGGGCATGTAGGGATTTTTCCTTGGGATGATTTTTGGTAGAGTGGCTCCTAATTGCTCCAGTAGGCTGCCTGATTTTTGGTAGAATTTTTGGAGAAGTGTAGAAATGAATTTCACCAAATTTGGCAAATCTGGTCCAAACTTACAGCAGATGTAGTTTGAAAATTTTGAACTGGAGACCAGTGGATCTTCATGGTTCTAGGTTGATGGTTCAAAGGACTAGGAGGGGAAAAAGGTTTGGTGGCAAAAATCAAAACAGAAAAAGGAGTTCCTTTGTAAATCTCCAAGTGCTATAAGAGAAGACAGAAATTTATTTGAATAGAATTTGAATGGAAATGATCACATGGGGAGGTTCAACTTGCTGGATTTGATGCAAATCATGATCCAAAGGTGAGGGAAAGGTTAGGAGAGAGCATTTGCACTAATGCCATGGCAAGAAGGAATAGTTGAAAGTGGCAAAGGACTTTTCCAAAAGCCATAGTGCATTCTCAAAAGATTTTCAAAGGCTATTTTCTCAAATGAAAAACATTTTGTCTTAAGCCCAAATGAAGAGCAAGGACTCCCAAGGCCAAAGGCAGACCTGGGGTGAATCCAAATAAAACTTTTGCCATAAAGAAATTATATGAGAGGGAGGGTTCTCTTGAAGAAAATTTTTAAATCACTCCCCTCAAGTCAAATAAAACCTTTTGAAAAATCCAAATAAAACTTGGGTGTCACAGATCGGCCCTCGGAGAGCGATCTCTGGGAGGAAAACAGAAGAACGCTCGGTCTCGTTAGCTGCTTGAGTGTACTGTAGCACTCAGCGCTCCCGAGCAAGAACTCAATACAATCCACAAAGCAGCAGTAGGAGTATTATCTCTCCGGAGAGCTCCGAAGCTGGGTAAAAAAAACCCCGTGTGCTTCGCCTCGATCCACTCTTCGCGCGACCTCCGCCCCCCGCCGAACCGAGAAGGGGCTCCGTCCCCATAGGTGCTCGAGGAGCCAGAAAACCCCGGCATCTTTGGCGCGCCAGGTAGGGGGCGTCGAGGTTGTGTGAACCAGATACGGCGTTCAAGCGAGCTAATTCTTCATCGACTTCATCGACATGCCGCCGAAGAAAAAGGCTTCGGAGGCGGCTGCGCCGTCCGCGTCGAATCCACCGCCGCCGGAGCAAACGGCCGGTGGGGAAGACGCAGGTGGAAGAACGAGCGTCGACGAGGGAGCCCACGGTGCCACCAAGTCCAAGGACAAGGCTGCGCGGCCCGTCGGGGGCGTAGCCGGCTCCCACGACGACCTGGCGTCCGTAGGCGCACCGCGCCCATCTCAAGAGGTGCAGGACCGGCAGCGTCGTGGTACTCACGGTACCATACGCTCGCTGGACCCAAATCGGGCTGGCGGATCCCGGGATGCTCAAGGCCAACATGTACGCCAACGTGCTGGCGCGAGCGAGGCACGGTCGCCTGGACGGAATACTGCTCCCTCTAACATCGTTGGAAGTCCGAGCATATCCCGCTCCTCGCACCGCTCGCCACCGTTACCCGCCACTCCAGCAGAAGCTCTGGCGCGAGCTCAACTGCTCCTAGACTTCCCTCCAACGCCGGACAAGATCGACGACTGGAGGGCCACCATTCAGAGTCTCATCGGCTTCGCCAACGGCGACACTCCACGGCCGGTGACCACATCGCAGCCGCGGCAGGTCAGCCAGGTGCGAGCCGATGGCGACAAAACCGGTGGGGGTGCAACCACCGTGCACTCTCTGCCCTAAAGGCCAAGATCGCCGACTCGCCGGGTCCGCCACGACAGCGACTCCACTGCTTCATCAGATCCGCGAACTCGTCTCGATCAGCGCCACGTTCTTCACGAACGGCAGCAAGAAGACGCTCGTACCCGCATCGAGCGTCGAAGAGAAACGCGGCGTCAATCAGACCGACGCGCTGGACCCGCTGTCGACATGCAAGCGCCAGGGGAACCAGGCGACCTGCCGTACATGGTAGGTTGCCCTGCGTTTACTCGTGAGCTGCGGCAAGTCCAGTGGCCCAGCACAAAGAATTTCAAGCGAGACGTACCAGAGAAGTACGACGGCAGGCTGCATCCGTCGGAGTTCCTCAGCATCTACACCATCGTGGTGCAGGCTACCTTGGGGCGAGACGACAAGATCCTTGCCAACTACTTCCCTCTGGTGCTCAAGCCCAACGTCAGGTCCTGGCTCATGCACTTGCCGGAAAACTCCATATCTTCCTGGGCAGACCTATGCCATCAGTTTGTCGGCGCCTTTACAGGCGGCCACAAACCTCATGGCCAGGAGAGTGATCTCCACCTGCTTGCCCAGAAGGAAGGGGAGCCTCTGTGCAAGTACATCCAGAGATTCAACCAAGTGCAACGCAACATCCCAGACGTCCACCCTGCCGCGGTCATTAGTGCGTTCCACCAGAACGTGCGTAACCGCAGGATGCGGGAGGAGATGGTGATGTGCAAGATCAGAGACGTCAGTGAGCTGTATGCCCTGGCCGACAGATGTGCACGTGCTGAGGAAGGGAGGAAACTCCCCGGAGAAAATACAAGAACAGGAGGATCTGACAGCGATGATGCCGCCCCGGCAAGCAAAAACCGGCGGCGGAACAACAGGAAGAGGAAAGGCAAAGACGTGCTAGTTGTCGAGCAGTCCGGCAACGAAGGTGGCGCCAAGACAGCCAAGACTGGTAGCTCCGGCAAGGAGGTTGCCGCATGCGCCAACTGCCAGGCTGTGGCGGCCGCCGACAAGCAGGACGGCACCAACAAGCAGTACTGCAAGATTCACCACACCAAAGGCCATGACCTCCAGAGCTGCAAGAAGGTCGAGCAGCTCGTTGAGCTGCAAAAGGCCGAATACGAGCGACGCGACAAGGAGAAGGCCCAAGGAGGTGCTGGAGGATCCGGTACGAAGCGCACCGGCCGGGGGGGAGCCGCGGCAACGCCAAGCAGCGGCAAGGCGACAGACCTCCCCGCGGCCGCGACAAGGATGAAGATGACGACGACGACAAAGACATGGATGACGCCGAGACCAGCGAGCAGGAGTTCCAGAAAGCCACAGAAGTTTTGTGCGTTGACGGCGGTGCTTCTCTGCGTACTTCAAACCGCCAACTCAAGCAGTGGGTGCGGGAAGTCAATGCAGCAGAACCACCCGTTGTGTCACGCAAGCTTCTGAAATGGTCCAGCACGCCTATCATCTTTGATATTGAGGACCACCCTGATCGCACAACTACTGTCGGGTGTTTGCTGATGTTGGTCTCACCAACTATCCGCAACCTCAAGGTCACTAAGATGCTAGTTGACGGAGGGGCCGGCTTGAACCTGATCTCCTCCGCTGTGCTCTGGAGACTCCAAGTCCCTGACAGCGAGCTCGAAGAGACCGGCACGTTCCAAGGAATCAACCCGGGAAGGAGCAAGCCAAAGGGGAAGATCACGCTGCCGGTGACATTTGGCAGCGAGCTGAACTTCAGGACTGAGAGGATCACTTTCGACGTTGCCGATTTTCCATTGCCTTACAATGGAATTCTCGGCCGTCCAGCGCTCGCCAAGTTCATGGCGGCCTCTCACTACGCGTACAACATGCTGAAGATGCCAGGCCCGATAAGTGTCATCTCTATACATGGCGACAAGAAAGACGCTCTTATCTGTGCCGACAAGATCTACCGGGAAGCAGCAGCCGCCGTAGATCGCGAGACACATGCCGCTGAAGCTCCCGGGGGGGAAGAAGAAGACCAAGTCCGGCAAGAGCTCTGATGCCCACTCCGGCAAGGGCACCTCTTCGGAGTGCTGCGCTACCGTCGAGGACGCACCATCGAGCTCCACCGGCAAGTGTAAGAAGACGATGGCAGCTCCGCCAGCGACCAAGAAGGTGTCCGCCAAGGAGGACGGCACTGGTGGTACCTTCACCATCAGTGCCACTCTCGTCCCTAAATAGGAAAGCGCGCTCGTTGCTTTCCTGCGGGCGAATGTCGATGTGTTTGCGTGGCAACCGTCTGACATCCCCGGCGTTCCCAAGAAAGTAATCGAGCACCACCTTGCCGTCTGTCCTCATGCGCGGCCCGTCATGCAGAGAGTCAGGAAACAAGCAGTGGAGCGCCAAGAATTCATCACCGAAGAGATCAAGAAGTTGGAAGCAGCAGGCCTCGTCAGAGGAGTGCTCCATCCCACGTGGTTGGCCAATCCTGTAGTCGTGCCCAAGGCAAACGGGAAATGGAGGCTTTGCATCGACTTCACCGATGTCAACAAAGCTTGTCCCAAAGACCCATTTCCCTTGCCGCGCATTGACCAGATTGTCGACTCCACAGCCGGATGCGACTTGCTTTCATTTCTTGACGCCTACTCAGGATATCATCAGATCTTCATGGCAGAAGAGGATGAGGAGAAAACCGCGTTCATCACTCCATGTGGCACGTACTGTTTCATACGAATGCCTTTCGGTTTGAAGAATGCTGGTTCAACATTCGCAAGGGTAGTCCATACTGCTTTTGAGCCGCAAATACACAGAAATGTGGAAGCCTACATGGATGACATAGTGGTCAAGAGCAGGGACAAAGCAACTCTGATTCAAGATCTAGAAGAGACTTTTGCAAATCCACACAAGATCAGCCTCAAGCTCAACCCCGAGAAGTGCGTGTTTGGAGTCCCGTCCGGCAAGCTTCTCGGATTCTTCGTGTCTCAGAGGGGAATTGAAGCCAATCCCGACAAGATCAAGGCCATTGAGTAGATTGAAGCACCGAAGCGCGTCAAGGATGTACGAAAACTTGCCGGCTGTGTGGCGGCTCTCAGCAGGTTTATCTCTAAGTCTGCTGAGCGCGCCCTGCCGTTTTTCAAGATCTTGAAAAAGGCAGGTCCAATGAAACGGACCCCGGAAGCGGAGGCTGCGCTGCAGGACATGAAGAGATACCTGTCCTCCACTCCAATACTTGTTGCACCTAAACCACAAGAGAAGTTGCTGCTATATCTGGCGGCAACCAATCAAGTGGTTAGTGCTGCGTTAGTAGCGGAAAGAGAGGCATATGATGAGCCAGCGACCGCGGCAAGCACATCCAGCGACAAGCAGGGGGCTTCCCCGACAAGCTCTGGTTCCGACGAAGATGGATCTGCGCAGATGTGCGAAGGGATACAGAAGAAGAAAATGGTGCAGCGCCCAGTATACTTTGTCAGTTCTCTTCTGCAGGGGGCTAGGTCAAGGTACTCTGGTGTGCAGAAGTTGCTTTTCGGCCTTCTTATGGCCTCGAGAAAGCTGCTCCATTACTTCCCAGCACATGAGATCACAGCTGTCACTCGCTTTCCGCTGAAGAGGATACTGCAGAATCCAGAAGCAACAGGCAGGATTGTTGAGTGGGCACTGGATCTGTCAAGCTTTGGCCTCAAGTTTGTGAGCACTTCAACTATTCAGAGCAGAGCATTGGCAGAATTCATAGCAGAGTGGACGCCAACATCAGACGAAGAAATTCCAGAGACGAGCATCCCCGTCAAGGAAGCAAACAAAGAGTGGCTGATGTACTTTGATGTTGCGTTCTCGCTGCAAGGCGCCGGTGCTGGCATGCTGCTTGTCGCACCCACCGGAGAGCACCTCAAGTACGTGGTCCAGATGCACTTTCCCAAGGAGCAAGCAACAAACAATACTGCAGAGTATGAAGGATTGCTCGCAGGTCTCAGGATCGCGGCAGAGCTTGGGATCAAGCAACTCATTGTCAGGGGAGACTCACAGCTTGTCGTCCGCCAAGTGAACAAGAATTATCAGAGTCCGTTGATGGAAGCTTACGTTGATGAAGTGAGGAAGCTGGAAGAGCGCTTTGTCGGCCTACAGATGGAACACGTTCCAAGAGCTCAAAACGACATCGCTGACGGCCTGTCAAAGTGCGAGGCACTTAAGTTACCTGTGGAACCAGGGATCTTTGTGCTCAAGCTGACTCAACCATCCGTGACGCCATCAACTGGACAGAGCAAGAAGAGGAATTTGATTTCTGGTAACTATCTTCCGGCAGAGCTTCCCGAAGCCGCCGCCAAGAAGGTCCCCAGGATCAACGCTAAGAGTGCTGAGGAGCAGTCTGCTCCAACAAGCCCCAGGGTTTGTTTCATTGAAGCAGATGCTCCCGACAAGTTTTTCTCCGGCATGCTTGCCGGGGATCATCAAGCTCCGGTTGAACCACAGGTTCTCGCCGTAGAAGCGGATGTTCCCGCAGCAGCAGATATGCCTTTAGTCCTTGTTGTCGAGCCATAGGCTCCAGCATGGGCACAGCAGATCGTCCGTTTCCTCCAGTCAGGAGAACTTCCCGAAGAGCCAGAAGAAGCGGAAAGAGTAGCTCGGTAGTCAAGTATGTACCAGTTCGTCGACAACGCACTGTACAGAAGAAGACTCAACGGTGTGAAATTGAAGTGTATTCCCCGGGAAGATGGACAAAGGCTGTTGGCAGAGATACATGGGGGCATTTGTGGTCACCACATTGGCTCAAGAGCGCTTGCCGCCAAAGCTTTCCGGCAAGGCTTCTTTTGGCCGACAGCCCTCCAGGATGCAACTGCACAAGTAACCAAGTGTGAAGCGTGCCAGTTCCATTCCAAGTAGATACACCAGCCAGCTCAAGCTCTCCAGACGATCCCTTTATCTTGGCCATTTTTGGTCTGGGGGCTCGACATCCTCGGCCCCTTCCCCCGAGCAGTCGGGGGCTTTGAGTACTTGTACGTCGCAATCGACAAGTTCACAAAGTGGCCGAAAGTGGAACCAGTGAGGAAGGTGACAGCACAGTCAGCAGTCAAGTTCTTCAGGTCGATTGTTTGCCGCTTCGGAATCCCTAACAGGATCATCACCGACAACGGTACACAATTCATGAGTCGCACCTTCATGCAGTACGTCCAAGACCTTGGCGCCAAGGTCTGCTTCACTTCTGTTGCTCACCCCAGGAGCAACGGTCAAGCAGAGAGGGAAAATGCTGAAGTGTTGTGTGGACTCAAGACCCGGACTTTCGACAGGCTGCACAAGTGCGGAAGAAACTGGATCGAGGAGCTGCCGGTGGTTCTTTGGTCGATCAGGACGACGCCAAATCGAGCCACCAGCCAGACACCTTTCGCTCTAGTCTATGGAGCAGAGGCAGTTATCCCCACGGAACTCGTATACGGGTCACCTCGAGTGCTCGCTTATGATGAGCTTGAGCAAGAGCAGCTGCGACAAGATGACGCGCTGCTCCTTGAGGAAGACCGTCTTCAGGCTGCTGTACGAGCTGCTCGATACCAGCAAGCTTTGCGCTGCTACCATAGCCGCAAAGTTAAATCCAGAAGTCTCGAGGAAGGCGACCTTGTTCTTCGGCGCGTTCATTCCGCCAAGAATTCCAACAAGTTGACGCCGAAGTGGGAAGGCCCTTACCGGGTGAAACGAGTCACTAGGCCTGGCACTGTCCGCCTTGAGACCGAAGATGGCTTTCCGGTGAGCAACTCCTGGAACATCGAGCATCTTCGTAAGTTTTACCCGTAAGGCGCGGTTGTCGGACCCTGTCCGGCAACCACCATTTTGTACAAGTCTTGCCGCTGTTGCATGTAATCCTTTGTACAAAGCTAGGCGTAGACCCTGTGCATAAATAAAACTCACGTGCTCCGCACACCTTGTCAATTTCATGCCTTTCTGCATGAATTATCTGACACTTTGTGCAGCAAGCACCCTCGGTAAGCAATAACGAGCCATAAGGCTCCATATCATTATTTTCTCTACTTTCTTTCTTTTATCTTTCAAGGAAATTAAGGATCCTTCGCCCACAAGTTGACCGGGGGGGGAGGGGGAGATAATGGTATGGACCCGGTGTCGTTCAGGAAAACTTTCGCCTTGCCGAGAAGCAAACGACAGAAAAGCTAAGTGCCAAAGTTTGAGCAATCAGATTTTTTAATTTTAAGTTACTTTCCTTGAACGGCCATGCTTTGTATGGAAAACCTGTGCGCGGAGGAACCAGCTCGTGGCTAGTTGCGCCCTTACTTTGTTTCGAGTTCGCTCAACAGTTTAAGTGTGCTGCGACTAGAGTCGCGCCCTTACTTTGTTTCGAGTTCACTCAGCAACTTAAGCGAGCTGCGACTAGTCGCGACAAGGTTTCTTGTCGGTAACGGCACCGCCAGCAGGCTGCTGACGTCCCGCACTCAGCGCTCGTGGCAAACGTGCCTACACCGGCAAGTTCTCTAAAAGCGTAGGGCAAAAACATACAAAGGAAGGAATCGAGTAAAGGGAATAGCATTGCAATCATGACCTGAAACAGTGTTATATTACAAGATAGCTTGTCGCGGCTCTAATAGACTGTTTTCATAACATGACCAGCGACGACAAGAAAAGAAGAAAATAGGCGGCCTAGTCCGCGCGGTCTCCCTCAACCCTCTTGATCCCGCTCACCTTGTCCACAATGGGTGCGACGAGGGTCTCGAGCTCCTCCAGATGAGCTTCCGGCGGCAGGGACCTGAGGATGTTAGTGAGGCGGAGGCCCGGGTTGTGGAAGGCCACCATCATCAGCACCTTTTTGAGAGCTCCCACGCAGATCTCGCGTGGCTCGTCGGCCCGCTGCTTTGGGATCCTCTCCCGGAGTTGCTGGAGGGCCGTCTCCACGCCTTTGAAGAACAAGGTGAGCTTGGCACTGGATGGGAGGCTCCCGTCAGAGGAATACCCGAGATCCTCCACCCCCAGCAGCGCCAACTCCTTGTCGATGTCTGCGGCAGCATTCACAAGGCCCTCCGTCCACTGCTCCACAGTTCCCCTGAAATCGTTCTGGGTGGTGGCGATGCTCTCCAGCAGCGCCTTGTCGGCGTTGATCTCCTTCTTCAAGGCCGCCTCCTGCTCCCTGGCGCCGTCCAGCGTCTTGGTCAAAGCAGCCAGCTTCAGCTCAAGATCAACCTTGGATTCCTTGGCGGCGTCAAGCTCCTTGACCTTCTCGGCGAGACGACCCTGCAGTTCGCCAAAGGTGTAGGCGTCCTTCTCGCGCTCATGCTTGAGCGCGGCAAGCGCTTCACCGCTCGCCTTGAGATCAGTCTCCAGCTGCGCCACTTTCGCCTCCAGCTCTTTCTTGGCGGCCTCGGCGGCTGCGGCAGCGTCCTTTGCTTCCTTGAGGGCTCCGCTGAGTGCTTGCTCGCGCGCAGCTAGCTCCTCTTCGTGGCTGTCCAGGCTAGCCTTCAGCTGCACCAACTCACCGTCCCGCGCAGATAACTCCTCGGCGGCAAGCCGCTGTTGCTGTGCAACCTCTGCCTTCTCAAGGATGAAAGCCTTCTGCGCCTCATCGAGCTGCACCCGCTCCGCCGCCAGTGATTGGAGAGCTGCCTGGTTGAGGCCTCGGAGCTCCTCCACGCGCTTCTCCACGTCCACCCCAGCCTTCGCGACAAGCGCTTCGTGGGACTCCAGTTTGGCCTAGCGGGCACGGTAGAGCGACACCAGCTTCCGCAGCAGTCGCTCCTCTTCGGGCTCGTCGCTGCTGCTGCTTGGTGCGTAGACCAGCGTCAGCCCAGCGGAGGCAAGCACCTCCACGTCAAAGCTTTCTCCTTCGACTGGCGCCCTGGACGTTGACGCCCAGGGGAGGTTGATGAAGATGCCAGCGCCAGCCTTCAAGTAGACGCCTGGCTGGGGTTCTTCGGAGCCTGACGCTGCGGCGGCGGCGGGAGGATCGGCGGTCGGTGTAGCGCCTGTCGCTCCTGCGGCCCCAGGGTCGTCATTACGATCGCCGGACCCCTCGTCAGCTGCTGCGGCGGCAGCCTTGGCGGCCTCTTCACCGGCGGGATCATCAGCGCCAGCCGTTTCTTCGGTGGCAGCGGTGTCATCAATAACAACCTCGGTCTCCATCGGCTCCACAGTGGATGGATCTGACGACCGGAAAAGGAAGAAAAGTCAAGCAAATATCCAAAAAGAAGAACCCAAGGGAAGTTTAGAAGCAAGGAGTACCTGTACCAGGCTCGGTAGTTGGGATCTCCGCTGCCGGGGAGTCGCTGGTACTGTCCCTTGCTGGAGACTTCTCCCTTGCCGGGGAGCTCTCCCTCGTCGGAGACTTCTCCCTTGCCGGGGAGCTCTCCCTTGTCGGGGGATTCTCCCTTGCCGGAGAACTCTCCCTTGGCGACGTAGTCGAAGCAGGTGGCACGTCAGGGGTGGCCTCCGGGCGCTCCTGGTGGATCTGCTCTACTCCTACACAAGCCAACGATCAGATATCAGCAAGCAAATTGTATCCATGCGCGCCTAACAGCTGGAAGTAAACCATATACTTACGCTGGGGGCTGCGCTGGGGGCTGCTCTGAGGAACAGCTGCCGGGTCCGACAAGTTTGTCTCAGGCGCACCCCCTGCTGCCATGGTGGGATCATCCTCGATGACAATCACCGGGACCTTGGCTCTCTTTGCCATTCTCTGGGCCAGCGTCCTAAAAATGAATAAGTTCAGAGTAAAGCAAATGAGATACAAGACAAGAAGGCAAGTATTGAAGACATGCAAGTACAACAAGAATCTTACTCTTCTTCTTCCTCGTCGGAGCTGAGCGCGGAGAAGTCAAAGCCTGGCCCACCTCCGGCGCGAGGAGGCGGAGGAGTAGGATCCCTTGGCCGCTTGGCGGGAGCTGGAGCGGCAGGCCGAGAGGACCCCGCCCCAGTTGCCGCTGCAGCGTGAGGTGTTTCCGCGGCAACAGAACTTGCCGCGGTGGAGCGTGTCGTGCGGCGCGGCGGGGGTTGACTCGCCCGCCACTCCGCTACGTCCCCGGCCTTGCGAAGACGCCTTCTTGATGGAGCTGGGGGCTCTGCTTGTGGAGCCGGGGGCTCTGCTCGTGGAGTCAGGGGCTCTGCTTGCGGCAAGCTGTCCGAAGACGAAGAGGAAGAGGAGCCGATCTCCAGCGAGCTGCTCGTGTCCTCGGCGGGCTCGCTCGGGCTGACGTCGTGCTCGGCGGACCTCTTCTCGCCGGCAAGCTCCTCTCGGTCGGCAAGGCTTGCCACCTCTGCTGCCTCTGCCTCCTCCACGGTGAACCCAAACTCGCCCGCAGCGGCAGCTGCCGCCGCCTCTTCCATCCTGGTGGCGATGCGCTTGAGCTCATCGTCGGTGGTGTCCCGGGTGAGGCCTTTTTTCTCGTCGGCGTCGACCGGCACTTCTATCAAGTTGTCGAAGAACGCCCGCACGACATCATCCGCAGGCTCTATCCAGGCTGGATCAATTCCATGCGAGTCGCACAACGGCATTATTGCATGGATACGGTCGAGCACGGAGTTGTTGCACAGCGGGACGACGCCCCTCGGCAACCAGAACACTTCGGGATGCTGTGGGTCGTGCTTGAACAGCTCCTGGAGCATCGCGTTGAGCTCCAGGACAGTGAAGTTGAAATTGAGGCCCGGCCGCAACCTCATGATATCCGCCGCATTCTGGAACTCCCAGGCGGGTCTCCTCCTCTCCTGCAGGGGGCGATGCGGCGGCGGAGGAAATCTGCGCCAGCCGCTCCTACAGTAAGCCCAGCAAGCCTGAGGCGTTGGATCCGGGTGACGGCGATCCTTAGTCTGTCATCTTCCGGGGCCAGGCTACTCCAATCACTGCTACGCACTACTGGGGTTTCGCGCAGAGCAGTAAACGGCTGCGGGTTCTCCTCAACGATCAGACACCAGTCCGCCCTCCACTCCTCCCACTTGCTGCGGAACTCTCCCTCCAGATAAGCATCCTTCTTGCCAGCTTTCGAGATCCAGGCGATTCCGCCGGATAAAGGCTCCCCTTTCTCAACCCGAGGCGAAAAGAAATGGCGGAAAAGAGCTACGTTTGGATGGATCCCGACAAAGTTTTCGCAGAGATGTGCGAAAACTGCCATGGTCAGGACAACATTGGGGGTGAAATCGAGAAGGTGGAGCTAAAAGGTGTTCATGACATCGCAAAAGAATTCTGAAAAGGGCGGGCAGAGCCCGCAGTAGAAGAACAAGGCAAAGAAGGGATACCCAGTGGGATACTTATCCCAAGCAGTGGCTGGGAGTACCTTCGTGCGCGGATGCGCTCGCGTCCCCGTCGACCAGAAGAGGTAGAAGTCCTCCTTCAGCTCCACCGCCTCAAGCCTCGGAGGGAAGATTGCCCGCTCCTTCCGCAGCGCCGCGAGCCGCTGCGCCTCGGCCGACTTCGCCTTCTCGGCTTTCGGAGCCATGGCGGGAATGGAGAGTGAGGACGGCGACGTTGGTGGTGCTGGTGGCGATGGGGGCGGGGCGCTGCTCTCCTTCGGCTTTGGGAAGAAGTGGAGTGGCGGAGATTCTCGAGGAGGGAATAGCAACGGGCAAATGGGCAAACTACCCCTGTTCCCCTGCTTATAAGGAGGGAGGGGGCGGACGTTTCGCCTTTCTGAATAAAGGAACCACCCATGACCTCTCCCACGACACCGCAATCAACGCGTGCCGTTCGGGGAGGACACGGTGGATACGGAGCAAGGTGCGACGTGACCTAGGCTGCGCGTGCCCGTGCCCTGTTCTGGGCCTGGCCCAACAGCGCTCGGCACCGTGTGTGGCCCAGGCCCGGGGGCTCCTGTTGGTGTATTAGAGTAGGGGTACCCTAGTATCCCGAACTTGTGCACGGGCAGCCACAGCACCCCGCGGCAAGGCCCGCGAGGTGACCACCAAGGCCCTCTATGGTTCCTTTGGAGCCATTCAAGAACAAAGTATTTAAGCCAAGGAGACAAGTCCCCGGCAAGAGGAGCTTGCCGGGAAGGCCGCTCGAGGCACAAGACCCTGGCAAGAGGAGCTTGCTGGGAAGGCCAACCAGAGCATCTCAAAGAACTTGCCGCGACGCGCCACGCATCCCGGCAGGACTCGGCGAGCGACAAGCTCCCAGACGTGGCAAGACAACGGCCGCGGCAAGGCATTTGCCGCGACAAGCAACCACTATGTACCCGAGCTCCAGCTCACCCACCTACGTGTCGCTCCGGGAACCTTCCAGGCATACGTGGCGGGAGGCTGTGCAGCCAGGGGTACACTGTGGCATGCAGCGCTGACAAGATCGCCATCGTGGCAGGCGGTGGCGCCCCTGACGGTCCCTTTTCTGCAGCGTCTGGGCGACGTAGATAGGCATTTAATGCCTTTGTCCCCTGCCGTCAGGGTTAGGTATGATACACTGTGTAGGTAGCTGTACCTACCACAGCATATTTCCATTTTGCCCTTACCTACGTTGCCACCTGTTGGAGACCCCTTGAACATATAAAAGGAGGCCCATGCACAACGTAGAGGGGGATCGGCCCCCGGAGAGCGATCTCTGAGAGGAAAACAGAACGCTCGGTCTCGTTAGCTGCTTGAGTGTACTGTAGCACTCAGCGCTCCCGAGCAAGAACTCAATACAATCCACAAAGCAGCAGTAGGAGTATTATCTCTCCGGAGAGCTCCGAAGCTGGGTAAAAAAACCCCGTGTGCTTCACCTCGATCCGCTCTTCGCGCGACCTCCGCCCCCCGCCGAACCGAGAAGGGGCTCCGTCCCCATAGGTGCTCGAGGAGCCAGAAAACCCCGGCACTCCTAGGGGGATAGATTGGTAGGAAAAGACCATCGCTCGTTCCCGACCGCCACTCATAAGGATGACAATCTAAGAACACCTCATGCTTCAAATTTATTACACAACGGTTACCATACGTGCATGCTACGGGACTTGCAAACTTCGACACAAGTATTTCTCAAATTCATAACTACTCAACTAGCATGACTCTAATATTACCATCTCCATATCTCAAAACAATCATCAAGTATCAAACTTCTCATAGTATTCAATGCACTCTATATGAAAGTTTTTATTATAGCCATCTTGGATGCCCATCATATTAGGACTAATATTATAACCAAAGAAAATTACCATGCTGTTCTAAATACTCTCAAAACGATATAAGTAAAGCATGAGAGTTCATCTATTTATTCATAATAAAACCACCGTTGTGCTCTAAAAAGATATAAGTGAAGCACTAGAGCAAATGACAAACTACTCCGAAAGATATAAGTGAAGATCAATGAGTAGTCGAATAATTTTTTTTGACTGGGAGTAGTCGAATAATTATGCAACTATGTGAAGACTCTCTAATATTTAAGAATTTCAGATCTTGGTATATTATTCAAACATCAAGAAAAACAAAATAAAATAAAATGACGCTCGAAGCAAAACACATATCATGTGGTGAATAAAAATATATCTCCAAGTAAAGTTACCGATGAACGAAGACGAAAGAGGGCATTCCCAAGCTTAGGCTCTTGGTTGTCCTTGAATATTACCTTGGGTTGCCTTGGGCATCCCCAAGCTTAGGCTCTTGCCGCTCCTTATTCCATAGTCCATCAAATCTTTACAAAATCTTGAAAACTTCACATCTCAAAACTCAACAGAAAACTCGTAAGCTCCGTTAGTATAAGAAAATAAATAACCAGTTAGGTACTCTTGTGAACTCATTATAAATTAATATTGGTGTAATATCTACTGTATTCCAACTTCTCTATGGTTCATACCCTCCGATACTACACATAGATTCATCAAAATAAGCAATCAGCACATAGAAAACAGAATCTGTCAAAAACAGAACAGACTGTAGTAATCTGTATCATTCGAATACTTCTGTAACTCCAAAAATTCTGAAATAAATTGGTGGACCTGAGGAATTTCTCTATTAATAATCCGCAAAAAGAATAAATCTAAAAGCACTCCCCAGTAAAAAAATGTCAGCTAATCTTGTGAGCGTGAAAGTTTCTGTTTTTTTACAGCAAGATCGCAAAGACTTCACCCAAGTCTTCCCAAAGGTTCTACTTGGCACAAACACTGATTAAAACATAAAAACACATCTAAAAAGAGGGTAGATGAATTATTTGTTACTAAACAGGAGCAAAAGCAAAGGATAAAAATAAAACTGGGTTGCCTCCCAACAAGCGCTAACGTTTAACGCCCCTAGCTAGGCATGATGATTTCAATGATGCTCACATAAAAGATAAGAATTGAAACATAAAGAGAGCATCATGAAGAATATGACTAGCACATTTAAGTCTAACCCACTTCCTATGCATAGGGATTTTGTGAGCAAACAACTTATGGGAACAATAATCTACTAGCATAGGAAGGCAAAACAAGCATAACTTCAAAACATTAAGCACATAGATAGGAAACTTGATATTATTGCAATTACTACAAGCATATGTTCCTCCCTCATAATAATTTTCAGTAGAATCATGAATGAATTCAACAATATAACCATCACATAAAGCATTATTTTCATGATTTACAAACATAGAAAATTTACTACTCTCCACATAAGCAAAATTCTTCTCATTCGGAATAGTGGGAGTATCGTAAGAAACTCGAATACTATAAATTGTTTCCAAATTAAAAGAGTAATGTTCAGAAAAAGGGTAATCATAATCATGACAAGTTTTATAAATATAATCATCACTACTGTTTATAGCATAAGTGCCATCACAATAATTATCATAAGTAGCAACTTTGTTCTCGTCATAATCGACTGAAACCTCCTCCAAGATAGTGGAATCATTACTAAATAAAGTCATGACCTCTCCAAATCCACTTTTATAATTATCACAATAAGATTCAACACCCTCCAAAATAGTGGGATCATTACTTCCTAAAGTTGACACTCTTCCAAACCCACTTTCATCAATATAATCATCATAAATAGGAGGCATGCTATCATCATAATAAACTTGCATATCAAAACTTGGGAGGTTAAAAATATGATCTTCATAAAACATAGCATCCCCAAGCTTGGGACAAACATTAATTGTAGCAAATAAGTTCTCAAACATGTCATTCTCATCAAACATAGCATCTCCAAACTTGGGCCTTTTCATATCATAAGCATAATCACTCTCATCATTAATAGTATGGATAGCACCAATGACAGTATAGTAATTATCATCATCACAATGAGCAATAGAAGCAACATCATTTGGGAGGGATACCTTTTTACCTTTGCTTCTCCGTCTTTTCTTTTCCTTCTTCGCATCATGTGTGGGTTTAATCCTCTTTTTGGAGCTCCTTATTAATGAGATTGGTTGAATAGAAAGCTCCTCCTCGTTACCAGATTCATCATAAGAAAGAATAGGAGGATATTGGGAAATCTCTTCACTTTCATTAGTATTCTCTTCATCTTCTATTTATTTTCTTGTCTTTATGTAATTGGCAATATAAGGATTTTCAATTCAATTCACCGCACAATACATATAAATTTCCTCTAGATCAAAATGAAGAACTTCATCAAGGACAAATTATGGCATATCCTTATTTATACGTTTCATTTCTTCATAACCCAAAAGCAAACTAGGTTCATTATGATGTGCAAGGGAAATCAAGTCATCACAATTTTTGGACACGATTCGATCATGAAACAATTTGCATTAGAGATTTAAAATATCACGTTCATTGCAAAGTTCACAAGGATGGCAAAGAAATTTTAAATTTTCAGAACAAACATCTAGCCTTTCTTGCAACCATTTAGTTTCTAAATACTTATGCCTCTTGCAAAATCTATCTTCCCTATTTGGTGTGTACTTGCAAACTCTATGCACTCCACAAAAGTTGGCATGCCTATAAGAGACATTTTCATCATGACTAGTGCAATCATCATTAGTACTATGGATATTCAAAGAGTTCATACTTACAACATTGCAATCATGCTCATCATTCAAAGATTTAGTGCCAAACATTTTAATGCATTCTTCTTCTAACATTTTGGCACAATTATCGGAATCCTTATTTTCATGAAAGATATTAAAAAGATGAAGCATATGAGGCACCCTCAATTCCATTTTTTGTAGTTTTCTTTTATAGACTAAACTAGTGATAAAACAAGAAACTAAAAGATTCGATTGCAACATCTAAAGAAAATACCTTCAAGCACTCACCTCCCCGGCAACGGCGCCAGAAATTGCTTGATGTATACTACACAACCTTCTTCTTGTAGACGTTGTTGGGCCTCCAAGTGCAGAGGTTTGTAGGACAGTAGAAAATTTCCCTCAAGTGGATGACCTAAGGTTTATCAATCCGTGGGAGCGTAGGATGAAGATGGTCTCTCTCAAACAACAATGCAACCAAGTAACAAAGAGTCTCTTGTGTCCCCAACACACCCAATACAATGGCAAATCGTATAGGTGCACTAGTTCGGCGAAGAGATGGTGACACAAGTGCAATATGGATGGTAGATATCGGTTTTTGAAATCTGAAAATATATAAACAGAAAGGTAACTAATGATAAAAGTGAGCACAAACAGTATTGCAATACTAGGAAACAAGGCCTAGGGTTCATACTTTCACTAGTGCAAGTTCTCTCAACAATAATAACATAACTGGATCATATAACTATCCCTCAACATGCAACAAAGAGTCACTCCAAAGTCACTAATAGCGGAGAACGAACGAAGAGATTATTGTAGGGCACGAAACCACCTCAAAGTTATTCTTTCGAATTGATCTATTCAAGAGTTCGTACTAGAATAACACCTTAAGACACAAATCAACCAAAACTCTAATTTCACCTCGGTACTCCAATGTCACCTCAAGTATCCGTGGGTATGATTATATGATATGCGTCACACAATCTCAGATTCAGTTATTCAACCAACACAAAGAACTTCAAAGAGTGCCCCGAAGTTTCTACCGGAGAATCAAGACGAAAACTTGTGCCAACCCCTATGCATAAGTTCACAATGTTACGAAACCCGCAAGTTGATCACCAAAACATACATCAAGTGGATCACGTGATATCCCATTGTCACCGCAGATAAGCACATGCAAGACATACATCAAGTGTTCTCAAATCCTTAAAAACTCAATCCGATAAGATAACTTCAAAGGGAAAACTCAATCCATTACAAGAGAGTAGAAGCGGAGAAACATCATAAGTTCCAACTATAATAGCAAAGCTCATGATACATCAAGATTGTGCCAACTCAAGAACACGAGAGAGAGAGAGAGAGAGAGAGAGAGAGAGAGAGAGAGAGATCAAACACATAGCTACTAGTACATATCCTCAGCCCCGAGGGTGAACTACTCCCTCCTCGTCATGGAGAGCGCCGGGATGATGAAGATGGCCACCAGAGAGGGATCCCCCCCTCCAGTAGGGTGCCGAAATAGGTCTAGATTGGTTTTCGGTGGCTACAGAGGCTTGCGGCGGCGGAACTCCCGATCTAGGTTTATTTCTAGAAGTTTGGGTATATATAAGAGCTGTTGGCGTCGGGAACAAGTCAGGGGGGTCCCCGAGGCGGCCACGAGGTAGGGGGCGCACCCAGGGGGTAGGGCACGCCCCCACCCTCGTGGTGGCCTCGGGACTCTTCTGGCCCATCTCCGATGCTCCGTGGGCTTTTGGTCCAAAAACAATCTCCATTGAATTTCAAGTCAATTGGACTCCGTTTGGTTTTCCTTTTCTGCGATACTCAAAAACAAGGAAAAAATAGAAACTGGCACTAGGCTCTAGGTTAATAGGTTAGTCCCAAAAATCATATAAAATAGCATATAAATGCATATAAAACATCCTAGATGGATAATATAATAGCATGGAACAATCAAAAATTATAGATGCGTTGGAGACGTATCAATAGACACCAGGGGTACTAGAGTTTACAGATAGTCGGTTACATCAAGGAAACGTCGGATCTTCCATCTTGACTAGGGGTGCACACCAGGGCACAAAAAGGTCTTCGATCCGGATACAATGCGGCCCACCAGTCCGGCCCATGCGAGATAGGTCGGCATCCCAAGGACCCCCTAATCTAGGACTCCCTCAACGGGCATCCGACTAGTAACACATAATAAAAGTTCAGAAATAACTTAATTACTTTTAATGAACAGTCTGATCATAAACCCAAAATTCATGTATCCCTACAAACACACCGCAAAATATTACATCATATAGATCTCCGAAGAGAACGTTGTATTGAAGATCAGAGAAAGAGAGAGAGAGAGAGAGAGAGAGAGAGAGAGAGAGAGAGAGAGAGAGAGAGACATCTAGCTACTGCTATGGACCCATAGGTCCGGTGAGGAACTAATCACGCATCATTGGAGTAGCGGCAAGGTTGATGTAGAGGCCCTCCGTGATGGATTGCCCATCCGAAAGAGTACCGGCGGAGGCCTCCAAATGGGATCGCGGAAGTACATAGAAATGCGGTGGTGGAATAATTGTTTCGGGTCTCGCTTTGGTGTTTTTGAAATATTTAGTAATTTATGGCGCAGGATTAGGTCAAACGGAGCCAGAGGGGCTCACAAGACACCACGACACGCCTATCCCCTGGGCGCGGTGAACTTCTTCAGATGATGGCGTGCGATCTCCCTGGCTACCCGTTCGCCGCGAATATTATGACTGAATGCCACCAGGGGCCTCCACGTCTTGGCAGTCTAGGATATCGCTTTTCTTTGACAGGGAGCAGGACCAATGTTGTCGGGCGATTTCTCTTCTCTATTATGACAAGTGACAAATCCCATGTGTCAGCTTGTCCTGTGTTATTCGGCCAGTACTCGAAACGGATGGGAGCAAAATTTTGGCTTCTATCTGATGGGGAACATAGTATTTCAGAAAATTTGCCTACGATCACGCAAGATCTATCTAGGAGAAGCATAGCAACGAGTGGGGAGAGTATATCCATGTACCCTCGTAGACCAAAAGCGGAAGCGTTTAGTAACGCGGTTGATGTAGTGAAACGTCTTCGCGATCCAACCGATCCAAGTACCGAATGCACGACACCTCCGCGATCTGCACACGTTCAGCTCGGTGACGTCCCTCGAACTTCTAGATCCAGTTGATGTTGAGGGAGAGTTTCGTCAGCACGACGGCATGATGATGGTGATGATGAAGTTACCGACACAGGGCTTCGCCTAAGCACTACGACAATATGACCGAGGTGGAAATCTATGGAGGGTGGCACTGCACACGGCTAAAATCAACTTGTGTGTCTATGGGGTGCCCCCTCCCCTGTATGTAAAGAAGTGGAGGAGGGGGAGGGCCTGCCTCATGGGGTGCGCCCCAAGGGGGGATTCCTACTCCTACTAGGAGTAGGTTTCCCCCCTTTCCTAGTCCAACTAGGAGGGGAAGGAAGGGGAAGGAGGAGAGAAGGAAAGGGGGGCCGGCCCCCTCCCCAATTCGGATTGGGCTTGGGGGCGCGCCCCACCATGTGGCCGCCTCCTCCTCTCTTCCACCATGGCCCAGGAAGGCCCATTAACCACCCGGGGGGTTCTGGTAAACCCCCGGTACTCCGGAAAAAGCCCGAACTCATCCGAAATCATTTCGGTGTCCAAACATAACCTTCCAATATATCAATCTTCATGTCTCGACCATTTCGAGACTCCTCGTCATGTCTGTGATCACATCCGGGACTTCGAACAACCTTCGGTACATCAAAACACATAAACTCATAATACCGATCGTCATCGAACGTTAAGCATGCAGACCCTACGGGTTCGAGAACTATGTAGACATGACCGAGACTCATGTGACGCCCCCGATTCAATCGTACACTAATCATACACGCAAATGTGTACGATCAAGATGAGGGACTCACGAGAAGATATCACAACACAACTCTAGACACAAATTAGAATAATACAAGCTTTATATTACAAGCCAGGGGCCTCGAGGGATCGAATACATCAGCTCGAAAACACAAGAGTCAGCGGAAGCAACAATATCTGAGTAGAGTCATAAGTTAAACAAGATTGCCTTAAGAAGGCTAGCACAAAAGCAACATCGATCAAAAAGGCAAGGCCTCCTACCTGGGAGCCTCCTAACTACTCCTGGTCGCCGGCGGCCTCCACGTACTAGTAGGCACCCTTAGTGTAGTAGCAGTCGTCGTCGAAGGTGGCGTTTGGATCCTGGGCTCCACCATCTGGTTGCAGCATTCGGGAAGAACGGAAAGAGGTGGAAAAAGGGGAGCAAAGCAACCGTGCGTACTCATCCAAAGTACTCGCAAGCAAGGATCTACACTACATATGCATCGGTATCAATGAAATTGGTAGTATATGTGGACTGAACTGCAGAATGCCAGAAGAGAAGGGGAAAGCCTAGCCTACTGAAGACTAGCACCTTCAAGCGTCTTGCAGCATCAGAAGAGATAAGAGTAGCATCAAGTAAAGTAGTAGTAGTGTTATCAACCTCGGACAGAGATCCTTTCTCGACTCCCTGGGAGAAAGCAATCCCAGAGCCATACTATCCAGTTATCACCTCAAGTATACAGTTCTAGTTGTATCGATCGGGATACAACTCCAAGTGTCCGTTACCGTAGGACAGGATATCGATAGATATTTTCTTCCCTGCAGGGGTGCACCAACTTACCCACCACACTCGCTTAACTCTGGCCGGATACACTTTCCTAGGTCATGCCCGGCCTCGGCCAAACAATACGCCGCAACCCAACCTAGGCTTAATAGAGAGGTCAACACGCCGGACAAAACCTATGCCCCCAGGGGTCATGGGCCATCGCCCCGGGAACTCCTTGTCGGTGTTCTGGGAACGGGGGTCCCCAGACTTGCCTGCCTGCGGCCTGCGGCGTGGCTCAAAGGAAGCCCAGTACAACCCATCTTCATCAACACAAGACTCAAGACCCTCGCGAGGGGCCAAGCCTCGCGGGGCGGACAACACAGGGTTTCCTCAGGCGCGACCTCCTATGGCTGGCTCATGAGGAGGCGGAGAGATCAAGGCAGGGTACCTCGTGAGGTGCCCATGATGCAAGCCATGACGACCAAGGGTGCCAGGCGGGCGCCAGACCGCACAGTGTCCTCCCTTTACTCTTTGGTGCAAAGGGGGCAAGCGCACGCAAGAGGATCAAGCAAAGGCATCCATTTCGGTGCAACGAGACCAAGACCAGTCCAACGATGGCAATGAGCTCATCGTGGAGCCCAGAACGGTGTCACCCTAGGGCCTCTGGCAGGCGAGGACCAACTTTGGTCAGGATAAGTGTACCAGATGTTCCCCTTCAAATTGGCCAATTGTTGGCGCCCTTCCCGCTCAATATTTGGGAAGAGGCCCAGGGCCTTTGCCTATAAATAGGACCAGCCACCCCCAGAGAGGGGGAGGGGGTAATGAGAGAGCAATCGTAGAGCAAGTAGAGAGAGAGGGGCGGCTGAACTCCCCTAGCAGTTCATTGTCCCAGCAAGAACACGCCCTCGCGAGGCTCTTCACTCTTGTACTGTTCATCATCACCAGCCCGAGAGGCAATCCACCCACCACACTGGAGTAGGGTATTACACCACATCGGTGGCCCAAACCAGTATAAACTCTGTGTTCTTTGTGTTGTTCCTTTGGTACTTTAGATCCTTGCGAGACGAAGAGGTAGAGGGCAGAATCTCCGCGCGCATCCTAGATTTCGAACCTTAAGGGTCTGACGGAACCCGTGATCCGACATTTGGCACGCCAGGTAGGGGTGCGCCGGAATCTGCCTTCCTACCGCTCCGCCTCACTTCACATCGTTGTCACCATGTCCGGCGACCGGGCCGGCAACCAAGATCCATGGGCGGCGTGCCCCGCCTGCGCGGGGCCGCCCGCCCTGGGTGACCCCGCGCCCCAGGCAGCCCGTGGCCCGCAGGGTGCTGCGGGCTGCGGGCGGCGCGGGCAGGCTTCAGCAACCCTTACGCCACGGCAAGCGCGGTCGGCGGCAAGGGCCTCCAATCATGCCGCGGCCACGACACCGTACACCCGCCGGGAACAAGCGAACTCGAGGGTCACGCTCACGGTAGCCCGAGAGCTACTGCAGTGTAGGCTACTGGAAGGCGGCCGCGACGTGCTGCTGGAGCGGGTCGCCGAGCTCCTGGGCTTCGCCGCTTCGGGGGCTCACCCCTTCTGCGTCCAGCTTCCGTCTCAAGCCCAGGGCGGCACGCGCGAGGGCCCCTCGCACTCCCGCGGACCTCTGGGCTACCCGGACACCGGCAAATCCGTCGGCGCCGGATTGACAGTGGCGCTACCCCCGTCCCCGGCGCATGAGGGAGAAGGACTCGGCCTGGCCCACGGTGCCGGCGGGCAGCCGCGCTACCACGCCGCGGTGGGCACGTCAAGCAGCACCGCATGGCGCATGGAGCACTACAGCGCAGCCTTCGGGGTAGCACCGCGAGAAGAATACGTGCCACGCATGATGGACCAAGGGCACGCTCAGGAGGGGGAACAAGGCTCGCTTCTCAGCCCAAGCTGGGGAGACGTGGCACTAGAAGCCGAGCTCTTCCAGGAACCCCGGGGCGGCTCCGCCGGCCACACTGGAGGTGACACTTATCGGGTACCACTAATCCCTCAGGAGCAGGCATACGCTAATCATGGATCGCAGGAGGTGCAGGTCGCCGCAGCAAGTGTCTGCCCCGCTCCCATGGTCTCCTACCCCTCGAAAGGAGGGCGCAGGGGGCTGCAGGAGAGGGGCAGGGACCCCACATCACCACCGCGGCGTTCGGAGCAAGGCGTTCTCAAGAGGTAGGCCCTCCGCTGGGGAGGCGCCTGAGGGCCTGCCCCTGGCGGAGGACCCGTGGTCGTCGGGGGAACCGCTGGCGACCGCTCTACCCCACCGGCGGCGTCCTGGTTTCCGGTCATCGTTGGTGGCACTAGAGTGTGGCGCAAGGTGGGGCCCTTGTCTGGCGATATGAAGCAAGGCCGGTACCTGTGAAGAAGGCCCAGTGCCTGTGAAGCTCGCCGCCCCGTGACACTCTCACGTAATAATGAGTGGGGCTGTACACGCCCCGGAGTCTTAGGGGTGCCGGCCTCAGGACCTGGGGCTCCCTCCCACGCCCAGTGGACAACACTTAGCTCCACGCTGGTGAGAAGACGTCCAAGACTAGATTAGGTGCCGGACGTGGCCTTTTGTCTGCTTTTATTGCCCTTTTATTTTGGTTGTAACTTTTCCCTGTTGGATTTAAGTCGAATTCGAATTTGAGCTTTGCGTGTGTTCGAGGAAGGGGTGCTTAATCTCGTTCGAACCATTTCTCGCATACTGGTCACCACCCCACCACAGCTGCCTCCCCTCGCGAGCCCCTCGCAAGACGGGCCAGGCCTAGCTCGAGCGCAGCCCAGACTACCGCTGTTGCTTCCTCACGAGATTACCTTTTGGTGACTGCGGAGGTTGTCTTTTCCTAAAAAGGCCCAGAGCCTGTGAAGAAGGCGAACGCCTATGAAGGCGTTGTGCTCTGGAGAAGGCCCAGAGCCTGTGAAGAAGGCGAACGCCTGTGAAGCCGTTGCGCTCTGGAGAAGGCCCAGAGCCTGTGAAGAAGGCGAACGTCTGTGAAGCCGTTGCGCTCTGGAGAAGGCCCAGAGCCTGTGAAGAAGGCGAACGCCTGTGAAGCATTTGCGCTCTGGAGAAGGCCCAGAGCCTGTGAAGAAGGCGAACGCCTGTGAAGCCGTTGCGCTCTGGAGAAGGCCCAGAGCCTGTGAAGAAGGCGAACGCCTGTGAAGCCGTTGCGCTCTGGAGAAGGCCCAGAGCCTGTGAAGAAGGCGAACGCCTGTGAAGCCGTTGCGCTCTGGAGAAGGCCCAGAGCCTGTGAAGAGGGCGAACGCCTATGAAGCTGTTGCGCTCTGGAGAAGGCCCAGAGCCTGTGAAGAAGGCGAACGCCTGTGAAGCCATTGCGCTCTGGAGAAGGCCCAGAGCCTGTGAAGAAGGTGAATGCCTGTGAAGCTGTTGCGCTCTGGAGAAGGCCCAGAGCCTGTGAAGAAGGCGAATGCCTGTGAAGCTACCGCGTTTATAAAAAGTCCCGGAGCCTGTGAAGAGGTCCAGCGCCTGTGAAGCCCTTCGCTGACAGCACCTGCGCGTCCTATGATTTCGACTAAAGAATGCTCAGGACGCCACGAGCTGCCTCAAGGCCTGCACAAAGCAATGGTAAACCAACCTGCTGCCAGGCGCGGATGCTCGTACAACATAATAGCTGCTAGTGCAATCTGCACAAGTTTTACATGAGGGGCTTCCCCTCCCAAAATGCTCTCACGACCATCAGGCCAAACACCTGAGTTCTATCCATGCAGGACAAAAAGACAGGAGCAACACGCAGTCAGTCAGACAAATCCCCCAAGGTGTCCTCAGGAGCACCTCCCGAGCCGCCGCTGGTGTCGCTAGACTCGCCACCGCTGCCTGCATCATCGTCAGCGGCGCCGGGACCGTCCACCACACCGCCTTCCTCGGCAGCCACGATCACGCCGTCGTTATCCGAAGCGAAGGCCTGCACAAGAGCGTCCACGTTGTTTTCCACCCAGCTCGCCAGGTCGCCTCGGACGGCCTGGGGGACTGGGGCGATGACGGCATCGAAGTCAAAGTGGGGATCCATGTCCTGAAGATGGCTGAAGACACGGGAAAAAGCGCGCCCAAGCAGGGCACGGCTCCTCTCCTCCACCAACCTGTCGCCCCTGGTCGACCGTGCCTCCAACTGCGTCACTACGGCAGTGAAGAACTGCAGGTTGCCGGCATAGTTGATCGTGTGCGGCTCGCCGACAGCCTCCTCGCAGACATTGCCCAAGGCTGCGTTGGCCCTCTCCTGGAGCGTGGCTAGCATGGGGCCGTGCACGTGCTACAGGACCTGCCGTTGGCGTATCTCATCGGCGTTCTGACGCTTGACAGCCTCGGCCTCTTCCACCTGCTGACGAAGACGGAGCACCTCGGCCTGGAGAGCAGTCGACTCCTTTTGCGCTGCCTCAAGGGAGGCCCGGGAAGCGTCGGCTCGTCGCGCCGCTTCGTCCCGTTGGGCCCTCAGGGCTGCAGTTCTCCCCTCAGCTTCAACCCGGATCAACTCCAGCTTCCTCTCGAACTCACGCTCGAGGCCTTGGCGCGCTGTCGCCACCCGGCGATCGACCTCCTCCAGGACATGCGCCTCCCGAGCAGCAACTTCATCTTCTGCCTGTGTCACCAGGCGCTCCCTCGTCTCCAGCCACTCGTACTCACAGGTACGTTCAGCGGCCTCCAGCGTCAGCGCCTCTTCACGTCTCTGGAGCCTGGCTGGGTCGCCAGAGGCCACCCTCATCGACGCAAGGGCCGCCTCGCACAGCTCCACTTGCTCCTCCAGCAAGTGGCATCGGGCCAGGAGCTCCCGAGCTTGCTCCTCCGCCGCCTCTCACTGACGGCCGGCCCCCAGGGCCTCTTCAGTGGCCTGGGATCGGGCCACCCGGGAGACCTCCGGTGACGCCTTCGCTTCTTCGTCTTCAAGGTCGCGCTGGCGGCGCGCGAGGGCGACGGTGTCCTCCAGCTCACGCCTCTCCGCGGCCAGGCGTCGGCCCTCGACCTACAGGTGCGCGTCTTCATCAGTGAGCTCCTCCCCAAGCAGGTCCACCGCGCCGCTCGCCCTTCGAAGGTATTCGCGCGGGGAGCGCGGTGCTCCCGAGCACGCTCGAGCACGTCTCCCACACCATCCTCTGCCCCAGGCAAGCGCCTGGAGGCACGAATCATCGCTCCCCCTCCGGGCAGGGGGCTGGGGGCTGGCGCCCCCATGATGTCCGGCTGCACCGCGCCAGAAGCTCGGTCTGGGGCCGACACGTCTCCAAACGAAGGGCGCGGGGGGCGCCTTAGCCAGTCACAGCCCGCGACCAGATGAGAAGCCCACGGTAGGCTGGCCACGCCAAGAGAGGGCCCACGAAGGAAGATTGTAGGAAGAGAAGGGCTACAGAGCACTACAGGACGATCCACCTCTTCGTTCGTCCTCATCACAAGAGCCGTGCTGCTCGGGACGTCTTGGGGCGACGGGGGAGGTGGAGCCAAAGGAGGCGGCACCTCGGTGGCCTCCACGACCTCGTTAGGAAGGGGCCTGCAGAGCAAGAATCAGTAGACGCAACAAGGGAATCAGGAGCCGGGAAAGGAGAAGGCTTACTCGTCGGTGGCGAAGTACTTCCGGTGCTTCACCAAGCGACAAGGGGAGTCGTCACCTAGGGCCTCCCTTTTCCTCCTAAGGGCCTAAAAGTCCACACGAAAGCGGCCCAGAAGAAGGGCGCAAGGATCAACCCGCGACAAAGGCAAAGCAGCAGTGCTATCCGCGTCAGGGGCGCCGGCCTGGCGCGTGCTGCCGGACACATCGGCAGAAGACGCACCCGGGGCCTCGGGAGCCACGACCACAGGCATCGGAGGCGGTTGCGCCACACCAACGGCCTCGGCAGCACGGGCCTCAGGAGCTGCCCCCTCAAGAGCACCGCCAGTTTTGCAGTCACCTTATCAGGAGCTTTCTCGGCCCCCATTGTCTCCTGCCTCCCTGCTCCACCACTTGAGGAGGATTCGCCTAAGCCGACCGGAAGGGCGGTCACCACCACAGGGTTCTCACGACGCCCTTGGAAGCCGGCAGGGCGTAGCCCCCACTCGTCGAAGGGGGGCATCTGCCTCACGAAATCATCCATGTTATGATAGAGGTACAATAAAGCCCCTCCCCGCTGGATGCTGCCCGGGTTGGGGTCGCCGGTCAGGACCAAGAGCACTGTCCTTAGCACTCCAGGCATCAGGTCTTCCTCCTGAAGCCTCATGTGATCACCATGTCCGCTGAAGGCCCACATCCGGCGAGAATGGCGTTGGAGAGGGGCAATGCGGCGCAACAGAAATTCCTTCACAACCTTGGGCGCCGTCATGCCAAGCGTTCTCAAGAACGTAAAGCGGCGCCAGACGAAGGCGAGCCGGGGGCTCTCGAGCGTCTCCTGGCCCCAGCCAGAGTTGGGTAGAGCAGGCGAAGTTGGCTTCACCAGCAGGGGCTGGGCACCCCGACATCGATGTACAACCACCGCTCACGGAACCCAGCTGAAGGTGGGGGGAGCTTGAAGTCAATACCAGAATCTGCAGTCTCAGGCGCAGCGACGAAGCTCATGCATGCCGAGCATTGAGCGGGGTCGGCAAGACGTAGGGAGAAGAAGTGGCGCAGCAGGGCAATGGAAGGAGGGATGCCCATCAGCGTCTCACAGACAAAAGCAAAGACTGAAAGGAGGGCGATGGATTCAGGGCCCAGATGCATCATGTGGATCTGGTAATGGGTGAGGATGGCGTTGAAGAAATCAGAGAAGGGGGGAACCAAACCCGCCCACAAGGCATCAGCAAAGTAATAAACCTCGGTGATTATCCTGTCGGAGGGGAGGTGAGACGTAGGCTAGGTTGTCGTCCTCCCACACTCGTTGAAGACAGTGGCCAATGCCGGGCTGAGCTTATCCAGGCACTCCAGATTGAGTATGATTGACTGGCCAACAGCGGGGGTCGCCGACGGCGGCGGATGAGATGGGAGCACAGGCTTCTTCCCTTTCTCTTTCTTCGTCGGAGCCATGGCTGAAGGCGGGAGAGAGGAGATGTGAGATGGGATGAGAGGCAGGAGTCAGAGTTCGAAGGAAGGAAGAACAGGGGACAGTCGAGCAACAGGAAGAGGGGCGGCTGTGTACAACTATGGGGCAACCTAGCGCGGCGCAGAATAAGGGAGCGTGGGCAAACAGTACCGCCCACGTCCAATCAACCGCCACATGGCGCCAGAGGCCGCAGGCTGTTAGGGCCCGCGGCGCTTCGCCCTTGCCCTTTCGCCTCTCGGCCCGGCCAAGCCCATGCGCGCCTTGGGCCCGGGGGCTACTATCGGCGTTCTGGGAACGGGGGTCCCCAGACTTGCCTGCCTGCGGCCTGCGGCGTGGCTCAAAGGAGTCCTAGTACGGCCCATCTTCATCAACACAAGACTCAAGACACTCGCGAGGGGCCAAGCCTCGCGGGGCGGACGACACAGCGTTTCCTCAGGCGCGGCCTCCTATGGCTGGCTCATGAGGAGGCGGAGAGATCAAGGTAGGGTACCTCACGATGTGCCCATGACGCAAGCCATGACGACCAAGGGTGTCAGGCGGGCGCCAGACCGCA
The DNA here is from genome assembly GCA_032464435.1 of Aegilops umbellulata. Classification (NCBI taxonomy): domain Eukaryota; kingdom Viridiplantae; phylum Streptophyta; class Magnoliopsida; order Poales; family Poaceae; genus Aegilops; species Aegilops umbellulata. The sequence continues at coordinate 153,859,762 of CP136059.1, read as the reverse complement.
CAGTGTCCTCCCTTTCCTCTTTGGTGCAAAGGGGGCAAGCGCAGGCGAGAGGATCAAGCAAAGGCATCCATTTCGGTGCAACGAGACCAAGACCAGTCCAATGGTGGGAATGAGCTCATCATGGAGCCCAGAACGGCGTCACCCCAGGGCCTCTGGCAGGCGAGGACCAACTTTGGTCAGGATAAGTGTACCAGATGTTCCCCTTCAAATTGGCCAATTGTTGGTGCCCTTCCCGCTCAATATTTGGGAAGAGGCCCAGGGCCTTTGCCTATAAATAGGACCAGCCAGCCCCAGAGAGGGGGGGTAATGAGAGAGCAATCGTAGAGCAAGTAGAGAGAGAGAGAGAGGGGCGGCTGAACTCCCCTAGCAGTTCATCGTCCCAGCAAGAACACGCCCTCGCGAGGCTGTTCACCCTTGTACTGTTCATTATCATCAGCCCGAGAGGCAATCCACCCACCACACTGGAGTAGGGTATTACACCACATCGGTGGCCCGAACCAGTATAAACTCTGTGTTCTTTGTGTTGTTCCTTTGGTAGTTTAGATCCTTGCGAGACGGAGAGGTAGAGGGCAGAATCTCCGCGCGCACCCCAGAGTTCAAACCTTAAGGGTCTGCCGGAACCCGTGATCCGACACTCTTGCACATTGCGTATGCGGCCAGTGAGTAGACCTAGCTACCTACTTCAAAAAGGCAGGTGCTTACGTAGTCCAACTTGGCGCGCGCCGCTCAGTCGCTGACGTCTATTAAGCTTCGGCTGATGCATACGATGCAGAACGCCCATACAACGCCCAAGTGATGGTTAGTGCTATCAGGCTAGAGGCCCCTCGGATCAAATATCCAAACCGCTAGTGTGTTGGTAGTGCGGTCACGAGCAGAGACTCACAAAAGATGTGACCCCGTCGCCCCGTCTTGGGGACTTGCCGCAAGGGCTAAGAATGCCCGGCCATGCATCGTATTCAACTCTCGGGTACCCTCCAGGTCAACCCGTCTCCACATCACTCGCGGGTACCCCTCAGGGTCGACCCGCCTTTCCAAGCAACAGTTGTAAAGTCCAAGTATCCGTGTGTCCAAACATCAAGGGGAAAACCCGAGGAATCACCCCCGGTGAATTCCACTCGATGTAGTCATCAAGGTGAACGTAAGAGGATCCACCCTCGAGGTTCACACTTGAGGGGTTGCACGACAGATTCATATCGGAAGTGGTTAAGGCAGAATCACCCTCGATGACCACGACTGAATAGCTATACTACAGGGTTAACATCAGAAGTGCTGATGAGGTCTCACCCTCGGCACTCGATTGTAACCCAGTAGTGTCGAGCAGCAAAGGGTAAAGTGATGTGCGGTGCCGGGGCCTGGTCTTCGATCCCGTTGATCGGGTCTTCGATGATGAAGCAGGGTCAACAAGGACAAGGTGGGGGTCACCGATGGATCACTAACCAAACTATACTAAGCAGTTTAGGATAAGCAGGTAGGTAACAATAAGCATGTTACAAAAGCAGGCTATGCATCAGAATAGGTGCAAACAATTACAGTAGCAAAATCTAATGCAAGCATGAGAGAAAGGAAATGAGCGATATCGGGATGATCAAAGGGGGGCTTGCCTGGTTGCTCAGACGAGAAGGAGGGTTGTCGGTGACGTAGTCGAACACAGGGGTAGCATCGGCGTCAGTCTTGAAGTCTACCGGAGAGAAGAGGGGGAAGAAGCAGTAAATACAAGAACACAAATGCATGACATGACAACAAGCAAAGCTAGGGGGCTCTAATGCAGGGCTATACGATATAAGCGAAGGGGGAGATCAACGGGGAATGTTTTCCCGGTTCCAGACCTGTGTCTCACAGATGATCGGAGGGGGAAAGTTCCATGTTGAGCATGCTAGAAGCATGTGACAGATGAACGGACCGCGTATTCGGATTTGTTGGATTTTTCTGAGCAACTTTCATGTAGAAAGTTTTTCGATCCAAGCTACGGATTATTTTCTATGAATTTTCAAAGATTAAACCATTTTCTGGAATTTCTGGAAATATATCTAAATTCGAATTTAAAAAGTGTATTACTTTTTATACACACACGCAGCTAGCCTATTAGAATGATAGGTGGGGTCCAGTGGCTGAGTCAGCATACACAGTCAGCTAGTCCACAGTCAATGTTTGACCTGGTCAAAGTGTGAATAGTGGCCGTGGGGCCTACTTGTCATCGACTACTATTTTAACTAAATGGTTATTTGTTAGATAATAACGAGAAATAAACGAGACAGAGAGACACGGATTTTTACGTGGAAACCCTTGCGGGAGAAAACCACGGAACGCACAGCAGCGTATCACTATAATTGGGAGGAGTATTGCATTACACGAGAGGACAAACCCTCTACGTGCTAATCTGGTGGAGATCTCTCTCTCTCTCATCTATTCTATGACTAGCTGGTACTATATAAAGGGCAAACAACTCTCTTTCTTGGTGGACACGAAACAGATTTGTATTCATGCTACGTCTAGCACGGTTGGCATCGCGTAGTCCGGTGGAACTCCATCTGTAGTACAACACTTGTATGGGATTCAGAATAAAATAACACTCCACCTTGAGACGAAACCCCTTACAATAATCATAGATAGCATCAACTCCTCAATTAAAGTCATCACAAGTAAACCTTATGCCTGGAAACGTCCATAGGACTAATAAACTTCTCATGAAGTCGTATTGAGCAAATGAGTCAGTAGGTCGTCCAGAAAACAACACAACTATCAACAATGCAGACTAACAAAACTTGGTCTCCCAATAAAAGTCTGAGTCTGTGCCACTGACCTCATAAACTAAAACTGCTCAATCATCAAATGACATAAGTCATCATATCTCCTGTGGTACCTGAACGAGCGCATAGCTCATAGTGCAACATCTTGATGCACATCGCATTGTGAGGAACTCATCTCATGGAATTTGAACGTGCTTCAAAACTGAAAGCACAAACCTCGGCAAACAATACTCATGCAAGAGCATATGGTACAGACGGCATCGCGTGCACCCAAAAACTGCCGAGTTGTAGTGGTTAATGAAAAATCCATGACATGCTCATAAACTGCCCTTGTAGAAAAACTGTCGGATGAAGGAACCATCTTAACATGCAACAGAGTTTCAACTCTGCAATAGACCCCTCTTGAAAGAGAAAAGACAACTAGATTGCACTTGAAACTGAACAGCGCTAAATGTTGTAGTATCTAGCAGAAACAAAACAATCTCCTTCTTGCACATCAACTGATTCTCATCACGAACATGAATATCAAAACAAAACCTTCACATGCATAACAGCAAAACACTATGGAGAGAATAGTGTATATGCTAGCTACCAACGGGCTTAATAATTACCTCCTCCATACCCCTTTTTTTCTTAATAACTAAATTGTGTTCTTCAAATTACTACAACAAATTGCATCCATTATCCCGACGGGCCATAATCCTCAAAACTCCACCTTGAAGAAAAACTGAGTGCATCCTGATAATTGGCTTGCACCAACAATGCTCGCATCTTGACTTGCCATAGGGTAAACCTTGTGTCACGATCCAGCAGCGGAACATCGTACTTCATGGATGCCATGAGTAGATTAAATCTGTGTTCATAAAGTAGTACAAGCCGATAAAAAAATTCTTCACAGAATTAATATGCGGAGTAGACAAAAAATAGAATAAATAGCACCTGGTAGTGTTTACAGGAGCAACGGGGTATACTGCACAATAATCAACGTGCACTGTAGCCTTCAAGTGATGAACAGGAGCACTAGCAGCAGCCTTGTCCAGAGTAGTAATAGTATTGTACTGTACTATTTGTTTGGTTGATGCGAAGTAGTAGTAGCACACCAGCACAACGTGGCCTGAATCTCGAGACTTGAAGTCGGTTGCTTTGGTAAGCACCAGTGGCAGCTAGGCGGACCGTGCCAGAACGATGGAGTTTCAGCGAAGCCGCTCGCGTGATCTGCGCGCGTACGAACGGTTCCCGTCGGCCTCGACGGAACCTGTGACTTGACGTATCCCCAGCGCATAGCAGCCTTTGAGAAAAGTTAACCTCGTTGACCTGATTGCTCAGTGACGCGTAGATTGAATCCTCGTCGGTCTCGGCGGATTGCAGCGGCGGCGGATTGCGGCCCTAATTCTCTCGTCTCAAACTCGTATCTCGAACCTCAGCTCTGATACCACTTATTCCATAATAACGAGAAATAAACGAGACAGAGAGACACTGATTTTTATGTGGAAACCCTTGCGGGAGAAAACCACGGAACTCACGGTGGCGTATCACTATAATTGGGAGGAGTATTACATTACACGAGAGGACAAACCCTCTACGTGCTAATCTGGTGGAGATCTCTCTCTCTCATCTATTCTATGACTAGCTGGTACTATACAAAGGGGCAAACAACTCTCTTTCTTGGTGCACACGAAACAGAGTTGTAGTCATGCTACGTCTAGCACGGTTGGCATGTCGTAGTCCGGTAGGACTCCATCTGTAGTACAACACTTGTATGGGATTCGGAACACAATAAAATAACATTATTTTGTGTGAAGGACCACCTGTCACAAACACGTTAGGCTATTTAACATAAAAAGTAGCAGCCCTAAACTAATCTAATTAGTAACTAATCTGGATAGGGCCGGCCTCATACCCAGAATACACGCACACGCACCACACAACACACATGGCCATGGCAGTGGCCATGGCCTGTAGCAGCAGCAACCGGCGGTAGCAGTACCTCGTAGCAGCGCATAGCAGGAGCAGTGCAATGCAGCAGCAACTAGTGGGAGCAGGGCAGCACGACAGCAAGTAGTAGTGGCAGTAGCCGAGCAGCAACAACAGCAAGAAGTAGCAGGGCAAGTGTGGGAGCCGCGAGCGGCGCGGGCGCTCGTCCAGGGTGCGGCGGGTGCATGCATGCGAGGACGGACACAGCCAGGGGCTAACGAGGGCGCGGGCTGCAGCAGGCATGCGACGGTGGGCACTGGCGTAGACAGGCGGCAGGGGCATGCGGGCGCGTGCGCGGACGCGATGCTTCGGCCATGGCGGCCTCAGCGAGCACAGGCAACATACGACGACGGATCGACGGAGCAAAACAGGGGAATCGAGGGAGGAGCTCACAGTGAGCATGAAGGCGAAGTCGGGGAGGCCGGAGGTGGACCGGAGCGGCGGCAATCGACGTCGGACGCGGGCGATTTACGCGTTGAAGACGGGGTCGATGGCGAGTGTACGGGCCGTCCTTGCTCGATTCAGTGCTCGGGGTAGACGAAGTAGACCATGATGGTTCTCCTGGACCTCTTGGCGCGACGAGGGGAGGCCGGTGGCCGCAACATCGACGACGACATGGGGACGGAGGCGCTCGGGCGCGCTTCAGATCGAGATAAAGAGATGGAGGAAGAAAGAGGGGATTAGGGTTCGGTCAAGGGGGCGTGCGACGGCGTTTTGTAGGGCACTGGGGAGGTCGGTGATGGCCGGCACATGGCCCTAGCCGTGGGATGGCCGCCACGGCCACCCCCTGCCTCCACTGTAGCATAAGGAAGGAGACGCTTGGGAGGTTGGGCTGGGCCTCTACTTTCTTCTTCATAGTGGGCCAAAAGTGCATAGAGCAATTCCAATTTTACATTTCTGTAAAAAAAGGATATCTACTGTTTTCTATTTGAATAAGCTTTCGAACTATTTTTGTTGCACATGGAATTTGTCACACAATTACCAGAGAATAATTTCAGCTAGGACAAAAAGTTTAGGGGCAAAAGGAGTTAAATAAATAATTGTTTATTTTGAAAAGGTCAATTTATTTGCTGTTCGACCACTTATAATATTTCTAGGGGCATCTCAGTGATCCAATCAGAGTTGATTTCTCCAAGAAAAATACTTGGGGATTATTTGCAACATCACGGACATTTTTGTTTGCATGACAGAAGAAGTAAATATTTGACTTGTATTTTAAATGGAATTTGGCTTTGATTTTCATCAAGTGGCAATTTAGTTTGAAAAACATGACGACATGGCATCATTAAAGGGGAGATCACTGTAGCATGATTCTGCGGGTGTTACAAATCTCCTCACTACAAGAAATCTCGTCCCGAGATTTAAGTGGGGAAGTAAAGAGTAACTTCGGGAGAACTGGCCCTTATAGGGTTAATTATCTGGTGAACAATTCAGGGAATGAGGCAGAAGTATCTCTCGAGTTGAAACTTAATGAAACATCAAGAGCAAAGTATGATGGTACAACAGGAAGTTTCAAGCGAATGAACAAACGATTGATACCTGAACAGAGTGTGAGAAAGGGGTTCAGAGCATCGGGAATAGATCATCTCTCAGAAGGTGGCTCGTGACATGATACGAAGCCAAATGCAAGAAAATTTTAGAATCAAAGATATACAGGAGAGTCAGGTTTTGATCATGTGGAACTGTGGGTTATGGGCCCACCATGTGGGTTAAAAGTGAAAGGGTGCTGATATCTTGCACAATCATGATAGCAAGGCAGGTCAGAGGATAGCCTGTCAGTTATGTCGGCAACAACGTCGGTACCAAGGGCAAGGGACGAAGAGAACCGTTTTCCTGCTCGTTGAAGTGACGCAGGCCAATAGGCAAAGTTCTCGTCCATCGGTGGTTACCGAAATGTCATTAACAATAGTAACAAGTTCTTACTGACAAAGTTGTACACCGAGGTGTTTACATAAGCAGGGAATTATTACTGCTTATATCATACAGATCACAAGAAGGGTTAAACAAACCAATGAAAAGGAAAAGTGATTATCAGATTTAAATAGAACAATGGAAATGAAAAGGGTGTATACACGAGTATTAGGTGTATCTCCTTCCCAGGAGCAAGCAGAGCGGGATAATCATGACAGGACTGCAAGTAGTTAACCAACTATGGAAAAGGGGGGAAAATCATGATGTTACCCATACAATGGTGTTTGGATAGTTGATAAGGAAACATTTAGCATTAAGCTTCCAATGTTCTTGTTGATGAACGAAGTACCACAGTCATGCTTCGGGATAGAACTGACATGGTCACCAGGTAAAGGTCAGACTTTGGATACACAAATTATCCATTGGAAACAACTTATAAAGTAAGTCGTACAATTTCAGCAAGGAAAAGATGAGGATGGGGCCCACGGGCTCAGCAACAGTTCATCGAGGGGTCAAGGATCGTATTTCTCATCATGAATTCGGTTGATAAACTGGAAGAGCTCATAATGTTGATGGTGATCACGACATATTTGTCGAGAGGTTTCATGAAGATGTAATCAATTGGCAATGACATCAAGTCAACGGAATGATGAAGCGAAAGGTTATTGGAACCACGGGTAGAACACAAACTCAAAATCAAGCTTGTTGTTCAAGGCGAAATGATATGACCAGGAAGATCGACGTAGGCTTAGCGCATCGTCGAAAAATTTTCCGAGAAGAAGGACCAGGTAGCACAGTTAAAATTGAACACGATAATGATATAGCCGATCAGGCCAGGAATGACTTGAAGGACTACTAAACTCGCAAGCAAAGAAAATTACTTAGAGTTACTGAATCAGGGTGTGGAATTTATTCACTTATCGGTGTTCTTGAGTGACTAATAACTCAGAACCCGGGGAAATCTGAAATAGATGAGAAGCAATACTAGATGAAGACTCGTAGGAAGCAACACATTTCTTTGTTATTCTCGAAATACCGGATGGTAATACTCGAAGGAAGATCAAAATAGAGGTTACATAGAAGTATTGATCTACAAAAGGCAAGTGCTTTAACTTGTCTGAGAAATGAAATCGAAGGAGAACAATTTGGTCGGAACCACCTTTGTAAATGATCAAACCATAGATACAAGATGAACTTATAACAAGGGGGTAATAATTTTTTTTACGAGAAGCTTTCATGATAAGATCTACATTGTGTCCATGGGCATGAACACAAAGTTCAAGGTTGACTCCCACTTCTTCAATGCATATCATTTCATTTACTTCTCGCTTTAGATGAAGTTGTAGTGTTGAAATGTTATCTGGCAAAACACTAGAAGAGTATGACTCGTGAAAACTCTCGGGTTCACATGGATTAAGGAAGGCATAGTTTCAACCAATAGGGGCATCTTGGGAACATATACCACAAACTCCATGAGTAAAATAACACAAGCTCGAAGGCAAAGCATGGTTGAGACGGCAGAGGATACAATTTACCAAAGGAATTGTGTATCCAAGGAAAGTCTCAAAAGGTTATTGAATATGAAGGACGTTGTCGGATAAAATCCAACAAAGGATCTGGCGGCCCACATAGGATCTGATGTGAGTATCGGTACTCAACCAGAAGAAGAAAGAATGCAAAGGCTTAGGATTATAGAAACATCTGAATAATTCAATGCTTAAATGCAAAGAAATCATGATTTCGAAAATAGAAGATCAGAAGCAGACACTCTGATCAAAAGATAAGTAAGTTGAATAGCCTTAGGGATACAATCAATGGCAATCTGATTGGTCGAGAAACAACTCTTGGTCAAATGTCTTCCAAGCCAGAAGGATGAATTCTATGATCCAACTGAGGATTTCGAGCATCCGCAACATATTGAATCAACAGACTCAAAAGGATGGTGACAAAGGATGCCAATAAGATTACTAAACTTATGGGATTATCCATAATGCAAGCAAGCAAGAATTTTAATAACAACAGGTTGTTGAGGATCATCGAAAGATCGAATAGTATTTCAAAGACTTTTGTGAAACATATGAACAACTGGGAGAAAAAAATCCTCAATATGTGTGAGGATTAATTTGTAGGTGTATTCAGGCGACAAGGAACTGCAATGCAGTGGGCACAAAGGATTCTCGGAACAACGACAAGTATTTCGGGGTATCTTGTAATAACAAGAGCAACTGGGATGAAGGTATGAGCGACAAGGATATGCAGTTAGTCATAGGGGCTTATCATTGGTAGGGAATTGCAAACGCGATGAGCACGAGTTATTGGAATAACATCGGAGAGTATCTTCAGGGTCTTCTGGTGAATCAAGCCATCACCTGGAATGACGGGGTTCTTCGAGTGGAAGTAGTTACGAGATCCTAGTGTTAGAGTTAGCAAAATAATTTAACCCGAATAGAAGAGAGATCAGAGTCCCAGAGAATAGACGAGGAGTAAAAGATCCTAATACCACCCAATGGCGACGTGGGCCCGTATGACACACAGCCATGTTAGTAAAAGTTTTTTTAGTGACTAGACTCAACTTCGGCCAAGGAGTTGGAAAGGGGGCTATCTACAGGCAGTCGGCTCTGATACCAACTTGTGACACCCCCGATTCAATCGTACACTAATCATACACGCAAACGTGTACGATCAAGATCAGGGACTCAAGGGAAGATATCACAACACAACTCTAGACAAAAATTAGAATAATACAAGCTTTATATTACAAGCTAGGGGCCTCGAGGGCTCGAATACATCATCTCGAAAACACAAGAGTCAGCGGAAGCAACAATATCTGAGTACAGACATAAGTTAGACAAGATTGCCTTAAGAAGGCTAGCACAAAAGCAACATCGATCGAAAAGGCAAGGCCTCCTGCCCGGGAGCCTCCTAACTACTCCTGGTCGTTGGCGGCCTCCACGTACTAGTAGGCACCCTCAGTGTAGTAACAGTCGTCGTCGAAGGTGGTGTCTGGATCCTGGCCTCCATCATCTGGTTGCAGCATTCAGGAAGAATGGAAAGAGGTGGAAAAAGGGGAGCAAAGCAACCGTGAGTACTCATCCAAAGTACTCACAAGCAAGGATCTACACTACATATGCATCGGTATCAATGAAACGGGTAGTATATGTGGACTGAACTGCAGAATGCAAGAAGAGAAGGGGAAAGCCTAGCCTATCAAAGACTAGCATCTTGAAGCGTCTTGCAGCATCAGAAGAGATAAGAGTAGCATAAAGTAAAGTAGTAGTAGTAGTGTTATCAACCTCGGCTAGAGATCCTTTCTCGACTCCCTGCGAGAAAGCAATCCCAGAGCCATACTATCCACCTATCACCTCAAGTATCCAATTCTAGTTGTATCGATCGGGATACAACTCCAAGTGTCCGTTACCGTAGGACAGGCTATCGATAGATGTTTTCTTCCCTGAAGGGGTGCACGAACTTATCCACCACGCTCGCTTAACTCTGGCCGGACACACTTTCCTGAGTCATGCCCGGCCTCGGCCAAACTATATGCCTTAACCCGACCTAGGCTTAATAGAGAGGTCAACACGCCGGACTAAACCTATGCCCCCAGGGGTCATGGGCCATCGCCCCGGGAACTCTTGCACATTGCGTACACGGCCGGTGAGCAGACCTAGCTACCTCCTTCAAAAAGGCAGGTGCTTAAGCAGTCCAACCCGACGCGTGTTGCTTAGTTACTGGCGTCTATTAAGCTTCGACTGATGCATACGACGCAGAACGCCTATACAATGCCCACATGATGGTTAGTGCTATTAGGCCAGAGGCCCCTCGGATCAAATATCCAAACTGTTAGTGTGGTGATAGTGCGGTCATGAGCAGAGACTCACGAAAGATGGGACCCCGTCGCCCCGTCTCGAGGACTTGCGGCAAGGGCTAAGAATGCCCGGCCACGCCCCGTATTCAACTCTCGGGTACCCTCCAGGTCAACCCGACTCCACATCACTCGCGGGTACCCCTCAGTGTCAACCCGCCTTTCCAAGCAACAATTGTAAATTCCAAGTATCCTGTGTCCAAACATCAAGGGGAAACCCCGAGGAATCATCCCCGGTGAATTCCACTCGATGTAATCATCAAGGTGAACGTAAGAGGATCCACCCTCGAGGTTCACACTTGAGGGGTTGCACGACAGAGTCGTATCAGAAGTGGTTAAGGTGGAATCACCCTCGATGACCACGACCGAATAGCTACACTACAGGGTTAACATCAGAAGTGCTAATGAGGTCTCACCCTCGGCACTCGATAGTAACCTAGTAGTGTCGAGCAATTAAGGGGAAAGTGATGTGCGGTGCCGGGGCCTGGTCTTCGATCCCGTTGATCGGGTCTTCGATGATGAAGCAGGGGCAACAAGGACAAGGTGTGGGTCACGGATGGATCACTAACCAACCTATACTAAGCAGTTTAGGATAAGCAGGTAGGTAATAGTAACCAGGTTACAAAAGCAGGCGATGCATCAGAATAGGAGCAAACCATTACAGTAGCAAAATCTAATGCAAGCATGAGAGAAAGGAAATGGGCGATATCGGGATCATCAAAGGGGGGGCTTGCCTGGTTGCTCAGACAAGAAGTGTTGGAAATATGCCATAGAGGCAATCATGTATGATGACATTTCCTATGTGTTTATGAATAAAGATAGTCCTTGGACATTATCAATGATGTATATCAGCAAGTACGTGACTTGTTTGTGGGACTATGCATTGTATGATGATTGTCCTAAAAGGTCCCTAGTCGAAAGGGCTGTGTGGATGCGCAACCGACTAGACTAGCATATGACACGGTCGATGGCTTTGTCTCACTAGCCATGGAGCACTAGATGCTAACCGGATAAAATGGACATGGAAAGATCTAGTCGGATTCGACATAGTCAGATCCGGTAGAGATAAGGTCCGAGTCGGACAGACCCAACTATGAGACGCAACGATATGTCATCTGTGAGTCCCTAGTACAACATAAGTTCTATGTCCTAAGACCTGAGCTGGCGCATGTACTCGGGATGGTGACAGACTTGCTTTGGGCCGACCAAACGCTACTCCGTGACTGGGTAGTTACAAAGGTAGGTTACAGGCTTGTCCAGACCCATGCTGCGAGACATGGTCAAGCAAGATGGGATTTGCCCCTTCGATCAGGAGAGATATACTCTGGGCCCCTCGTGTGATCCGACCAGGATAAGCATGGCCATGCGACAAGGATTATGAGATAATCCAGATAGTGGTCAGCATCACTGGAACGAGAAAGAGGTCGGGCTAGCACAAGGATGACAGACTCGCCTTGAGCTCGACAACATATATCGTGTGGTAAAAGGAATGGGCGTGTGATGTACAGGTTCGCTAACCAGCTTCATAGTCTTCTTGGCCTTTGGCATGCCTTGCTAGAGGCCGCTACCAACCGTGCAGTTCGGAGGTGATCCAAACTGCGACCAAGCCGAATTGAACCTAAGGGGTCGCACACTTAAGGGAAGGAACCTACGAGGTCCGATCAGGGGACACTGGTCGGATGTGACCCGAGTTGTATCCAGAGTGTGGCCGAGTAGACTTATGGGCTTTAGGGTCCGTGCGAGGCCCAAGTGTTGAGCCTGCGACGGACGCCTATATAAAGTGGAGGTGCCGCACACTCATGAGGCTGATCGCTTCGGCGTTGTCACTAGGGTTTGCATGTCTTGCGAATAGACAACTCCACTCGCCGCCGACTGTGTGATCGGACCTAGCAGTCCACCACACAGTGTTCCTCCTGCACGCGCGGATACCGTTGGAGGTGGTGCACCTGCGCCGCTCCGGCGAACCTGTACGTGGGAACTGACGACCGGCTGTTCGAGGGAGATCGGATGAGGAGGAGACGATCCACGCGGACACGCTGCCCAACTCTTCTTCCGCTACATAGCACTGCGCGTCTAGTGGTAACGATCTGTGATCCATCTCCCGTAGCATGTTCCTGGTTGTTCTGCGCGTAGGAAAATGAAAATTTGCATTCGACGCACCCTGTCGTAGAACCCAACAGCGGTATCAGAGCCTCTGCTACATGATTTGGATTCAGATCGTATGCATATTAGATATGTGGAGGCGGCAGATGAGATCTGTCGTCGTTTATGAGATTGGCTATGTGCACGGTTGATGAGCTCAACTACACATGGGGATCGATGAGGCTATGTTTTCTGTCAATCGAGATCGATGAGGTCGTGACACGATCTACCCCCACCGGTCATGTGTCCACCATCGGGGTTAACAGTGAAACATAAATCCGAATCGGATTCGCGATGATCGATAAGATCGGTCAGATCAGATAATTCGGCGTGATCGGAGTTCAGATGTGATCTGTGATTTCCGAAAACGTTGGTCGCTGCCCGGCGTATGCGTAGCGCCTTGTATTTCGTACCCGACACACAAACCGGTAGAATGCGATTCTATGCATAACTTTGTTTTGCAGGGTTTGATGTGAATAGTATGGCTCATGTGTATGTGATGCATGTGTGTAATTTATACATGGCCTGTGTGTCATGTTTGTCAGCCGTCAGGAGCTAGAGTGCTGTCATTATATTTGTATAATGACCTGCGTGTCTACTAGTGACTCTATGTAAATTCATTACTAGTTGTAGTAGTTGGATAATAGAGATCAGGTTGGTGGCTTGGCGTCCGGGCATGACAAAAAAGATGGAGTTCCTAGATGGTCATCAGAGTCGGAGCCGACCTGGAAGAACGTCCATGAAGGAGCCATACTATTTCACAATATATGTTTATTTGTGATTGTTATGCTTCTTTGTTTCTATGCATGTTAGAATGGTAGAAAGATCCCTCATTTAATATAAAGCGAATTGACATCCCCGATGTTGCACCTTCGCACGTCAACTACGTCTGGTAGTGAGCTCATAAAATTGAGGTGCTGCTGGGTGTCCTTGAACTGAAGTGTTCGTGTCGGACACGGACATGCACTACATCAGGTTAACTTGACAAGGCTATCAAAATGGTTTTGGGCCTTGAGGCAAAGAAGGTTGGGGGCCGGGTGTAACATCCCAAAATTCTAAATTTTGGAATGTTATAATAAATAGATAGATTTGATGGATTGTTGGATTGATTGACTGAAAGTGAGTGAATTCGAAACTTTTTGAAAGTTAAATGAGAGGGAATAAAAGGACTTCCCAAACTTTCATTTTTGCATTTATGATCTTCGTGAATTCAAATTCTTTTCACCACAAAACCCTCGAGAGAAGATGACATGACTTCTTCCATTTATTTAAATGACAAGGGGTGTTGAAAATATTTGAATTTCATTTGAAAATATTTCCAATTCAGAAACTTTATGCAACTCAATGATTTTCACGAGCGAAGATAAAATGACTTCTTCAAAACATATGAAATATGAGTTGGGAGTTTCAAAGGATCAAATTCAAAGTTCTTTTAAATTTATTTTCAATTTAGAGTTATTTGAGTTATATTCAAATTATTTTTCTCCAAAAATAAAATATATGGAAAATAGGGTAACATGATTCCATACAACAAAAAATTTGAGAGAAATAAATTTGAAGTCATTTTGGTATTTTTAAAATGATTTCTATTGGACCAGTAGCACTCTTTGAATTATCTGAATTTGTGAGGATTTTATTTGGCATTATAAAAATGTCCAAGTTGTAGGAAATCTTTTTCTAAAAATTTTGATATATTATATGCCTATATAATATATTTGTTTATTTCTGTTTTATTTGTAAGAGAAAATGTTTAAAAGAAAAACAAAAAAAATATTTTCTCCTCCGACTGGGCCGGCCCAGCCGAAGCCCGGCCAAGGCCCAGCTCCGCGCCGCCTCCCTCCCGTACCCGACAAGGACTCCTCCCGAGTCCGCCGCCGCGCCGCCATGGCCGCCGTGCCACCTCCGGCCTCCTCTGCCCCCTTCCCCAAGAAGCTCCTCCCCGGCCCTCTTTAAAAGTCGCAGCTCCGCCGCCCCTTCGCCCTACCGCACTCGCCGCCTGCTGCCGCATCGCCGTCGCCGTCGCTCGCATCTCGCCGCCGCCGGCGAGATCCGCCAGGACCGCCGCCGCCTTGCTGCTCCGCCGCCTGCTGCTCGCCGCCGCCCCGCGCAGCTAGCAGACGCCGCCTGTGCCGCTCGCCTTGCCCACACGCCACCGTGGCCGCTCGCCGTCGCCTCACCGGAAACCGCCGCCGTCGCCGTTGCCGTTGACCCGCCGTGGACCAGTAAAAACTACCCGGTCCGATCCGGTTTATTTTCAGTTTCGTTTTTTTCCCATTAAACCCGGTTTTGTTTTATTAACCTAGTTATTTAGTGGATGTTCGCTAGGTTAGATCTGTTAGTGAACGCTTTCGTTCATTTGGACTCTGTAGCGAGCGTTCGCTTGATAGTTTTTTCTTTTTCTTTTATTTTCTGTCCAGGGACCTATTTGTAGTAGTTTCTTTTACAGATTAGTCCATGTATTTCAATCGATCACATCTTTTTACCCGTTTGTCCAAATCCAACGAAACCAACGCCCACTTCTTCGTTATGATCTCCCCTATCCAGTAATCCAACTCAAACATGTTTTTGAAAATTTAAAATTTGAATTAGACCAGATTTGAATTCGAACTTCGTTTGATCATAATTTGAGTTTTATAACTCCGATTTAGTTGATTCTTTTTGCAAATCGAAGCTCTTGACCTAAACTTTCTGATAAGGCCAAATTCACATAATTTTGGTAATGTTAGAAAAAAAATTATGTTGCAAGAGCTATTTTCTTGGTTTTGATGTTTTCCGAATCAACTTCTTCGATCTTTCTGGTCTTTTGAATGATTGCTTATGCGTGGTTACTATTGCTTGCTTACGATAGATTGACCGGAGTGTGACCAGTCGATCTATCCAGAGTTTTGAATGCGAATCATCTTCATCAACATTGCAGGCAAGTTCACACTTTGATCATATCCCTTTTCATACCCAGTTTTATGCATTAGTTTCAACCCTCAAACATTGCATGAGTAGGATTGATAACATGTGGGTATTGGAAAGTAGTTTATGAGGTAGGAACCTATTTCCCTACATTCAAACCTTGGGAGTTACTTTTACATTATGCTTATATTGCCATGCTATGCTCGTAGACGTGGATTGGGTTTTGAGAGTATCCATGACAGATGTGAGATTGTTAATTAATGGTTTATTTAAGGTGGCAACTTAAACACACATCTGGGTGGATTGAGGTACCTGGGTATTCCAGGATTGCCTGTCTAGGTACCTGGGTACTCCAGGATTGCCTGTTTTGTTATGGACCACCACCCAGGCTCAAAGGGATCATGAGATTATTCATACTAGAAACTTCCGTGTGCAGCGACAAGCCATTATGGGCTCTGGCATAGTTGATTAATTCATGCGAACTCTTACCGGGTAGACTAGCAGATGTAGGGGAAAGTAGGTGTATCGGTCTATCCAACGTAAGGTGCTAGCGCTTCTAAAAGACTATGTCTCGGTCATCCGTTTCTCAAACACCATGTAGTGCGAGAAATCCAACGGAGGCGATCGAGTCTTGTGGGGAAAAGTGCGCAAACCTCTGTAGAGTGTACAAACTAATCAGGATTAGCCGTGTCCCCGGTTATGGACATCTTGAGTATGTAGTTCTTGGATTATCCTGTTGATATCATCATGTTACTTTAAATAATTTGTTGGGTTTTAATGATGATGCTTAATTGGGATTGAGAATGCTGTCAACCATTCTCAATGTTTAACAACCACCATGATAGTTAAATAAAATTTATTCCTTTGTAGTAGGGAAAAATTGGCTTTTCGGCAAAACATTATAACCATAGAGCTTTTCCACCAGCCATATATGCATGTAGTGATAGCCATTGTTCATCATTTTCCTTATGGTGTGAATTTGCCAGTACATTCAATGTATTGACCCGTTTCCGGCTGCAACGTCTCATGTTGCAGGTTTCTTACGATGAGTAAGTGTTACGTTAGGGTTACGATTTCTACAATCAACTTTGCCATTGGTGTTGATGGGAATCCACAACCTTGTTGCTTCCGCTATATGGATTGAGGTAATAGTATTTACGTTACTTTATACATGTGATTTACCTCTGTTATAAATCCTTCGAGTACTGTGTGTGTCAGCATACCGACCCAGGGATGACACTTAAGCACAGAGACTTGATCCATTCGGGTTGGTTCGCTACAAGATGGTATCAGAGCACATGTTGACTGTAGGACGTGACCCTAGAAACTGGCAAGCCCCTAGGAAAGATTTTCTCTACAACTTTCTTTTCAAAAGATCTTTTAGCTCTCTTCTCTTCTGAGCTTATTCAAATATTCCCTTTTAGTGAGACTATACCCTATCCCTTTTGACCACTCGAAGATTCGACTGATGAGACCACTCCAAGAAGTACAAGATATCGGACAAACACGACCACTACGGAATGAAGGAGATTTTACCATACATTATGATAATGGAAACTACAATGGTTGAAGACTCCGAAGACTAGGAGATTTTGAAGGCTCTAAGGAATCCCCAGATTTTTATGACCTAAGAAGGCTACCCTTATGAAACTTGGCAGACTATGGAAGCTGTCACTATCCGAGATCAAGGTGTATCGGAGAAAGACCGGAACATGGAGTTTTAAAACTCAAAGATTTTGTCAAGACAACCCTAAGACAGGAGATATCAACTATGGAGAGATAGCTCATGGAAATGACAAGAGCAGAAACACGGCTATCTATGAGGTTATCACCCGCTTATGATATTTTCACCATGCTGGGTTAAGCATGCATATGCATGGAAGGATTGGATGGTAGAAGGCTGATGGAGCACCTATCAGCAAGAGATGAAGTTTTAACCTTAGATGGTGTATCACCAGGATCTGGAGAATTTCATCAGGAGTTTTAAGATGGACCTTCAGGAAGCTATAATTGACAAAGAAGTATTTCGTGAAGAACTCAGGACCCAGAAGCTGAAAGTAGCCAAGCTGGAGGAGCAAAACCTCGAGACATAGGAGATTCGTCAGGAATGGAAGGACCATAGTGCCATGGTTCATGTCAAGGATGTTGAAACCCAGAAGTTTGGAACGCAACTCCAAAAATATTAAAGGATGTCACGAGGTAGAGATGATCTGGCAAAAGAACCGGAGAAAGACAGGCATGATCAGAAGAAACCATCGAAGACAGGAACAAGACTTGAAGAGTTTGGCGACGTTGACCATTAGAAGACCAAACCCCTGTTATATACCGACGTTAGATGCGACGTTTGTGAGCTGTCATTTGTTTGATGTTTTTTTCTGACAGCCATAAATAAAATCTGCCTTTTCAAAACTTTTGTTTGTATTGTGTGCATCTCTCTCTCCCTCTCTCTTATCCCACCCCAAACCCATGGACCCAATAGAGGATGAATGGAGATGAGCTTATTTTCTAGACCGATGAGTCAATTGGAGACAGACCGATGGATTCAGAACCTGGAGGATCATATGGAGAATAACCCCCTATAGTCTGAAAGGATATGACCCAGCATGCTCTTCGGTGCTTTGAAAGAGGGGCTACTACTTGGTGGAGGATGTACCAAACCGTGAATGGATGGCAAAGAGTAACCACTTGGAAAGAATTTAAGTTGACTCTGCTAAAGTCTCGGCTTGTGTCCGAGAAGTTGAAGCCTTATGGAAATGACATGGAGAAACCTGGTGCATGCAAGCTTTGTGGAGAAATAGGACATAACCATAAAGAACACTAGGATGTATACCCTCATAAGTAGGGGATTACCAAAGGAGTTAGTCGAGGATCTCAGGGAACTTTGGTTGGAGATTGTTTCCAAAGGTTTTGTTGTAGCAATGGAAGTTCAGTCTACATTGTTGGGAAAGACTCGTGAAGCTCAGAAGGATGGCAAAGAGATTGCTGAGGTAAAAGAGAGGATGAGCAAAGGAAAGGCCGAAGGTTTTCGGAAGGATGAGCACGACACCTTATGGTTCAAGGACCGTGTATATGTGCCCAATAATGCAAAGATCAGGAAGATAATACTTCAGGAGGCTCATGACTCACCATACTCGATTCGCCCTGGAAACACCAAGATGTATTTGGATTTGAAGGAGTGTTTCTGTTGGACCGGTAAGAAGAAGGATATTGCAGAGTATGTAGTCGTAGGTGATGTATACTAGAGAGTAAAGGCAGAGTAACAAAAGCCAACCGGATTACTATAGCCTATGCCGATACCCGAATGGAAGTGGGATAAGCTTGGCATGAATTTCATTACCGGATTTCCCAGAACCCGAACGGGATATAATTCTATCTGGGTAGTAGTGGATCGCTTGACCAAAGTGGCTCACTTTATCCCAGTGAAAACCACCTATATAAGTGCGAAGTTGGCCAAGATATATTTGACCAGGATTGTATGTCTGCATGGAGTTTCGAGGACCATCGTATCAGATAGAGGAACACAATTTACCTCAAAGTTTTGGAATCAGCTACACCAGACTTTGGGTACTAGGCTAGAGTTCAGTACAGCCTTTCATCCGCAGACATATGGATAGACCGAGAGAGTCAATCAGATTCTAGAGGACATGTTGAGAGCGTGTTCGCTAGATAATGGATCTAGTAGGGATGATAATCTACCTTATGCGAAGTTCTCATACAACAACAGTTACCAAGCCAGTTTGAAGATGGCCCCTTTTGAAGCTTTGTATGGGGGAAGGATCCAGACAACGTTGATGTGGGAAAAAGTTGGAGACCGTCAGTTGTTTGGACCAAATGTGATCAAGGAGTCAGAAGAGAATGTTAAGATGATTCGAGATAGACTGAAGGTAACTCAGTCCTGGCACAAGAGTTATGCAGACTAAAAAAAACGCAAGGAGGTACTCTATGAAAATTGGAGACAGAGCATGTCTTCGTGTGTCCCCTCTGTGAGGAGTTAAAACGATTTGGAGTGAAGGCAAAGTTAGCCCCGAGATTTGTAGGACCATACCGAGTTTTGGAGCGTATGGGAGAAGTGGCCAAGCAGTTGGAGTCACCCGAAGGACTGTCAGGAGTTCATGATGTGTTTCACATTTCCCAGTTGAAGAAGTGCCATGCAGAGATGGCCAATATTCCCCTGTAAGGATGCTTGACCCATGGAAAGGAGAATGATATACCACGAAGTGGATTTTTTTAAGTATAAGTTTTTATCTCGGTATGTGGGATATCCCACGAGCATGAAGAGATGAATTACGATTGGATATAAAGGAGGTATGATGTTGGAAATGTGGATCAATGGAAATTCCATGATGAGTCTGAGTAATCCCATCTGAGTTTGGTGCCAATCGAAGGAAGGACGACATTACAATTGGATGGATTTAAGAATACTAGGAAGTTGGAAGTTGGAATAATGATCAGTTGCCTGATGATGAGTTCAAGGTTTGCAAGTGATGAGATGCGCCATAACCCACAGGCCCCAGGACCTGCCAAGAAGCAAGCACACTCTTGCTGAAGGAAAAACCTTGGAAGAAGTTACGATTTTATCGACAGACGATCTCATAGGAGTTTACGCAAAACCTGAGAATTGTGAAGGAACGATAGGTGTTTGTTTGGCTTGCAGAATCAATGGATTTATCCGAACTTGGTTCGTCGACAAGAGAAATTCTGCAATGCTTGTGAGGATGACAGAGTGTTAGAATGCGAGTGTCGGGGGGAATCGGCTTCCTCGAACACCTATGGGGACCGAGCCCCTTACTGGTTCGGCGGGGGGCGGAGGTTGCACAAAGAGTAGATCGAGGCGCTGCACACGAGGGATTTTACCCAGCTCCGGGCCGCAAAGATGTGTAAAAGCCTACTGCTGCTTGGTGGATTGTATTGTGTTCTTGCTCGGGAGCGCGTGGTGCTACAGTACACACGAGCTGCTGGCGAGGTCGAGCGTGACGATGGGTCTCCTCCTCCTCTCCTACGTGCGCATGGGGCCTCCTTTTATATGCTCAAGGGGTTACCCACAGGTGGCAGCGTAGGCTTGACGGCGGGGGACAAGGGCATTAAATGCCCGTCCGTATTGCCCAGATGGTGTAGGGAAGTGGACCGTCAGGAGCGCCACCGTTTGCCACGATGGCTACTCTGTCAGCTTCGCTTCGCCACCGCATGCCCCTGGCTGCACAGCCTCCCGCCACGTGCGCCTGGGATGCCCACCAGAGCGACACGTTGGTGGGTGAGCTGGAGCGCAGGCACGAGGTGGTAACTTGCCGCGGCAAGTGCCTTGCCGCGGTGGATGTCTCGTCGCGTCCGGGAGCTTGTTGCTCACCGGGCCTTGCCGGGGCGCGGGGCGCGCCGCGGCAGAGTCCTTGTCGTGCCGTGGATGGCCTTCCCGGCAAGCTCCTCTTGTCGGGGTCTTGTGCTTCGAGTGGTAGTCCCGGCAAGCTCCTCTTGCCAGGGCCTCGCTCTCTTCGGGTGGCCTTCCCGGCAAGCTCCTCTTGCCGGGGCCTTGGCTCAAATACTTTGTTCTTAAATGGCCCAAGAGGGGACCATGGAGGGTCTTGGCGATCGCCTGGCAGGCCTTGCCACGGGGTGCTACGACTGCCCGTGCACAAGTTCGGGGTACTAAGGTACCCCTATTTTAGTACACCGACAGGAGCCCCCGGGCCTGGGCCATACACGGTGGCGAGCGCTGTTGGGCCAGTCCCAAAACAGTGCACGCGCACGCGCGGCCTGGGTCACGCTGCATCTTTTTTCTGCGCCCACCACGTCCTCCCCGAGCGGCGCGCGTCGAATGCGGCATCGTGGGGAGAGGCGTACGTGACGTGGGTGGCGTGCGCGGGGCTGAGCCCCGCAGGCGCGCATCACGTCGCAGGCGATTTATTTGTTCGGAAAGGCGAAACGCGCCCCCTCCTCCCCTTATAAGCAGGGGAGACGGGGGCAGTCCGCCCACCCGCCAGTTGCGATTCCTCGAAATCCTCCGCCACTTCCCAAGAGAAGCAGCACTCTGCTCCCCTTCCGCCGCCACCTGTGCTACCGACGCCGTCGACCTCCCTCCCTCTTTCCGCCATGGCCCCGAAGGGCGACAAGGGAAAAGGGAAGGCCGTGAAGTCGGCCGAGGCGCTGCGGCTCGAGGCGCAGCGAAAGGAGCAGGCGGTCTTCCCCCCTGAGCTCGATGCGTGGGTCCTGAGGGAGGAATACTACCTCTTCTGGTCGGCGAGGACGCGAGCGCATCCGCGCACGAGGGTTCTTCCCGGCATCGCCCAGAAGGAGTATCCGACCGGGTATCCCTTCTTTGCTCTGTTCTTCTATTGCGGGCTCTGCCCGCCCTTCTCTGAATTTTTCTGCGACATCATGAACACCTACGGGTTCCACCTTCTCGATTTCACCCCCAATGTTGTCTTGACCATGGCAATCTTCGCACATCTCTGCGAAAATTTTGTCGGAGTCTTTCCAAACGTAGCTCTCTTCCGCCACTTCTTCACGCCTCGAGTAGAGAGAGGAGAGCCCCTCTCCGGCGGGATCGCCTGGATCTCGAAGCCCGGCAAGAAAGATGCTTATCTGGAGGGAGAGCTCCGCAGCAAATGGGAGGAATGGAGGGCAGACTGGTGCCTGATCGTCGAGGAGAACCCGCAGCCATTCACCGCCGTGCGCCAAACCCCTGTGGTGCGCGGCAGGGATTCGAGCGACGTGGCCCCGGACGACGACAAGCTGCGGATTGCCGTCACCCGGATCCTGCGGCTCAGGCGTGCCGGGCTCACAGTTGGCGCCGTCGGCGCAGATTTCCTCCGCCGCCGCATCGCTCCCCTGCAGGAGAAGAGGAGGCCTGCCTGGGAGTTCCATAATGCGGCGGATATCATGAGGCTGCGGCCTGGCCTCAACTTCAATTTCACCGTCTTGGAGCTTGACGAGACGCTCAGGGCGCTGTTCAAGCACGACCCCGACCACCCCGAGTGGTTCAGGCTGCCGCGAGGCGTCGTCCCGTTGTGCAACAATTCGTCGCTCAGCCGCATCCTTGCAATGATGCCGCTATGCGACTCGCACGGGATCGACCCCACTTGGCAGGAGCCCGCCGACAACGTCGTGCGGGCGTTCTTCGACGACCTGGTGGAGAGGCCAGTCGATGCCGACGAGCAGAGGGGTCTCACCCGCGACACCACCGACGCGTAGTTGGCGTACATCGCCTCCAGGATGGAGGAGGCCGCGGCAGCCGCGGCCGCGGGCGAGTTCGGCTTCCAATTGGCGGAGGCGGACGCAACGGAGGCGGAAAGCCTTGCCGATCGAGGGGAGTTTGCCGGCGAGAAAGAGCTTGCCGGGCACGATGCCGAGGGCGAGCCTGCCCAGGACACGAGCGGCTTGCCGGAGGTCGGCGCCTCTTCCTCCCGCCCCGCGGGCAGCTCGTCGCAAGCAGAGCCCCCTGCCCAGCCACGGAGGCGTCTCCGCAAGGCTGGGGAGGTGGTGCGGAAGACGAGCCCACAACCGCAGCGCTACGTGACGCGCTCCTCTGAGGCAGCAGGAGCGGGGTCTTCGCGGGCCGCGGCTTCTGCTCCTGCCGCTTCTCGCGCCGCGGCGGCAGCCGGAGCGGAGTCCTCTACTGCTCCCGCTAAGCGGCCACGGGAGCCTACTCCCCCGCCTCCCCGCGCCAGGAGCAAGTCGGTCTTCGACTTCTCCGCGCTTAGCTCCGATGAGGAAGAGGGAGAGGAGTAAGATCCCCGCTGTCCTTGCGTCTCTTCAATTCTTGTAGTTGTGCCTCGCATCTCGTTTTCTTTCCTCCGAATTTGGTCCTTTACAGGACTCTGGCTCAGAGGGTGGCAAAGAGAGCCAAGGTCCCAGTGGTCATCCTCGACGACGAGCCCTCCGTGGCGGCAGGGGGTGCGCCTGAGATGACCTTGCCGGGCCCACCAACTAATCCTCAGAGCAGCCCCCAGCGTAAGCATATGACTTGCTTCCTGTCATTGGGCGCGCCCGGGTGCCCTTCGCTTTTCTTGACATTGGGCTGACGATTTGTGTAGGAGCAGAGCGACCCCACCAGGAGCGTCCGGAGACCGCCCCCGACAAGCCACCCGCTACAACTACAGCGCCAAGGGGGAGCTCCCCAGCGAGGGAGCTGTCCCCGGCAAGGGAGCAGTCTCCAGCGAGGGAGCAACCCCCGGCAAGGGAGCAGTCCCCGGCAAGAGAGCCGTCTCCGACGAGGGACGATGCCGGCAGCCCCTTGGCAGCGGAGACCGCGACGGCAGACCCTGGCCCAGGTAACCTTCTTGCCTCGAAACTCCCCTGGGGTTCTTGTTCTTCGGATATTTGCTTGACTTCTCCCCCTCCTACGGCCTTCAGACCCGCCCGCAACGGACCCGATGGAGACCGAGGTCGTCGTCGAGGATGACGCGCGCGGCCATACCGACGACGTGGCCGCCATCGGGGAGGTGGAGGGTGCTGAAGATCCGGTCGGCGAAGATGCCGCCGAGGCAGCCGCGGGTGAGGGGGCCGGCGATCGTACTGACGGCCCTGAGGCCGCAGGAGCGCCAGGCGCTGCGCCGACCGCCGATCCCGCATCTGCAGCGGCGTCGGGCCCCGAGGAGGCCCAGCCAGGCGCCTACCTGAAGGCCGGCGACGATATCTTCATCAAGCTCCCCTGGGAGTCGACTTCCAGGGCGCCGGTCGAGGGGAAGGCCTTGGATGGAGAGGTGCTCGCCTCCGCCGGGCTGACGCTGGTTGACGCGCCAAGCAGCAGCGGCGGCGAGCCTGAAGAGGAGCGGCTGCTCCGGAAGCTGGTGTCGCTCTACCGCGCCCGACAATCCCAGGTAGAACACCGGGAAGCGCTTGTCGCGAAGGCGGGAGCGGACATGGAGAAGCGCGCCGGGGAGCTCCGCGAGCTCAACCAGGAGGCCCTTCGTTCCAGGGCGGAGGAGTGAAGGCAGCTCGACGAGGCGCGGACGGCCTTCCTCCTCGAGAAGCCAGAAGCTGAAGAGCAGCAAAGGCTTGCCGCCGCAGGGCTGGCCGCGCGGGAGGGCGAGCTGGTGCAGCAGAAAGCCATCCTCGCCAGCCACGAGGAGGAGGTCGCCGCACGCGAGCAAGCGCTCGGCGGAGCCCTCAAGGAGGCGCGAGATGCTGCCGCGGCTGCCGAGACCGTCAAGGAGGCATTGGAGGCGAGGGTGGCGCAGCTCGACACCGACCTCAAGGCGAGCGGCGAGGAGCTCGCCGCGCTCAAGCAGGAGCGCGAGAAGGGTGCCCACACCCTTGGTGAGCTGCAGGGCTGCTTCGCCGAGAAGATCAAGGAGCTCGACGCCGCCAAGGACTCCAACGCCAACCTCGAGCTGAAGCTGGACACCTTGTCCAAGGCGCTGGACAGCACCAAGGAGCAAGAGGTGGCCTTGCGGAAGGAGGTCGCGGACAACGAGGCGTTGTTGGAGAGCGCCGCGGTCACCCAGAACGAATTCAGGGCGATGGTGGAGCAATGGACCGAGGGCCTCGTGGACATAGCCGCCTCCATCGACCAGGAGCTGACGCTGCTGGGGATGGAGGGTCACGAGTACCCCACTGACGAGAACGTCCCACCCAGCGCCAAGCTCACTTCGTTCTTCAAGGGTGTGGTGGCGGCCCTCAAGCATCTCCGGAATGCGTTCCCAGAGCAGCTGGCCGGCAAGACGCGCGAAGCCGTCGCCGGAGCCCTCGAAAAGGTGTTGGTGAAGGTCGTCTTCCGCAACCCCGGCATCAGGCTCACCAACGTCCTCAAATCCCTGTCGGCAGAGGCCGACCTTGAGGAGATCAGGGCCCTCGTCGCGCCCATAGTGGATAAGGTGGCCGGGATCAAGAGGATCGAGGGCGACCGTGTGGACTAGGCCGCCTCCCCTTTCCTTTTCTTGTCGCTGCTGGCCAAGTCATGAAGGCGATTCATTAGGGCTGCGACAAGCTTGCCTTTGTAATATAACTCTATCTTAGGTACTGACTGCACTGTTATTTCCTCTACTTGACTCCGTGCTTTGTATGTTTTTGCCCTACGCTTCTGGGGACTTGTCGGCGTAGGCCTCCGCCTTACCGCGGGCTTTGAGTGCGGGACATCAGCAGCCCGCCAGCGGCGCCACTACCGGCAAGAAACCTTGTCGCGGCTAGCTGCAGCTCACTTAGATTGTTGAGCAGGCTCAAAGCAAAGTAAGTGTTGCGACTGCAGTCGCAGCACACTTAAGCTGCTGCGCGAGCTCGAAACAAAGTAAGGATGGCACTCTGGTTGTAGCACACTTAAGTCGTTGAGCGGACTCGAAACGAAGTAAGGGCGCAACTAGCCACGAACCGGTCCCTTCGTGCACAGGTTTTCCATACAAAACACGGTCGTTCGAGGAAGATAACCTCAAAAATTTAAAAACTCAATTGCTCAAGCTATGGCAACTTAGCTTTTCCGTGGCTCGCTGCTCGGCAAGGTCGCTTTCCGGCAGGGCGAGGCATGGGGCTCGCCGTCGCTTACCGGGGGTCAGTGCTGCACAGAGTGTCAGATAATGCATGCAAAGAATAAAGAGCATGAGATCGACAAAGTGCGCGGAGCACATGAGCCCAATCTGCGCACAGGGTCTGCGCCTGGCTCTGTACAAAGGTTCACATGCAACAGCGGCAAGACTTTGTACAGAAGGGTGGTTGCCGGACGGGGTCTGACAACCGCGCCTTACGGGCGAAACTTACGAAGATGCCCAACGTTCCAGGAGTTGCTCACCGGAGTGGTATCTTCGGTCTCAAGGCGGACAGCGCCAGGCCTATCGACTCGTTTCACCCGGTAAGGGCCTTCCCACATTCCCGGGACTTCTGGCACTAACTTTGCGGCTATAAAAGCGGCGCAAAGCTTGCTGGTAGCGAGCAGCTCGCACAGCGGCATGAAGACGGTCCTCCTCGAGGAGCAGCGCGTCATCTTGACGCAGCTGCTCTCGCTCGAGCTCAGCGTGAGCGAGCACTCGAGGTGGCCCGTACGCGAGATCCGTGGGGCTATCTGCCTCCACTCCATGGAATAGAGTGAAAGGTTGCCTGGTATGACCAGGGCTTGCCTGCGCCGAGGGGCGTCGGCGCAGGTTTGGACGCCGCATCACGAGGTCGATGCATATTCGGGCGCCGTGGCGCCATGAGCTGGTTCGACGACGCCCATCCCGTCGCCGGCGCCGTCCCCACCACCTGTTCGCTCCAAGGGCCGCGGGTTCGACGCGAACGGACCAGCCACCTCCGGAGCCTTCCTCTTCGGTGGCATGTCGATGAAGATGACGGGGATCTAGCTGGTGCAGATGCCGGATCAGGTTCGCACAACTTCGACGCCCCCCAACCTGGCGCGCCAAAGATGTCGGGGGGAATCGGCTTCCTCGAACACCTATGGGGACCGAGCCCCTTACTGGTTCGGCGGGGGGCGGAGGTTGGACAAAGAGCAGATCGAGGCGCTGCACACGAGGGATTTTACCCAGCTTCGGGCCGCAAAGATGCGTAAAACCCTACTGCTGCTTGGTGGATTGTATTGTGTTCTTGCTCGGGAGCGCGCGGTGCTACAGTACACACGAGCTGCTGGCGAGGTCGAGCGTGACGATGGGTCTCCTCCTCCTCTCCTACGTGCGCATGGGGCCTCCTTTTATATGCTCAAGGGGTTACCCACAGGTGGCAGCGTAGGCGGGTGCAAAAATGGTAGAATGTTGTAGCGGGTACAGCTGCCTGCACAGTGGCTGTACAGTGCTATCATACCTAACTCTGACGGCGGGGGACAAGGGCATTAAATGCCCGTCCGTGTCGCCCAGATGGTGCAGGGAAGTGGACCGTCAGGAGCGCCACCGTTTGCCACGATGGCTACTCTGTCAACTTCGTTTCGCCACCGCATGCCCCTGGCTGCACAGCCTCCCGCCACGTGCGCCTGGGATGCCCCCCAGAGCGACACGTTGGTGGGTGAGCTGGAGCGCAGGCACGAGGTGGTAACTTTCCGCGGCAAGCGCCTTGCCGTGGTGGATGTCTCGCCGCGTCCGGGAGCTTGTTGCTCACCGGGCCTTGCGGGGGCGCGGGGCGCGCCGCGGCAGGGTCCTTGTCGTGCCATGGATGGCCTTCCCGGCAAGCTCCTCTTGCCGGGGTCTTGTGCTTCGAGCGGTAGTCCCGACAAGATCCTCTTGCCAGGGCCTCGCTCTCTTCGGGTGGCCTTCCTGGCAAGCTCCTCTTGCCGGGGCCTTGGCTCAAATACTTTGTTCTTAAATGGCCCAAGAGGGGACCATGGAGGGTCTTGGCGATCGCCTGGCAGGCCTTGCCGCGGGGTGCTACGACTGCCCGTGCACAAGTTCGGGGTACTAAGGTACCCCTATTTTAGTACACCGACAGCGAGATTCGCTGAACCGTATACAAGTTAATGATTTGGGTGCGGGATGGATTGATCACCATACCGACTTACTCTTATTATTCGCCTTGCTATATGGGATGGTAAATCTGAGTGACTTACCTATAGTGAAGACATGACGATCAAAACCCTGTTTAAACCTTAGAATGGTATAAGAATTTTTCCCTTGTACAAGGCAGTTTTTGCCAACCGTAGGTTATACGGTGAGGTTCAACCAGACCCATTTACTGGAGGAGAAACCCTAAATTGTTGACCACCATGAGATATCGAAAGTTGTTTAGCATTAGCGCCAGACCCGTCAGCTAAGAAGACCCAGTCTTGGAAGAACCTTACCAAGATAAAAGGACACAAGAATTGAGGAAAAGGTTATGCCACTACCAGAAGAGCCTAGAGAAGGAATCATCCCTACGATCTGAGAAGACCGACCCTGTCAAGAATAAGGATGGAGTATATGAGTATGGATGGGACCGTAACGATGTTTTAAGGGTGGTAGCACCCCAGACCTCCAGACATGACCGATGGACTTGAGAAGACCCCAAACCTAACCTATTTCTTTCTAGCCTCTCCGAATCTCGAGGACGAGATTCCTTTTAAGGGTGGTAGGTTTGTAACATCCCAAAATTCTAAATTTTGGAATGTTATAATAAATAGATAGATTTGATTGATTGTTGGATTGATTGACTGAAAGTGAGTGAATTCGAAACTTTTTGAAGGTTAAATGAGAGGGAATAAAATGACTTCCCAAACTTTCATTTTTGCTTTTAGGATCTTCGTGAATTCAAATTCTTTTCACCACAAAACCCTGGAGAGAAGATGACGTGACTTCTTCCATTTATTTAAATGACAAGGGGTGTTGAAAATATTTGAATTTCATTTGAAAATATTTCCAATTCAGAAACTTTATGCAACTCAATGATTTTCACGAGCGAAGATAAAATGACTTCTTCAAAACGTATGAAATATGAGTTGGGAGTTTCAAAGGATCAAATTCAAAGTTCTTTTGAATTTATTTTCAATTAGGAGTTATTTGAGTTTTATTCAAATTATTTTTCTCCAAAAATAAAATATATGGAAAATAGGGTAACATGATGCCCTACAACAGAAAATTTGAGAGAAATAAATTTGAAGTCATTTTGGTATTTTTAAAATGATTTCTATTGGACCAGTAGCACTCTTTGAATTATCTGAATTTGTGAGGATTTTATTTGGCATTATAAAAATATTCAAGTTGTAGGAAATCTTTTTCTGAAAATTTTGATATATTATATGCCTATATAATATATTTGTTTATTTCTGTTTTATTTGAAAGAGAAAATGTTTAAAAGAAAAACAAACAAAAAATCTTTTCTCCTCCGACTGGGTCGGCCCAGCCGAAGCCAGGCCAAGGCCCAGCTCCGCTCCGCCTCCCTCCCGTCCCCGACCAGGACTCCTCCCGAGTCTGCCGCCGTGCCGCCATGGCCGCCGTGCCGCCTCAGGCCTCCTCTGCCCCCTTTCCCAAGAAGCTCCTCCCCGACCCTCTTTAAAAGCCGCAGCTCCGTCGCCCCTTCGCCCTCCCGCACTCGCCGCCTGCTGCCGCATCGCCGCCGCCGCCGCTCGCATCTTGTTGCCACCGGCGAGATCCGCCAGGACCGCCGCCGCCTTGCCGCTCCGCCGCCTGCTGCTCGCCGCCGCCCCGCGCCCCTAGCAGACGCAGCCTGTGCCGCTCGCCTTGCCCGCGCGCCGCCGTGGCCGCTCGCCGTCGCCTCGCCTCGCCTTGCCGGAAACCGCCGCCGTTGCCGTTGCCGTTGACCCGCCGTGGACCGGTAAAAACCGCCCGGTCCGATCCGGTTTATTTTCAGTTTCGTTTTCTTTCGTTAAACCCGGTTTTGTTTTATTAACCTAGTTATTTAGTGGATGTTCGCTAGGTTAGATCTGTTAGTGAATGCTTTCGTTCATTAGGACTCTGTAACGAGCGTTCGCTCGATAGTTTTTTTTTCTTTTTCTTTTATTTTCTGTCCAGGGACCTATTTGTAGTAGTTTCTTTTACAGATTAGTCCCTGTATTTCAATCGACCACATCTTTTTACCCGTTTGTCCAAATCCAATGAAACCAACGCGCACTTCTTCGTTATGATCTCCTCTATCCAGTAATCCAACTCAAACATGTTTTTGAAAATTTAAAATTTTAATTAGACTAGATTTGAATTCGAACTTCGTTTGATCATAACTTGAGTTTTATAACTCCGATTTAGTTGATTCTTTTTGCAAATCGAAGCTCTTGACCTAAACTTTCCGATAAGGCCAAATTCACATAATTTTGGTACTGTTAGAAATTGTTTTATGTTGCAAGAGATATTTTCTTGGTTTTGATGTTTTCCGAATCAACTTCTTCGATCTTTCCGGTCTTTTGAATGATCGCTTATGTGTGGTTACTATTGTTTGCTTACGATAGATTGACCGGAGTGTGACGAGTAGATCTATCAAGAGTTTTGAGTGCGAATCATCTTCATCAACATTGCAGGCAAGTTCACACTTTGATCATATCCCTTTCATACCCAGTTTTATGCATTAGTTTCAACCCGCAAACATTACATGAGTAGGATTGATAACATGTGGGTATTGGGAAGTAGTTTATGAGGTAGGAACCTATTGCCCTACATTCAAACCCTGGGAGTTACTATTACGTTATGCTTATATTGCCATGCTATGCTCGTAGACGTGGATTGGGTTTTCAGAGTATCCATGACAGATGTGAGATTGTTAATTAATGGTTCATTTAAGGTGGCAACTTAAACACACATCTGGGTGGACTGAGGTACCTGGGTATTCCAAGATTGCCTGTCTAGGTACCTGGGTACTCCAGGATTGCCTGTTTTTTTATGGACCGCCACCCTAGCTCAAAGGGATCATGAGATTATTCATACTAGAAACTTCCGTGTGCAGCCACAAGCCATTATGGGCTCTCGCATAGTTGATTAAGTCGTGCGAACTCTTACCAGGTAGACTAGCAGATGTAGGGGAAAGTAGGTGTACCGGTCTATCAAACGTAAGGTTCTAGCGCTTCTGAAAGACTATGTCTCGGTCATCCGTTTCTCAAACACCATGTAGTGCGAGAAATCCAACGGAGGCGATTGAGTCTTGTGGGGAAAAGTGCGCAAACCTCTGTAGAGTGTACAAACTAATCATGATTAGCCGTGTCCCCAGTTATGGACATCTTGAGTATCTAGTTCTTGGATTATCCTATTGATCTCATCATGTTACTTTAAATAATTTTTTGGGTTTTAATGATGATGCTTAATTGGGATTGAGAATGCTGTCAACCATTCTCAATGTTTAACAACTATGCATGTAGTGATAGCCATTGTTCATCATTTTCTCTATGATGTGAATTTGCCAGTACATTCAATGTACTGACCTGATTCGGGCTGCAACGTCTCATGTTGCAGGTTTCTTACGACGAGTAAGTGTTACGTTAGGGTTACGATTTCTACACTCAACTTTGCCGTTGGTGTTGATGGGAATCCACAACCTTGTTGCTTCCGCTATATGGATTGAGGTAATAGTATTTACGTTACTTTATACATGTGATTTACCTCTATTATAAATCCTTCGAGTACTGTGTGTGTCAGCATACCGATCCAGGGATGACACTTAAGCACAGAGACTTGATCCATTCGGGTCGGGTCGCTACATCGGGGTATGAGATACCTTCCCGACGGACATGAGTCGTATAGAGATACGATTAGCAAGGAGTTGCTTACCAGATAGGCATGTTGTCTAGCAGTGATGCTAAAGCTCACTAGTCGCATGTGCTAGTCGGATCCTGAATCACTGAGGTTTGCGGAGGGATGCCAACTTCAGTGGGTGTATTTTCGTTTAAGGCTAGAATTACTCTACATAAACACATTGCTTAGTGATTGCATATTTTCTGTTGTAGATCAATGGCACCACCTGCTCAACCCAACTTTGCATTGAAATCAATTCTGGAAAAGGATAAACTGAATGGAACAAACTTTACCACCTGGTATAGAAATCTGAGAATTGTTCTCAAGCATGATAAAAAGGAACATGTTCTAGAGGATCCACTTCCAGAGGAACCTGCCGATAATGCTAATGCCACAACTAAGAATGCCTACCAGAAACTCGTTGATGAATCAACGGAGATCAGCTATCTGATGCTGGCTTGTATGGAGCCCGATTTGCAACAGCATTTCGAAAATGTTGAGGCTTACAATATGATCGAGAGTCTCAAGAGCATGTTCCAGACATAGGCTAGGACCGGAAGGTTCAACGTCTGGCGATCCTTGATGGATTGCAAGCTGAAGGAAGGTGATCCACTGAGCCCGCATGTGATCAAGATGATTGGATACGTGCAAGCTTTGGATCGGTTGGGATTCCCACTCTTGGATGAGCTGGCTACAGATGCAGTTCTGGGTTCTCTTCCACCCAGCTATGGGACGTTCATCTCGAACTATCATATGCATGGCATGGATAAGAAGCTCACTGAATTGCATGGGATGCTCAAAGTGGCAGAGCAGGATAATAAGAAAGGCAGGCATCAAGTGTTGATGGAGCAGAAATCGGCTAAGTTCAAGAAGAGCTGGTCCAAGAAGAAGCCTAAGGCAAAGGGCACGGAGATGGTAACCTCCGCCGCTACGCCGAAGTCAGGACCGGACTCGAAGACTGTTTGCTATCACTGCAAGGAAACTGGTCACTAGAAGAGGAACTGTAGCAAGTGGCTTGCAGAGCATGGCAAGAAGGCCGGGAATGCTGCTTCAGGCAAAGGTACACTTGTTGCATATGTTATAGACATTTACCTTGCTGACATACCTAGTAGCTCTTGGGTATTTGATATCGGATCGGTTGTTCATATTTGCAACTCGATGCAGGGGCTGGTAAGAACTAGGCGTGTGGCACAAGGGGAGATTGACATCAGGGTCGGCAACAAAGCAAGAGTTGCTGTGTTGGAGGTCGGCACGATGTAGCTCCAGCTTCCTTCTGGATTTATTTTGGAATTGAATAATTGTTATTACATTCCTGCACTAAGTCAGAACATTATTTCTGCCTCATGTTTGATGAGTCAGGGTTATGAATTCAATTTAAAGGACAATGGTTGTTCATTTTATTTGAATGGTATGTTCCACGGCTATGCACCCATTGTTGATGGGCTATTTATACTGAATCTGGAACAGGAACCAGTCTATAACATGAATGTCAAGAGGCATAAGCCTAATGAGATAGATCCGACATACTTCTGGCATTGCCGGCTTGGACACATTAGTCTGAAACGCATGAAGAAGCTCCATGATGATGGTCTCCTAACTTCGTCCGACTTCAGGTCGTTCGAGACATGTGAATCATGCTTGCTTGGCAAGATGACTAAGTCTCCTTTTGCAAAGAGTTGCGCGAGGGTGTCTGAGCTATTGGAGCTTATACATAGTGATGTGTGTGGTCCAATGAGCACAACTGCCAGAGGTGGCTATCAGTACTTCGTGACTTTTACCGACGACTTGAGTAGATATGGATATATCTATTTGATGAGGCACAAGTCGGAAACTTTTGAAAAGTTCAAAGAGTTTCAGAACGAGGTTGAGAATCAGCTCAGCAAGACTATAAAGCTTCTACGATCTGATCATGGAGGTGAGTACATGAGCCAAGAGTTTGACGATCATCTGAAAAGTCGAGGTATAGTACCTCAGCTCACACCTCCGGGTACACCACAGAGAAATGGCGTGTCGGAAAGGAGGAGTAGGACCTTGTTGGACATGGTCCGGTCTATGATGAGCAAATCGGATTTACCCTTGTCATTCTGGGGATACGCTCTAGAAACTGCAGCTCTCACACCTAACAGGGTACCATCAAAATCCGTAGACAAGACACCACATGAGATGTGGACCGGGAAGAGTCCCAGTTTGTCTTTTCTAAAGATTTGGGGCTGTGAAGCATTTGTCAAGCGACTTATGTCAGACAAGCTTACACTTAAGTCGGATAAATGCATATTTGTGGGATATCCGAGGGAAACCTTGGGATATAACTTCTACAACTGGGAAGAGAACAAAGTGCTTGTTGCTCGGAACGGGGTTTTCCTTGAGAAAGAGTTTCTCAGTCGAGAGGCTAGTGGGAGGACGGTCCGACTCGAAGAAATTCGAGGACCACTCGGGGACGGCTCGGCTGGTGATGAGATCATACCGGAGTCAGTCAGGGAACCCGTAGTGGAAGCGGCACCGGAACCACGAAGGTCGGAGAGATTGCACAGAGTGCGCGATATATTGTTGCTAGAAAGTTACGAGCCGGCCACGTATGCGGAAGCAATGGTGAGCCCAGATTCCGAGGCATGGCTGCAGGCCATGAGATCCGAGTTAAAGTCCATGGATGAGAATCAAGTCTGGGACTTGGTTGATCTGTCGCCCGGCGTAACAGCCATTGGTTGCAAATGGGTCTTTAAGAAGAAAACCGATGTGGATGGAAATGTTCAGATCCACAAAGCTCGGCTTGTCGCTAAGGGTTATGGACAAGTTCAAGGAATTGACTACGACGAGACCTACTCGCCGGTAGTGATGCTGAAGTCGGTGAGGATCATACTAGCTATAGCTGCATATTTCGATTACGAGATATGGCAGATGGATGTCAAAACGGCTTTCCTTCACGGAAATTTAACCCAGGACGTGTATATGATAAAACCCGAGGGTTTTGTCGATCCGACTAGCACTAGTAATGTATGCAAGCTCAAGAGATCCATTTATGGGTTGAGGCAAGCATCTCGGAGCTGGAACATTCGTTTTGATGAGGTCGTCACTGGTTTTGGCTTCATCAAAAGCGAAGAGGACTCTTGTTTATACAAGAAGTTAAGTGGGAGCTCGATAGTGTTTTTGATCTTGTATGTGGATGACATACTACTAATCGGAAATGATGTTTTGATGCTGAACTCGGTCAAGGAGTCATTGAATGGCAAGTTTTTGATGAAGGACCTTGGTGAGGCAATGTACATTTTAGGCATTAAGATCTATAGAGATAGATCAAGGAGGCTGCTTGGCTTAAGTCAGAGCACGTACATAGATAAAGTGTTGAAGCGGTTCAACATGAGTGAGGCGAAGAAAGGGTTCTTGCCACTCTCGCGTGGTATAAGGCTAAGCGAGAATCAGAGTCCTTCGACATCTGATGAGCGAAGCAGGATGAGAAGGATTCCGTATGCCTCGACAATCGGATCCATCATGTATGCCATGATATGTACAAGGCCAGATGTTGCTTTTGCAATAAGCCTAACAAGCAAATACCAAGCCAACCCAGCTGAGAGTCACTGGGCAGCGGTAAAGACTATTTTGAAGTACCTGAAAAGGACTAAAGAGATGTTCCTAGTTTATGGAGGTGAGGAAGAGCTCGTCGTAAGGGGTTACGCCGATGCTAGTTTCCAAACCGACAGAGATGATTGTCGATCACAGTCCGGATTCGTGTACGTCATGAATGGAGGAGCGGTGAGCTGGATGAGTTCTAAGCAAGATACGGTGGCCGATTCTACCACAGAAGCCTAATACATTGCGGCTTGTGAAGCTGCGAAGGAAGGTGTTTGGATCCGGAACTTTCTGGATGACCTTGGTATTTTCCCAGCCTCGGTAAAACCGTTGGACCTTTATTGTGATAATTCTGGTGCCATCGCACAAGCCAAGGAGCCAAGGAATCACCACAAGGTCAGACACATAGATCGGAAATATCACCTGATACGACAGATCGTAAAGAGTGGTGATGTAGAGTTATGCAAAATTCACATGGATGCAAATGTTGCGGATTCGTTGACTAAGCTGCTTCCACAACCCAAGCATGAGGGGCACGTTAGAGCTATGGGCATTCGATGTCTATTTGATTGACTCTAGTGCAAGTGGGAGACTGTTGGAAATATGCCCTAGAGGCAATCATGTATGATGATATTTCCTATGTGTTTATGAATAAAGATAGTCCTTGGACATTATCAATGATGTGTATCAGCAAGTACGTGACTTGTTTGTGGGACTATGCATTGTATGATGACTGTCCTAAAAGGTCCCTAGTCGAAAGGGCTGTGTGGACGCGCAGCCGACTAGACTAGCATATGACACGGTCGATGGCTTTGTCTCACTAGCCATGGCGCACTGGATGCTAACCGGATAAAATGGACTTGGAAGGATCTGGTCAGATTCGACATAGTCGGATCTGGGTCAAGATAAGTTCCGAGTCGGACAGACCCAACTATGAGACGCAGCGATATGTCATCTGTGAGTCTCTAGTACAACATAAGTTCTATGTCCTAAGACCTGAGCTGGCGCATGTACTCGGGATGGTGACAGACTTGCTTTGGGCCGACCAAACGCTAGTCCGTGACTGGGTAGTTACAAAGGTAGGTTACAGGCTTGTCCAGACCCATGCTGCGAGACATGGTCGAGCAAGATGGGATTTGCCCCTCCGATCAGGAGAGATATACTCTGGGCCCCTCGTGTGATCCGACCAGGATAAGCATGGCCATGCGACAAGGATTATGAGATAATCCAGATAGTGGTCGGCATCACTGGAACGAGAAAGAGGTCGGGCTAGCACAAGGATGACATACTCGCCTTGAGCTCGACAACATATATCTTGTGGTAAAAGGAATGGATGTGTGATGTACAGGTTCGCTAACCAGCTTCATAGTCTGCTTGGTGTTTGGCATGCCTTGCTAGAGGCCGCTACCAACCGTGCAGTTCGGAGGTGATCCGAACTGCGACCAAGCCGACTTGAACCTAAAGGGTCGCGCGCTTAAGGGAAGGAACCTACGAGGTCCGATCCGGGGACACTGGTCGGATGTGATCCGAGTTGTATCCGGATTGTGGCCGAGTAGACTTATGGGCTTTAGGGTCCGTGCGAGGCCCAAGTGTTGAGCCTGCGACGGACGCCTATATAAAGTGGAGATGACGCACACTCATGAGGATGATCGCTTCGGCGTTGTTACTAGGGTTTGCATGGGTTGCGAATAGACACCTCCACTCGCCGCAGACTGTGTGATCGGACCTAGCAGTCCGCCACACGGTGGTCCTCCTGCACGCGCGGATACCGTTAGAGGTGGAGCACCTGTGCCGCTCCGGCGAACCTGTACGTGGGAACTGACGACCAGCTGTTCGAGGGAGATCGGATGAGGAGGAGACGATCCACGTGGACGCACTGCCCCAACTCTTCTTCCGCTGCACGGCACTGCGCGTCTAGTGGTAACGATCTGTGATCCATCTCCTGTAGCATGTCCCTGGTTGTTCTGCGTGTAGGAAAATGAAAATTTGCAGTCGACGCACCCTACCGTAGAACCCAACAAGAAGGAGGGTCGCCGGTGACGTAGTCGAACACAGGGGCAGCATCGGCGTCAGTCTTGAAGTCTACCGGAGAGAAGAGGGGGAAGAAGCAGTAAATACAAGCACACAAATGCATGACATGACAACAAGCAAAGCTAGGGGGCTCTAGCATAGGGCTATACGATATAAGCAAAGGGGGAGATCAACCGGGAATGTTTTTTCGGTCCCGGACCTGTGTCTCACAGATGACCAGAGGGGGAAAGTTCCATGTTCAGCATGCTAGAGGCCCGTGACAGATGAACGGGCCCTGTATTCAGATTCGTTGGATTTTTCTGAGCAACTTTCATGTAGAAAGTTTTTCGATCCAAGCTACGGTTTATTTTCTATGAATTTTCAAAGATTAAACCATTTTCTGGAATTTCTGAAAATATATCTAAATTCGAATTTAAAAAGTGTATTACTTTTTATACACACACAGCTAGCCTATTAGAATGACAGGTGGGGTCCAGTGGCTGAGTCAGCATACATAGTCGGCAAGTCCACATTCAATGTTTGACCAGGTCAAAGTGTGAATAGTGGCCGTGGGGCCTACTTGTCATTGACTACTATTTTAACTAAAGGGTTATTTAGTGTGAGGGACCACCTATCACAAACACGTTAGGCTATTTAACATAAAAAGTAGCAGCCCTAAACTAATCTAATTAGTAACTAATCTGGATAGGGCCAGCCTCATACCCAGAATACACGCACGCGCACCACACAACACACATGGCCATGGCAGTGGACATGGCCTGTAGCAGCAGCAACCGGCGGTAGCAGTACCAAGCAGCAACACGTAGTAGTAGCAGTGCAATGCAACATCAGCTAGTGGGAGCAGGGCAGCACGACAGCAAGTAGTAGCGGCAGTAGCCGAGCAGCAACAGCAGCGCAACAGCAGCAAGAAGTAGCAGGGCAAGCGCGGGAGCCGCGAGCGGCACGGGCGCTCGGCCAGGGTGTGGTGGGTGTATGCACGCGCGGACAGAGACAGCCAGGGGCTAACGAGGGCGCGGGCTGCAGCAGGCATGCGACGGCGGGCACAGGTGTACACAGGTGGCAGGGGCATGCGGGCGCGTGCGCGGACGCGATGCTTCTGCCATGGCGGCCTCAGCGAGCGCAGGCAACATATGGCGACGGATCGACGGGGCAAAACAGGGGAATCAAGGGAGGAGCTCACAGTGAGCACGAAGGCGAAGTTGGGGAGGCCGGTGGTGGACCGGAGCGGCGGCAATCGACGCCGGACGCCGGTGATGTACGCGTTGAAGACGGGGTCGATGGCGAGTGTACGGGCCGTCCTTGCTCGATTCAGTGCTCGGGGTAGACGAAGTAGACCGCGACGGTTCTCCTGGACCTCTTGGTGCGACGAGGGGAGGCCCTTGGCCGCGACATCGACGATAACATGGGGACGGCGGCGCTCGGGCGCGTTTTAGATCGAAATAAAGAGATGGAGGAAGAAAGAGGGGATTAGGGTTCGGTCAAGGGGGCGTGCGGCGTCATTTTGTAGGGCACCGGGGAGGTCGGCGATGGCCGGCACGTGGCCCTGGCCGTGGTAGGGCCGCCATGGCCACCCCCTACCTCCACTGTAGCGTAAGGAAGGAGACGCTAGGGAGGTTGGGTTGGGCCTCTACTTTCTTCTTCATAGTGGGCCAAAAGTGCATAGAGCAATTTCAGTTTTACATTTCTGTAAAAAAGGATAGCTACTGTTTTCTATTTGAATAAGCTTTCAAACCATTTTTGTTGCACATGGAATTTGTCACACAATTACCAGAGAATAATTTGAGCTAGGACAAAAAGCTTGGGGGCAAAAGGAGTTAAATAAATAATTGTTTATTTTGAAAAGGTCAATTTATTTGTTGTTCGACCACTTATAATATTTCTAGGGGCATCTTAGTGATCCAACTAGAATTGATTTCTCCAAGAAAAATACTTGGGGCTTATTTGCAACATCACGATCATTTTTGTTTGCATGACAGAAGAAGTAAATATTTTACTTGTATTCCAAATGGAATTTGGCTTTGATTTTCATCAAGCGGCAATTTAGTTTGAAAAACATGATGACATGGCATCATTAAAGGGGAGACCACTGTAGCATGATTCTCGGGGTGTTACAACTCATGTCCGGTCAATAACCAATAGCGGAACTTGGATGCTCATATTGGTTCCTACATATTCAACGAAGATCTTTATCGGTCAAACCGCATAACAACATATGTTGTTCCCTTTGTCATCGGTATGTTACTTGCCCGAGATTCGGTCGCCGGTATCATCATACCTAGTTCAATCTCGTTACCGGCAAGTCTCTTTACTCGTTCTGTAATGCATCATCCCGTAACTAACTCATTAGTCACATTGCTTGCAAGGCTTATAGTGATGTGCATTACCGAGAGGGCTCAGAGATACCTCTCCGACAATCGGAGTGACAAATCCTAATCTTGATCTATGCCAACTCAACGAACACCATCAGAGACACTTGTAGAGCATGTTTATAATCACACAGTTATGTTGTGATGTTTGATAGCACACTAAGTGTTCCTCCGGTATTCGGGAGTTGCATAATCTCATAGTCATAGGAACATGTATAAGTCATGAAGAAAGCAATAGCAATAAACTTAAACGATCATAGTGCTAAGCTAACTAATGGGTCAAGTCAATCACATCACTCTCTAATGATGTGATCTCGTTCATCAAATGACAACTCATGTCTATGGCTAAGAAACTAAATCATCTTTGATTAACGATCTAGTCAAGTAGAGGCATACTAGTGACACTCTGTTTGTCTATGTATTCACACACGTACTAAGTTTCCGGTTAATACAATTCTAGCATGAATAATAAACATTTATCATGATATAAGGAAATATAAATAAAAACTTTATTATTGCCTCCAGGGCATATTTCCTTTAGTCTCCCACTTGCACTAGAGTCAATAATCTAGATTACATAGTAATGATTCTAACACCCATGGAGTCTTGGTGCTGATCATGTTTTGCTCATGAGAGAGGCTTAGTCAACCGGTCTTCAACATTCAGATCTGTATGTACCTTGCAAATCTCTATGCCTCCCTCCTTGACTTGATCGTGGATGGAACTGAAGCGTCTCTTGATGTGCTTGGTTCTCTTGTGAAATCTGGATTCCTTTGTCAGGGTAATTGCACCAGTATTGTCACACAAAAAATTCATTGGACCCGATGCACTAGGTATGACACCTAGATCGGATATGAACTCCTTCATCCAGACTCATTCATTTGCTGCTTCCGAATCAGCTATGTACTCTGCTTCACCCGTAGATCCCGCCATGACGCTCTTCTCGGAACTGCACCAACTGACAGCTCCACCATTTAATATAAATACATATCTAGTTTGTGAGTTAGAGTCATCCGGATCAGTGTCAAAGCTTGCATCGACGTAACCATTTACGGCGAGCTCTTTGTCACCTCCATAAACGAGAAACATATCCTTAGTCCTTTTCAGGTATTTCAGGATGTTCTTGACCGCTGTCTAGTGATCCACTCCTGGATTACTTTGTACCTCCCTGCTAAACTAATAGCAAGGCACACATCAGGTCTGGTACACAACATTGCATACATGATAGAACCTATGGATGAAGCATAGGGAATGACTTTCATTTTCTCTCTATCTTCTGCAGTGGTCGGGCATTGAGTCTGACTTAACTTCACACCTTGTAACACAGGCAAGAACCCTTTCTTTGCTTGATCCATTTTCAACTTCTTCAAAACTTTATCAAGGTATGTGCTTTGTGAAAGTCCAATTAAGCGTCTTGATCTATCTCTATAGATCTTGATGCCTAATATATAAGCAGCTTCACCGAGGTCTTTGATTGAAAAATTCTTATTCAAGTATCCTTTTATGCGATTCAGAAATTCGGTATCATTTGCGATCAACAATATGTCATCCACATATAATATCAGAAATGCTACAGAGCTCCCACTCACTTTGTTGTAAATACAGGCTTCTCCAAAAGTCTGTATAAAACCATATGCTTTGATCACACTATCAAAACGTATATTCCAACTCCGAGAGGCCTCCACCAGTCCATAAATGGATCGCTGGAGCTTGCACACTATGTTAGCACCTTTTGGATCGACAAAACCTTCTGGTTGCATCATATACAACTCTTCTTTAAGATATCCATTAAGGAATGCAGTTTTGACATCCATCTGCCAAATTTCATAATCATAAAATGCAGCAATTGCTAACATGATTCAGACGGACTTAAGCATCGCTACGGGTGAGAAGGTTTCATCATAGTCAACTCCTTGAACTTGTCGAAAACCTTTCGCAACAAGTCGAGCTTTGTAGACTGTAATATTATCGTTAGCATCAGTTTTCTTCTTGAAGATCCATTTATTCTCTATGGCTTGCTGATCATTGGGCAAGTCAACCAAAGTCCATACTTTGTTCTCACACATGGATCCCATCTAAGATTTCATGGCCACAAGACATTTCGCAGAATCTGGGCTCATCATCGCTTCCTCATAGTTCGTAGGTTCATCATGGTCAAGTAACATGACCTCCAGAATAGGATTACCGTACAACTCTGGTGTGGATCTTGCTCTGGTTGACCTACGAGGTTCGGTAGTAACTTGATCAGAAGTTTCATGATCATTATCATTAGCTTCCTCACTTACTGGTGTAGGAATCACTCGAACTGATTTCTGTGATGAACTAATTTCCAATAAGGGAGCAGGTACAGTTACCTCATCAAGTTCTACTTTCCTCCAACTCACTTCTTTCGAGAGAAACTCCTTCTTTAGAAAGGATCCATTCTTAGCAACGAATATCTTGCCTTAGCATCTGTGATAGAAGGTGTACCCAACAGTCTCCTTTGGGTATCCTGTGAAGACACATTTCTCCGATTTGGGTTCGAGCTTATCAGGTTGAAGCTTTTTCACATAAGCATCGCAGCCCCAAACTTTAAGAAACGACAACGTGGGTTTCTTGCCAAACCACAGCTCATAAGGTGTCGTCTCAACGGATTTAGATGGTGCCCTATTTAATGTGAATGCAGCCGTCTCTAAAGCATAACCCCAAAACGATAGCGGTAAATCAGTAAGAGACATCATAGATCGCACCATATTTAATAAAGTACGATTACGACGTTCGGACACACCATTACGCTGTGGTGTTCTAGGTGGCGTGAGTTGCGAAACTATTCCGCATTGTTTCAAATGAAGACCAAACTCGTAACTCAAATATTCTCCTCCACGATTAGATCGTAGAAACTGTATTTTCTTGTTACGATGATTTTCCATTTCACTCTGAAATTCTTTGAACTTTTCAAATGTTTCAGACTTATGTTTCATTAAGTAGATATACCCATATCTGCTTAATTCATCTGTGAAGGTCAGAAAATAACGATACCCGTCGCGAGCATCAACACTCATTGGACTGCATACATCAGTATGTATTATTTCCAACATATCTGTTGCTCACTACGTTATTCCGGAGAAAGGAGTCTTAGTCATCTTGCCCATGAGGCATGGTTCAAGCATCAAGTGATTCATAATCAAGTGATTCCAAAAGCCCATCAGCATGGAGTTTCTTCATGCGCTTTACACCAATATGACCTAAACGGCAGTGCCACAAATAAGTTGCACTATCATTATTAAACTTTTATCTTTTGACTTCAATACTATGAATATGTGTATCACTACTATCAAGATTTAGTAAAAATAGACCACTCATCAAGGGTGCATGACCATAAAAGATATTACTCGTATAAATAGAACCACCATTATTCTCTAATTTAAATGAATAACCGTCTCGCATCAAACAAGATCCAGATATAATGTTTATGCTTAACACTGGCACCAAATAACAATTATTCAGGTCTAAAACTAATCCCGAAGGTAGATGTAGAGGTAGCGTGCCGACGGCGATCACATCGACTTAGGAACCATTTCCCACGCGCATCGTCACCTCGTCCTTAGCCAATCTTCGCTTAATTCGTAGCCCCTGTTTTGAGTTGCAAATATTAGCAACAAAACCAGTATCAAATACCCATGCGCTACTGTGAGCATTAGTAAGGTACACATCAATAACATGTATATCAAATATACCTTTCACTTTGCCATCCTTCTTATCCTCCAAATACTTGGGGTTGTTCCGCTTCCAGTGACCAGTCCCTTTGCAGTAGAAGCACTCAGTCTCAGGCTTAGGTCCAGACTTGGGCTTCTTCACTTGAGCAGAAACTTGCTTGCCATTCTTCTTGAAGTTCCCCTTCTTCCCTTTGCATTTCTTCTTGAAACTAGTGGTCTTATTGACCATCAACACTTGATGCTCCTTCTTGATTTCTACCTCCACAGCCTTTAGCATTGCGAAGAGCTCAGGAATTGTCTTATCCATCCCTTGCATTGTAGTTCATCACGAAGCTTTTGTAGCTTGGTGGCAGTGATTGAAGAACTCTGTCAATGACACTATCAACCGGAAGATTAACTCCCAGCTGAGTCAAGTGATTATGGTACCCAGACATTATGAGTATATGTTCACCGACAGAACTATTCTCCTCCATTTTGCAGTTGTAGAACTTATTGGAGACTTCATATCTCTCAATCCGGGAATTTGCTTGAAATATTAACTTCAACTCCTGGAACATCTCATATGCTCCATGACGTTCAAAACATCGTTGAAGTCCCGGTTCTAAGCCGTAAAGTATGACACACTGAACTATCGAGTAGTCATCAGCTTTGCTCTGCCAGACGTTCATAACATCTGGTATTGCTCCAGCAGCGGGTTTTAGCACCTAGCGATGCTTCCAGGGTGTAATTCTTCTATGCAGCAATGAGGATAATCCTCAAGTTACGGACCCAGTCCCTGTAGTTGCTACCATCATCTTTCAACTTAGCTTTCTCTAGGAACGCATTAAAATCACTACAACAGGAACCCCCATTTAGCAACGCACTGATGTGTTGTCGTATATCCATATAAGTGTTGTTAAGGGCAACACCAACGGATTAGTATGCGTTGCCGTTGGTGGCATTGGAAGGGTCTATAACAACGCATATAGATGCGTTGGTAAACGACGTGAATAAACGTTGTAAAATAGCAACGTAAAGATTTAGAGCTTAACAACACTTCATATGCGTTGGCGCATGCCATCCACAAAAGGATTTCCAACATGGACATACGAGATTATTACAATGCCGAGAGGCATTGCCACA
Organism: Aegilops umbellulata; assembly: GCA_032464435.1. Lineage (NCBI taxonomy): Eukaryota > Viridiplantae > Streptophyta > Magnoliopsida > Poales > Poaceae > Aegilops > Aegilops umbellulata. The sequence continues at coordinate 153,815,392 of CP136059.1, read as the reverse complement.
TGGCATGAACAATTAATTTTACCTTACATATTGTCATCCATAATTATTCGATCAATGTTGATAATGCATATGAACCAAAATGTAGTAAATAAAAAGTTCTCATATATTAAATCTGCTTTGTTGCATTACAAACAACGCGATCCAAAGATTACAAGGCTGAAACTATCTAGTAGTAGTCTGATTCTCATCCTTGCAATCAACGTCTCGGCCATTCTAAATATTACTGCTTCAAACATCGACTCTAGAAAAGACATTCTAAAACACAATGTGAAACTATTTAGAAGTAGCCCCATTCCTGACCCTTAAGTCAATGTGAGACATGCATCATCAATTTACCTTGCCCATCTACAACAATAGAGAAATGATATCAGTAACAAGCCATTAAATAAAATCAAGTCGACGAGCAACATACAAAGCTTGGAGGCCATGCGATAATTAATTTTGTCGCATGACCAATCATTTTAACCCTTTTTAGTGGTCTTTCCAATAGATCGCATTTTGCGAACATAGCATCAACTTGCACTGCTCAGAACTTATTAGCAAGTTTAACAACATCATATTCTAGATGGTACTTTAGTGTGTAGCAAGAGTAACATTCTTGTTTTGATTTACCAAGCTTTTCAAAATAATATAATGCCGACCTGTTACATAAAAGAAAGTAGATGAGAAAGATTTTCCAACGTAACCAATTTAAAACTTGCAAAGAATCATCCATAACATAAACTTAATATGCAAAGAATCATGCACAACATACACTTGTTTGGTATTGTTCTTGGTCTGTAGTGAAATGGAAGACATATTTTGCTTTTTTTGTTGACTTTCTTCTGAATCATGAGCCCACCATACAAATTGCATCCTACAATAGTTAATAGAACAAAAAGATGCACACAAATCAGGGGAGCGCACTATGTATTCGAAGTAACAGAAGCTGCTTTGATGTCCAAAATGCATCTTAAGGATCATCAAATTCTATGTCGCAGAAGTCTAGGTTGAATAATTTTTGCTAAATAAGAGGTTGTGGTGTTATAAGTTATAAGATCGTTCTACAAAACAAAGAAAAGAGCATAACTATTTGATTATGCGTAAGAGTAGGAGTTGCACAATTGCTTGTATTATCTCTTCACTTTCTTATATTATATCAATACATATTGCATTTACAGGACAAGACTATTTCAGAAATTAAATACATAATATTGCTCAAAGCCTGAAAGTAGATCCTTAAGTGAAAGATTCATATTACACTCTTTTCAGAAGCATATGTATGCATTTCTGCATGCATGTATCAAGAACCAAGTTACTTTTGTTTAACACACAACTGCAAAAAAATATCAAAGCGTGATGTTATGTCCTACAGTAAAATAAGAAATTATACTACATGATATTTCAGAAATATATGTGGGCATACATATATCAAGAACAAAAACAGAACTGCTTATGTTTAATACAAGCTGCAAAATATCTCAAAGCCTAAAGCTAGATCCTTAATTAAGGGGGAAAACGTAGTACACTATTTTTCAGCAAAATTGCTTACATCTAACCGAGCTAATAGACTTGACCTCGCCCCCCTCGGTTCACCTCTGCCTCCACTTCCAATCGGATCCTAGGACAGGACAAATTCTATGATTAGTATTGTAAGTTGCATGACATGAGGAAAGAAGTGCAGCTGTGAGATGCTTACTACAGACGTCTACTTGCTGGTCTACTGAGAAGTGGGCGAAAAAGAGAAGACAATGTAGGGGAGGGTCCTTTCGCTTCTGTCGGGGGAGAATAAATCGGGCACTGGTGAGAAGATGTGCAGGGAAGGCGCTGGAACAATTATCCACCAACCACTCTGACTTCAAGCTCGATCGAGGTAATTGATCATGGATTCATGGTTACATTCAGGAAGATTAACTAAGTTACCTACACGTCCTGCTCATTGATGTCGAGGTGCTCGGTGATGAGGTATCTGAACTTGGAGGAGTGGAGGTTGGTGATGGAGCCAATCACGCGGCACGTTGGGAACTCAAAGATCTTCCATGCGAGGTAGGTGAGCACCTCCTTGCCGTGGTGAATCACGCTGCCACCGGAGGCACGATCTACCATACAGGGTGGCATTCCTCTGCAGCAACGACATGCAGAAGGCTCGCCCGCGGCGTAGCTAGGTGGAGAGAGGAAGGCAACAGACGACTGCTAGGTGGGGAGAGAGATGGCGCGTCGATGGGTTCGTGATGAGTGGAGGCGTCGATGGGGAAGATGGAACCGTGCGTATAGTGATCAGGTAGATGAGGGCCAAATCTTGTGGAACAACCGAGCAGTTTTAGTTTTTATTTTTTTTAAGATGGAGGGGAATTTTTGACGTGGGAAAATGGAGGGAAATAAGAAATAAAATGGCGCGACTGAATCTCCGCTGACCTTTTTGTAAACTGGTTAACAATTTTTTTCATGAATAAACTGATTAACTAATTGAGTCTTAGAATTATTTTTTAATACAGTACAAATGCAAACGCTCATATACACGCGCATACACTCACACGTATGAACACACGCACACAGGTAGACCCTACCTCTATGAGCCCCTTCGAGAGATTGAGCCGGAGTATCACGCCTCATAGTCAACGGGAACATTTCTTACCATTGAACGCGCATCGCCAAAAAATCCTGAAATAAATTAAATATGAGCACCGGGACTTGAAACCTAGTGGGCTGGGGATATCATCCAACCACAAGTTGAGTCTTAGAAAAAATACTAATTGACATGTTAAGAGAAAGGAAAATGTGAGAAAAAATAGATACTCGAAGGGAATAAAAGATGGTGAAAAATAGTCCTGGGTGCTTCTAGAACTAAAATTATTTTAAATTCTTTAATAATTGTTTAAATTATTATATTACAAGTCTTAGGAAATTTTAAAAATTGCTCAAATGAAGAGCAAATAAATACAATTGACTTGAAGAAGGTACTCGCTCCGTCCCAAAATAAGTATATTGATTAAAAGGGTTTTTAGTTGGTGATATCATTGTTGTCCCCATGCCGGTTGTCCAGTTGAAGCCAAAGTCGACAAGGTCACTGAAGTCATCATCGATGTCACCATCACCAGCCACCCTAGTGGCTCTTATTGCCGCAGTCAACCCAGCCCTTAGTGTTTGGAGTGGGAGGGGTTTAATACGATCGCAAGGAGGGAGAGCGCCAGGAAGTAGACAAGATGTGGCTTTGAGGTGGAGGTGGGAAAGGAAGACGATATGACAAATTTGAGGAGCAACACTAGATTAGGGGGGTGTCGATTGGGGACATGGGGAAGGCGGCAACGACGGGCAGGTCCATGGTGTAAGGGCATATTTATCCCTAATGTGTTTTGGTGATTGATGACAATGTTTTTGCGGACTAATCGTGTGCCTTGAGTTTCTCAGGAGTTTCTCAGACAGTTTGGTGCCCCTCGAAGACTATTGAAGACGGCGTTTTTCTACGTTTCTTTTTGGTGGACTTGAGTCGTAGGAAAGCCGTGCTATTAAGAGGGGGTCCGCGTCGGAAAGGTTCGGGTGGAATCATCACGTACACGTTTTCTTCCTTGTCTCCACCTTTCCCCTGCACTTTGGAGCATCCTCCATTTTCATCTATGCAATTGTCCTGGTTGCTTATATTGGGCTTGCGATAGTACTGCTCCCTAGAGCGGTAGTACCGCAGGCACCTGCGGTAGTACCGCAGGAGCCCAGGGTAGTACCGCTCCTCTAGAGCAGTAGTACCGTGGCCCCTAGGCCAAGTGCCACTGCATCGCGGTAGTAGGGGCGGATGTAATTTTTTACATCCGCGCCTCCGCGGTATTACCGCACCTCGTGCATGGTAGTACCGTGCGCGGCCTGGTTCAGGTGCCATGCGGTAGTACCGTGACGGATTTTTGCATCATTTGGTTTTCAGCGGAAGTAGGCACGGATTTATTTTTATTCATCCGCGCTATTCCCAGGCTAGGACTTTCCTGCCTTGCGGTAGTACCGTAAGGGGGAGCGGTAGTACCGCGCTTGCGGAAGTACCGTTCTCAGTCAGGCATGTTCTAGTTCCTGCCATTGATGCGGTAGTACCGCGGTCCCTCATGGTAGTACCGCGTGGCCTTGCGGTAGTACCGCTTGTCAGGAGCGGTAGTACCGCAAGTCGCGGGCTGGTTAGGTGGATAACGGTTGGATTTTGTCCACAGCTATAAAAGGGGTGTCTTCTTCTTCTAGTTGACTACCTCTTCCACCTTTAAGCTCCATTTTCTCCCGATCTCACTCCCTAGCCAATCAAACTTGTTGATTTGCTCGGGAGTGGTTGAGAAGGCCCCGATCTACACTTCCACCAAGAGAAATTTGATTTCCCCCACTAATCCCTTGCGGATCTTGTTACTCCTGGGTGTTTGAGCACCCTAGACGGTTGTGGTCACCGCGGAGCCATAGTCCATTGTGGTGAAGCTTCATGGTGTCGTTGGGAGCCTCCAATTAAGTTGTGGAGATTGCCCCAACCTTGTTTGTAAAGGTCCGGTCGCCGCCTCCAAGGGCACCAATAGTGGAATCACGGCATCTCGCATTGTGTGAGGGCGTGAGGAGAATACGGTGGCCCTAGTGGCTTCTTGGGGAGCATTGTGCCTCCACACCGCTCTAATGGAGACGTACTTACCCTCAAAGGGAAGGAACTTCGGTAACACATCCTCGTCTTCACCGGCTCCACTCTTGGTTATCTCGAGCCTTTATTTGTGCAAGATTATTTGCGCTATATCTCTTGCTTGCGTGCGTGCTTATTGTTGTTGCATCATATAGGTTGCTCACCTAGTTGCATATCTAGGAACCTACTTTGATGAAAAGTTTAAATTGGTAAAGAAAAGCTAAAAATTGTTAGTTGCCTATTCACCCCCCTCTAGTCAACCATATCGATCCTTTCAATTGGTATCAGAGCCTATTCTCTTTTTAAGGACTTTACCGTCTGAATAGTATAGTTGACGTTGGAGACGATGTGGAGGAGCACTCCGGTGCGAATCCGATATCATCTACGGGAGATGGGGGTACCTCGATATCACGTGAGGATTCAATGTGGCGTTGGACACATTGAAAACCTCCATGACGACCGAGGTCGAAACCATGTTTAATAAATTCATAGAAGGGCTTAAGCTTTCCACCGCACCTTTGAAAGTGGGTGATCCCGCCAACAAGGTGACAGATGCTAACCCCGTCAAGGGGGAAGCTACTAGTGAGAAAGCCCCTTTGTCTAGTGGTAAGAATGGCACCAGCATCTTTGCCCATGTGGAACCTCCACCGGTTTATGGTGGACTGATTCCTTCTACTCACTTGAATCATGACGGTCCTCCCCCCAAGATTGATAAAAAGGAGGATTTTGATTCTTGGGTCTATCATTTTAACGGTCATTTAAATCATGTGAACACTAACCTTTGGAGAATCATTGAAGAAGGTTTTTATCCGCATGACCGGAGCAACTTCACTCCTAGAGAAGCCGTGGATGATCAATTCAATGAGAATGCTCTCTTCATCATCCAAGAAGCAATCCCTCCCGAAGAACTTCCTCATCTCCGGCCCTACTCCTTGTCCAAAGATGCTTGGCGCCAAGTGGTTTCCCTCTATCGGGGAAGCGCAAGCATTCAACCTTCCAACTATGAAGTGGTACAAGATGAAGCCGATAAGTTTGCAATGAAATAAGATGAAGAACCTCGTGAGCTTTATCGGAGAGTAACCAATCTCGCGGTCTCTCTCCGAGATCATGGAAGTAAGGACACGGATGACAATTGGATCAAACGCAAATTCCTCGAGGCAATGATGCCCTACCACAAAGCCATGTCCTCCGTCATTCGTCAAAGGCTGGACTTCCACACCTTGTCCTCAAGTGAGGTGTTAGATGAGTTTGTGGCTATGAGCATATTGGACAAGACCGCCGATAATGCGGTACTTCGCTCTCAAAGAGCAAAAAAGCCCAACCTTGCATTGAAGGCCAAGGTCTATGTCGAAGAAGAGGAAGAGGAGGAAGAAGAGGAGAGCAACCTCGAAGATACGAAGTATGCCTATCATGAACACATGGCACTTGCTTCAAGGCAATTTTGGAGCAGGAAGAACTCAAGGCCCAACTTCAACAAGAACAATTCAAGTGGCGCAAAGGGCAAGCAACGAGTGAGGACTTGCTTCAGTTGTGGCAATGTGAGCCACTTTGTTGCGGAGTGCCCTTATGAGAAGAGGGAAGACAATGGTGGCAAGCTCATCCGTAAGGACAAGGCCAAGTCGTTTCCAACAAGAGCAACTTCACCAAGAAGACTCCTCCCAAGGCATTGGTGGTACAAGAAGAGTACAATGAGGATGATGATGATGAAGAAGATGGTGAATCGGTTGCCATGGCTTCTGTTGCCATTGTGACGACTCCACGGGTGTCTCTATTCGACTCACCCAATGAGAGCATCACCGCCAAGTGCCTCATGGCTAAAGCCACCAACAAGGTAACCCCCAACATTAAAACTACCATCATCAATCATCCTTGTTCGACGGATAGCATTGATGAGCATGAGGGAACTAATGTGGAGGAGAATGAGTTTGAGGCCTTTATGGGTAAACTCAATGGTAATTCCAAGAAGCACTTTGTTGCTCTCTTGGAACAACTTGGTGAAGCCAATGACATGATCGAGGCTCACGAAGATACCATATCTAAGATGGAGGGGCATAGTCGTGACTATGCCGATGAGATTTCGGATCTTTCCAATGCTCTTGAGGAAGAGCGTGGTCTTCGTTTGGCTCTTGAGGAGTCACACAACGTTGATCATGCTAAATTAAAGAAAGATCTTGATCATGCTCTTGTGGTCTCTCGTGTGCTAAACTCCGAGAAGGCAAAGCTTGGGGTTGATCTTGCTAGACTCAAAGAGGAGTTTGACATTCTCGACAAGGCTCACAAAGTCTTGAAGGGTGTTCATGCTAGCCTCAAGGAGTCTCATGATCAACTCCAAGTAAAGCTAACCAAGGAGAAAGCCACTTTTCCTCATATGGTGTTGATTGATAATGCAAATGCTACTAACCCTTGTTGTGAGAATGTGCATCTTGTTGAGGAGAATGCTAAGTTGAAGGATCAACTTGATAAAGGCCTTGTGTCATGCATACAAGGTGAGAAGAACCTCAACGACCTTTTGATCAATCAAAAGGAAGTTGTGGCCAAGGAGGGGATTGGGTTCGCACCCAAGCCCAAGAACAAGAAGAAGAATGAAAAGACCAGATGACCTCCTCCTCTCAAGCAAACTTTTGTGAAGGAGGGAGAGGGTGCTTCCAAGGAGAAGAAGATCAATGCGAAGGGTGGCGGTGTCAAGAAGGGCAATGCCACCCCTCCCAACAAAGCCGACGACTTTAATCCTTCTTATGTGTTATGTCATGCTAGTGATGGGCATGTTTATGCCAAATTTGTTGGTTCTCCTCATGAATATATTATATGGTCTATTTGGGTTCCTAAGACCCTTGTTACTAACATCAAAGGACCCATTACAAAATGGGTACCTAAAACCAAGCATTGATCTCTTGTAGGTGTTTGCTTCCGGTGGGGGATCATGGTTGCTCGATAGTGGAGCTACAAATCATATGACCGGAAGCAAGGACTTGGTGGTGGACGTGCACAAGATTCCATCTATGCCCACCAATGTCGAGTGGGGTGATGCATCGTCTTCTAAGGTATTGGGACTGGGCAAGGTTGTCATTTCTCATGATCTCATGATCGAGAAGGTTATGCTTGTAGAGTCCCTTGCATACAATTTACTTTCAGTTCGTCAACTTGCAATCATGGGCTTTGCCACTTTATTTGATATTGATACTGTGGCCCTCTTGTGGAGGAAGACTCTTAAAGTAGCCTTTGTTGGGCATGTCGAGAACGGTCTATATGTGATTAACTTTTTGGAGCGACCCACTAAGACCGCGACATGCCTAATGGCTAAAGTTGACGTGGGATGGCTTTGGTATCGCGTTTAGCCCACGTCAATATGAGATCTTTGCAAAGTCTTATCAAGGGGGACCATGTCCGTGGACTAACGAATGTTAGTTTTGCTAAAGATCATGCTCGCAATGCCTGTATCAAAGGAAAGCTACATGAGAAGGCTCACCCTCCCACGACTATCATTTACTCGAAGAGGCCTTTGGAACTCCTTCATTTGGATCTCTTTGGGCCTCCATCCTTTGATAGTCTTGGGGGTAGGAAGTATTGCTTGGTGATTGTGGATGACTATTCAAGATACACTTGGGTGTATTTCTTCAAGAGGAAGAGCGAGACCCAACAAACCGTCATTGACTTTGCGAATGAAGCCCAACATAAAAAAATGCAAAGATCTTGACTATAAGAAGTGACAACGGCACCGAGTTCAAGAACTACAACTTGGATGAGTTCCTTAGTGATGAGGGGATCAAGCATCAATATTCCGCTCCTTACACCCCTCAACAAAACGGTGTTGCGGAGAGGAAGAACCGGACGTTGATGGATGCGGCAAGGAGCATGATGGCGGAGTTCAAGTCTCCATACAACTTTTGGGCCGAAGCCATCAACACCGCATGTCATGCATCAAATCAGCTCTACCTCCGCAAGGGCTTGAACAGGACTCCATATGAGATACTCACCGGTAACAAGGCCAACCTCAAGTACTTTCGGGTGTTCGGGTGTAAGTGTTCCATTCTCAAGAGAGGTGTTCGGTTGTCTAAATTTGAGGCTAGAGCTTATGAGGGCTTATTTTTTTGTTATGCTACAAACTCTCATGCTTACTGTCGGTGTCAAAACCGGCGGATCTTGGCTAGGGGGTCCCGAACTGTGCGTCTAGGCGGATGGTAACAGGAGACAAGGGACACGATGTTTTTACCCAGGTTCGGGCCCTCTCGATGGAGGTAAAACCCTACTCCTGCTTGATTAATATTGATGATATGGGTAGTACAAGAGTAGATCTACCACGAGATCAGAGAGGCTAAACCCTAGATGCTAGCCTATGGTATGATTGTTGTTGTGTCCTACGGACTAAACCATCCGGTTTATATAGACACCGGAAAGGCTAGGGTTACACAGAGTCGGTTACAATGGGAGGAGATCTAAATATCCGTATTGCCAAGCTTGCCTTCCACGCCAAGGAAAGTCCTATCCGGATACGGGACGAAGTCTTCAATCTTGTATCTTCATAGTCCAACAGTCCGGCCAAAGGTCATAGTCCGGCCGTCCGGACAAACCCTAATCTAGGACTCCCTCAGTAGCCCCTGAACCAGGCTTCAATGATGACGAGTCCGGTGCGCAGATTGTCTTTGGCATTGCAAGGCGGGTTCCTCCTTGGAATACTTCATAGAAGATTTTGAACACAAGGATCATGTCCGGCTCTGCAAAACAAGTTCCACATACCACCGTAGAGAAAGAGAGAGTAATATTTCCACAAATCTAATCTGCGGACGTATTCCGTAGCGTGACATCACACCACAGCCAAGTTTTTATTCGAATCGTTTTTTGTTGTCCCACCTCAGCGCATTTTGCGAGGCGGTTTCCTTGGCACGTCCTGTCGAAGCAGAGATCGTGTCCCCTTTATTTACGGGATCCTCATCATTACGGACGTGGGTAACCCAGTCGTGTCCGTTGGTATATCCCCTTGATCAAAGGCAAGTCCCAAACGGTCACAGGGACGGCTCTTGGTATTCAACCTCTTATAAAGAGACCAACGCTTTACTCCTTTCTTTCGATCTCAATCGAATCCGCCTTCCGCCTCGAGTTCCAGCACCCAAGGCTCTACTTTTAGGCGCTTTGAACCTTCGACGATGTCCGGCTCCGATCTTCAAGGCCGATGGATGCCTTCCTCCGTCACGGAGGAAGACGTACTAAAGCTGAGGGAGGCCAGGTATTTGACCGGCGAAATCCCGCATAGTCTGCCTGCTCAAGGGCAGGTTATTCCCACTCCCAAGCCTAGTGAGAGCGTTGTGTTCGTGTCTCACTTCCTCCAAGGGTGTCGGGGGAAATCTGCCTCCTCGAACACCTATGGGGACCAAGCCCCTTTCTTGGTTCGGCGGGGGGCGGAGGTCGCGCGAAGAGCGGATCGAGGCAATGCACACAAGGGATTTTACCCAGCTTCGGGCCGCAAGGATGCGTAAAACCCTACTGCTGCTTTGTGGATTGTATTGTGTTCTTGCTCGGGAGCGCGTGGTGCTACAGTACACACGAGCCGCTGGCGAGACCGAGCGTAGCGATGGATGTCCTCCCCCTCTACGTGCGCATGGGGCCTCCTTTTATATGCTTAAGGGGTTACCCACAGGTGGCAGCGCAGGTGGGGGCAAAATGGGAGAATGCTGTAGTGGGTACAGCTGCCTGCACAGTGGCTGTACAGTGCTATCATACCTAACTCTGACGGCAGGGGACAAGGGCATTAAATGCCCGTCCGCATCGCCCAGACGGTGCAGGAAAGGGGACCGTCAGGAGGGCCACCATTTTCCACGATGGCTACTTTGTCAGCGTCGCTTCGCCACCGCATGCCCCTGGCTGCGCAGCCTCTCGCCACGTACGCCTGGAACGGCCCCAGAGCGACGCGTGGATGGATGAGCTGGAGCGCAGGCGCGGGGTGGTGACTTGCCGCGGCTGATGCCTTGTCGCGCCCGGGAGCTTGTCGCTCACCGGTCCTTGCCGGGTCGCGGAGCGCGTCGCAGCAAGTATCTTGTCGTGCCTCGGTCGGCCTTCCCGGCAAGATCCTCCTTCCGGGGTCTTGTGCTTCAAGCGGTCGTCCCGGCAAGCTCCTCTTGCCGGGGCCTTGCTCTCTTCGGGTGGCCTTCCCGGCAGGCTCCTCCTGCCGGGGCCTTGGCTCAAATACTTTGTTCTTGGATGGCCCAAAAAGGGACCACGGAGAGTCTTGGCGATCGCCTGGCAAGCCTTGCCGCGGGGTGCTACGACTGCCCGTGCACAAGTTCGGGATACTAAGGTACCCCTACTTTAGTACACCGACAGGAGCCCCCGGGCCTGGGCCATACACGGTGCCGAGCGCTGTTGGGCCAGGCCCAAAACAGTGCACGGGCACGCGCGGCCTGGGTCACGCTGCATCTGCTTCTGCGTCCACCACGTCCTCCCCGAACGGCACGCGTTGAACGCGGCATCGTGGGGAGAGGCGTGCGTGACGTGGGAGGCGTCGCGGGGCCGAACCCCGCGGGCATGCGTCACGTCGCAATAAAGGGGGACGGTTCGCGCTAGCTCCATAAGTGGAGGGAGGCGTTGAGGCATGGCTCGTTCGCTGGACGGGGCCGAGGCACGGTTTCCGAGGCGCCGGCTCCCCACGATCACGGGGTGGGGAGAGGTCGCCTCATCTGTCGCCTCGGTCCTGCGCGTCAGCCACGCGGCTTCCATGCACCCGGGGTTGCGGACGGTGGAGGCAGGAAACCGGGCTGTCGCGGGTCGGGGCAGCAGGTCGGCCCCAGTCGCTTGGCCTTCCTGCGTCTTGATTGGCTGAGCGGGGCGGCCGAGCCCCCACCCTGCTTCTTTATAAAGAGCAGGAGGGGGCGACGGAAATCCGCACTCCTTCGTCTTTCCTTCCCTTCGGCTTCTGATCCCCTCCCTCCATTCGCCATGGAGAAAGGGAATCCTGGTCCTTCATCGGTGGCGGCGAGGGTTGCCGCTAGGCAACGCGCCCCTCCCTCCTTGCACTCGCGGTGGCGGAGCCAGCCACAAGGGGAAGGGGGAGGGGGCGAGGTCGTGGACGAGGGCGTGGACGAGGCCGAGGCGCTCAGGGAAGAGGCGGGCGGGGCGACGCGCCGGCCTCGCCTCCGCCAGCGGCTCCTCTTCCCACGGCGGTCCACCTCGGGGACGATCCTTGCGAGTTCTTCGTCAGGCTGCGCCGGGCGCCTCGCCGCCGCCTCCGCCTTCCGGCTCCCTTCGCAAGCATGATGGAGATGGAGCAACCCGAGACGCTAAGACTGCGCGTGAAGGGCTGCGGGATCAGCGGCACGCGGGTCCACGTCGAGTTCCCAGCCCCCGGCGTGGTGTATCTTTGCCGAGGGTGGAAGACATTCGCCCGTATCCACAGCTTGATGGAGGGGTTCACCCTCCATTTTAAGTTGATGGAGGGCGATCTCCTCTTCGTCAAGGCCTTCGGGGACTTCGGGACCCGGGCCCGGTGCTGCGTGGATAGCTCCTCCGACAGCGAAGGCTCCTCCTCGAGCGAGAGTGACGAGGAGGGGAGCGACAGCGACGACGAGGGCAGCGGTCGTCGGGATGACGGGTCCGACTAGTCGCCGGTCGCAGCTCCGTGTGGCACCGGTGACCCCATCATCCGTGTCGCCGGCTCCTTGAGCTTCCCGGGCTCGCCTCCTTGGCAGCTGGCGTGGCGAGGCTGCGGAAGAGGAAGAGGGCTTGCGACAAGGCCGTCAACTCGGAGTACGAGGGCACGGCGCCCTCGACAGCGTGCTGACGCCCTGCCGCCTCGTCGAGCCCTTCTTCCGGCGCCGCCATCACCGTCCAGCTTTCAGCCGGCCCCCGGGGGCGTTCTGTTGGTGTCTTCTGCCACCCGTAGCTCGCCTAGGCGCCCCTTTTGCCCTTTTCGCCTCCTTGTCCTACCTCCTGAGGAGAGAGACAAGAAAGGGATTATGGGCATCTTATCTTTTTTCAATCTGTAAGCCCTCGGGCCTTAGTTGTGTTTAAAACTTGTAATCCCATCTTTCATGTTTTTCATTCTCTCTGAACTGTACCTGAGCAGAATGTTTTTAATGAAAAGGGGATGTTTGCCGGGCCATTTGTCCCGTGGGTAAAACCCACACCAAGGAGCGAATCCTTTATATCGTTAAGATAGACACTTCTTTGCCCGGCAACAGGCCCTGCCGTCTTCCCGCGCCACTCGACCTCCCCCACGCCTTTGGCGGAGGAAGGGATGAGGCGGGTTCGGACCCCTCATTCCGCCCCTTTGCCGTCGCGACTACTACCAAAACGGGCCCCAGGAACGCGCTTTGGGGCCTGCCATTAAGGGAGCACGGTAGCTTTTAGGAGGGGACAAGGTTTTCGTATTCCACAGTTCATAAGAGAATGCATGACAAGGGATGCGAAAACTTATCTGGGATTGCAGCCCCCGGCAACTTTGGCTTGCCGCGGGCGAATCTTCGTACTTGCAGCCCCCGACAACACTGGCTTGCCGGGGACCAGATGCTGGCCCGCCCTTCTTCTCTTCTTCGTCCTTAAGCGGTCTGGCCAGGATATGCAAAACCCTGTGAACCAAAGGAAACGAAGGAACAGGAAAAAGGACGCAGACTCGACCTCTAAGCTAGGGGTTAGCAGCTGTTAGGCACTATCAACACTAACCAAGGACGAGACTCGACTCAGCATGCATGCTAAAACTTAGGGCGCCAGCGCTTCATTTACTGCTGCTCAGGGTCTGCGCCTGGCTTTGTACAAAGGATTACATGCAACTGCGGCAAGACTTGTACAAAAGGTTGGTTGCCGGGCGGGGCCCGACAACCGCGCCTTACGGGTAAAACTTACGAAGATGCTCAATGTTCCAGGAGTTGCTCACCGGAGTGCCATCTTCGGTCTCGAGGCGGACAGCGCCGGGCCTCGTGACTCGTCTCACCCGGTAAGGGCCTTCCCACTTCGGCGTCAACTTGTTATGATTCTTGGCGGACGGGGCGCGCCGAAGAACAAGGTCGCCTTCCTCGAAGCTTCTGGCTTTAACTTCGCGGCTATGGTAGCGATGCAAAGCTTGATTGTAGCGAGAGGCTCGCACAGCAGCCTGAAGATGATCTTCCTCAAGGATCAGCGCGTCATCTTCACGCAGCCGCTCTTGCTCAAGCTCATCATAAGCGAGCACTCGAGGTGACCCGTATACGAGTTCCGTGGGGGTAACTGCTTCTGCTCCATAGACTAGAGCAAATGGTGTCTGGCCAGTGGCTCGATTTGGCGTCGTTCTGATCGACCAAAGAGCCACCGGCAGCTCCTCGATCCAGTTTCTTCCGCACTTGTGCAGCCTCTCGAAAGTTCTGGTCTTGAGCCCGCGCAGTACTTCGGCATTGGCCCTTTCAGCTTGACCGTTGCTCCTAGGATGAGCAACAGAAGCGAAGCAGACCTTGGCACCGAGATCTTGGACATATTGCATGAAGGTGTGGCTCGTGAATTGTGTACCGTTGTCGGTGATGATCCTGTTGGGGATCCCGAAGCGGCAGACAATCGACCTGAAGAACTTCATGGCTGACTGTGCTGTCACCTTCCTCACTGGTTCCACTTCCGGCCACTTTGTGAACTTGTCGATTGCGACGTACAAGTACTCAAAGCCCCCGACAGCTCGGGGGAAGGGGCCGAGGATGTCGAGCCCCCAGACCGAAAATGGCCAGGATAAAGGGATCGTCTGGAGAGCTTGAGCTGGCTGGTGTATCTGCTTGAAATGGAACTGGCACGCTTCACACTTGGTTACTTGTGCAGTTGCATCTTGGAGGGCTGTCGGCCAGGAGAAACCTTCCCGGAACGCTTTGCCGGCAAGTGCTCTTGCGCCAATGTGGTGACCACATATGCCTCCATGTATCTCTGCCAACAGCTTCTGTCCGTCTTCCCGGGAAATACACTTCAATTTCACACTGTTGCGCCCTCTTCTGTACAGTGTGTTGTCGACGAACTGGTACATACTCGAGCGCCGTGCTACTCTTTCCGCTTCTTCGTGCTCTTCGGGAAGTTCTCCGTTTTGGAGGAAATGGACAGTCTGCTGCGCCCATGCTGGAGCCTGTGGCTCGACAACAAGGACTGAAGGCACATCTGCTGCTGCGGGAACGTCCGCTTCTACGGCGAGGATGTGGGGCTCAGCCGGAGCTTGACGTTCCCCGGCAAGCTTGCCGGAGCAAAACTTGTCGGGAGCGCCTACTTCTACGGAACAAACCCTGGGGTTTTCCGGAGCAGACGGCTCCTCAGCGCTCTTGGCGTCGATCTTGGGGACCTTCTTGGCGGCGGCTCCGGGGAGCTCTGCCGGAAGATAGTCGCCGGAGACCAACTTCCTCTTCTTCCCTCTGGGAGCTTCAGCGGCAAGCGGCTTGTGATCCGCTGCGGCTGCTGCTTCCCGGTAGATTTTGTCGGCACAGATAGGGGCATGCTTCTTATCGCCGGGGACAGAGATGACGCTTATCGGGCCTCGCATCTTGAGCATGTTGTAGGTGTAGTGAGAGGCCGCCATGAATTTGGCGAGCGCTGGACGGCCGAGAATTCCATTGTAGGGCAATGGAAAATCGGCAACGTCAAAAGTGATCCTCTCTGTCCTGAAGTTCAGCTCGCTGCCAAATGTCACTGGCAACGTTATCTTCCCCTTCGGCTTGCTCCTTCCCGGGTTGATTCCTTGGAACGTGCCGGTCTCTTCGAGCTCGTTGTCGGGGACTTGGAGTTTCCATAGCACAGCGGAGGAGATCAGGTTCAAGCCGGCCCCGCCGTCAACTAGCATCTTAGTGACCTTGAGGTTGCGGACTGTTGGTGAGACCAACATCGACAAGCACCCGATCGCAGTTGTGCGATCAGGGTGGTCCTCAATATCAAAGATGATAGGCGTGCTGGACCATTTCAGAGGCTTGCGCGACTCGACGGGTGGTTCCGCTGCATTGACTTCCCGCGCCCACTGCTTGAGCTGGCGGTGAGAAGTATGCAGGGAAGCACCGCCGTCTACGCACAAGACCTCTGTGGCTTTCTGAAACTCCTGCTCACTGGTCTCGGCGTCATCCATGTCTTCATCTTCGTCGTCGTCTTCGTTCTTGTCGCGGCCGCGGGGAGGTCGGTCCGCTTGCCGCTGTTTGTCCTTGTCGCGGCGTCCTCCCTGGTCGGGGCGCTTCGTGCCTGATCCTCCGCCACCTCCCCGGGCTCTCTCCTTGTCGCGCCGCTCGTACTCGGCCTTTTGCAGCTCGACGAGCCGCTCGACCTGCTTGCAGCTCTGGAGGTCATGGCCCTTGGTGCGGTGGATCTTGCTGTACTGTTTGTTGGTGCCGTCCCGCTTGTCGGCGACCGCCACAGCCTGGCAGTTGGCGCATCCGGCAACCTCCTTGCCGGAGCTACCAGCCTGGGCCTTCTTGGCGGCGCCTTCATCGCCGGACTGCTCAACAACCAGTACTT
The DNA here is from genome assembly GCA_032464435.1 of Aegilops umbellulata. Lineage (NCBI taxonomy): Eukaryota > Viridiplantae > Streptophyta > Magnoliopsida > Poales > Poaceae > Aegilops > Aegilops umbellulata. Next base: position 153,799,362 of record CP136059.1, on the reverse strand, counting down.
CTTGGCTCTTCTTCTTCCTGTTGCTACGCCGCCGGCTCTTCCTTGCCGGGGCGGTATCCTCACTGTCAGATTCTCCTGCTCCAGTGTTCTCTCCGGGGAGTTTCCTCCCTTCCTCAACACGGGCACACTTGTCGGCCAGGGCATATAGCTCGCTGACGTCTTTGATCTTGCACATCGCCATCTCCTCCCGCATCCTGCGGTTACGCACGTTCTGATGGAACGCGCTGATGACCGCGGCGGGGTGGACGTCTGGGATGTTGTACTGTACACGGCTGAATCTCTGGATGAACTTGCGCAAGGGTTCCCCTTCCTTATGGACGAGCAGATGAAGGTCGCTCGCTTGGCCATGGGGTTTGTGGCCGCCCGTAAAGGCGCCAACAAACTGATGGCACAAGTCTGTCCAGGAGGTTATGGAGTTGTCCGGCAAGTGCATGAGCCAGGATCTGATGTTGGATTTGAGTACCAGTGGGAAGTAGTTGGCAAGGATCTTGTCGTCTCGCCCTCAAGCAGCCTGCACCGCGATGGTGTAGATGCCGAGGAACTCCGACGGATGCGACTTGCCGCCGTACTTCTCTGGTACATCTGGCTTGAAATTCTTCGTGCTAGGCCACTGGACTTGCCGCAGCTCACGGGTGAACGCAGGGCAGCCTACCGCGTACGGCAGGTCGCCTGGTTCCCCCGGTGCATGCATGTCGACAGAGGGCCCAGCGTGCTGGTCTAATTGACGCCGCGCTTCTCTCCGACGCTCGATGCGAGTACGAGCGTCCTCTTGCTCTCGCTCGTGAAGAACTTGGCGTTGATCGCGACGAGTTCGCGGATTTGACGACGCGGTGGAGTCGTTGTCGTGATGGTTCCGGCGAGTCGGCGATCTTGGCCTTTGGGGCGGGGAGTGCATGGTGGTCGCACCCCCGCCGGTCTTGGCGCCATCGGTTCTTGCCTGGCCGACCTGCCGCGGCTGCAATGCACTGTGCTGCCGCGGGGTGTCGCCGTTAGCGAAACCGATGAGGCTCTGTATCGTGGCCCTCCAGTTGTCGAGCTTGTCTGCCGTTGGAGGGTAGTCTAGGAGCAGTTGAGCTCGCGCCAGAGCTTCTGCTGGAGTGGCGGGCAGTGGTGGCGAACGGCGCGTGGAGCGGGATGTGCTCGAACTTCTAACTATGTCAGAAGGAGCAACACCCGGACCAGGCGGCCGCGCCACGCTCGCGCCAGCATGTTGGTGTGAGTGCTGGCCTTGAGCGCCCTGGGATCCGCCGGCTCGGTCTGGGTCCAGCGAGCGTATGGTATCATGGGCGCCAAGACGCTGCTGGTCCCGTGCCTCCTGAGAGGGGCGCGGTGCATGTTCGGACGCCGTGGCGCCATGAGCTGGCTCGACGACGCCCGTCCCGCCGCCGGTGCCGTCCCCACCACCCGTTTGCTCCAAGGGCGGTGGGTTCGACGCGAATGGACCAGCCACCTTCGGATCTTTCTTCTTCGGTGGCATGTCGACGAAGATGATGGAGATCTAGCCTGTGCAGATGCCGGATCAGGTTCACACAACTTCGACACTCCCTACCTGGCGCGCCAAAGATGTCGGGGAAATCTGCCTCCTCGAACACCTATGGGGACCGAGCCCCTTTCTTGGTTCGGCGGGGGCGGAGGTCGCGCGAAGAGCGCATCGAGGCGATGCACACAAGGAATTTTACCCAGCTTCGGGCTGCAAGGATGCGTAAAACCCTACTGCTGCTTTGTGGATTGTATTGTGTTCTTACTCGGGAGCGCGTGGTGCTACAGTACACACGAGCCGCTGGCGAGACCGAGCGTAGCGATGGATGTCCCCCCCTCTACGTGCGCATGGGGCCTCCTTTTATATGCTTAAGGGGTTACCCACAGGTGGCAGCGCAGGTGCGGGCAAAAATGGGAGAATGCTGTAGTGGGTGCAGCTGCTTGCACAGTGGCTGTATAGTGCTATCATACCTAACTCTGACGGCAGGGGACAAGGTCATTAAATGCCCGTCCGCATCGCCCAGACGGTGAAAGAAAGGGGACCGTCAGGAGCGCCACCGTTTGCCACGATGGCTACTCTGTCAGCGTTGCTTCGCCACCGCATGCCCCTGGCTGCGCAGCCTCTCGCCACGTACGCCTGGAACGGCCCTAGAGCGACGCGTGGGTGGATGAGCTGGAGCGCAGGCGTGGGGTGGTGACTAGCCACGGCAAGCGCCTTGCCGCGGCTGATGCCTTGTCGCGCCCGGGAGCTTGTCGCTCACTGGTCCTTGCCGGGACGCGGAGCGCGTCGCAGCAAGTATCTTGTCGTGCCTCGGTCGGCCTTCCCGGCAAGCTCCTCCTGCCGGGGTCTTGTGCTTCGAGCGGTCGTCCCGGCAAGCTCCTCTTGCCGGGGCCTTGCTCTCTTCGGGTGGCCTTCCCGGCAGGCTCCTCCTGCCGGGGCCTTGGCTCAAATACTTTGTTCTTGGATGGCCCAAAAAGGGACCACGGAGAGTCTTGGCGATCGCCTGGCAAGCCTTGCCGCGGGGTGCTACGACTGCCCGTGCACAAGTTCGGGATACTAAGGTACCCCTACTTTAGTACACCGACAGAGGGCTAGGCTTCGCGATGGATCCCTTCATGAGGGGGCTCATGTTCTATTATGGGCTGGAATTCCACGACTTAGCTCTGGAGTCTATCCTCCACATCTCATCGTTCATCGTCGTGTGCGAAGCTTTCCTCCGCATTACACCTCACTTCGGACTGTGGCTTTATACCTTCAAAGTGGAGCCAAAGATGCTCGAGGGAAAGCACGCAGAGTGCGGAGGTGCCGTAATAAGCAAGGTGGCTGACGCTCTGTGGCCCGATGGCCTTCTTCAAGAGGAGTCCAGCTTATGGCAACAAGAGTGGTTTTATATCATAGCTCCCAGGTGTACCAAGTGGGTGGCGCCTCCTGCTTTTTGCTCGGGTCCCCCGCCCGACTAACGTCATGGGTAAATAAGGGGCTAGACTGGGGGGCGGCAAAGGATGTGACCCTATTTCAGAGCCGCATCCGAGATCTTCTGGAGAGAGGTGTCGGTCTGGTCGCGGTGACGCAGGTCATGTTGATTCGCCGAGTCCTGCCCTGCAAACGTCGCCCCCTCCACCTATGGGAGTTCAATCTGGAGGGACCGCGAGCTCTCTGACATTTTCTTGGCCTGACGCCCGTGGAGATGTAGAAGTTGTTCTTCGGACCACAAGCAGTGTGTCCGGATTTGACTGAGGACGCAGGCCTGAGCTGTAATTGTCTGGATACTCAAGTAAGTAGCCCTGTGCCCGGATATGCTATCTATTTATCGCAATATTTCCTTTAAAAAGGAGCCGTTCTTGAACCAGGAGTGGATAGCAAAGGCGAAGCTAATCAGGTGTCCGCCCCCCCTTCCAGAGACCTCGCCAGATCCCGTGTTAACCAAGATGTTGGAGATCGCGCCTTCGGAAGGAAACGAAGGGGGAACAAGGACGCTGCTACCTCCGCAGAGGAGGTTGTCCGGAAGGAATAAATTAAAAATTCCTCTCCTCATGGGAAGAAGAGGACCGCCTCTGAAGACCCGGAGACAATAATCTCAAAGCGGGGGAAGAAGTCTTCGCCAGAGGGTCCTGTGCCGGGGGATACCCCGGCCGTACTGTGCCCTCAAGGGGATCAGCCCTCCATCGAGCCGTAAGTAGAAAGGGTGTCTAATAATGAGAGAAATCCTTGCTTCGCTTCTGAGGTGACTAACCGAAAAGTTTACCTTGTAGTTCGGATCTTATCCCTTCTCAGCAGAGCTCGTCTTCGGGGGACCTTGTTTCGGAGATGATGGAGAGTGGAACGCCTCCCCCTGCCATACCGCCTTATGAGGCGGGCGACCCCGAGGTGTCGTTGCGGAGGGTTTTTCCTGATCCGGTAAGGCCGGAAGGTAGTAAGATGGCCGCCCGAAGCTCTCCGTGTCCGGCCTCTAGGAGAGGCAATCGAATGAGTCCGGCACCGCCTGGTGCACGGTCAGAGGTACTGAAGGATCTGTTAGGGCGGGCGTCTATCTTAGAAGAGCACCGTGCTTTGATGGGTGCGGTAATTGAGAGGATTTTGTCCGCGGAAAGCGGGTTGCATGAAGCTGCCATGAGTCTATTGACGGGCTTTGAGGTACGTGGCATGATGCACCTTTTTGACAGTACCGCATACTTTATGATGCGCCCTGTGTAGATAGTAGCCCCTGAGACTCTGGGTGTCGTCGTGGGCGACGGCCCGCAGAGGATCATAGTCTCGTGTTTTTAATTTTGCCGCCTTGATATGCAGGTGGCGAAGTGTCCGGTGGCCAGCCGGACTGATGAATTTGTCGAACTAAAGAGACAACTTGACTAGGCCGATGCCGACATTGCGCTTGTCAACAAGCGGCTTGATGAGTCACAAGGTATGTGATTTCTCCGACGACGCCTCTTAAGAGGGTCTTGACGCCAGTATCTTATAACGTGTGTGCTTAACGCAGATGGGGCTGTCGCTGTGGAGAAGCTTCGGGCAGAGCTTGCCCGAGCTAAAGAACAAGCCAGGAAAAGCGACGCGGCTGCCTTAAAGGTGGTTGAGGAGCTAAGGCCGAACAGGCTGCTCACTGCCGAAGCAAGGAGGAAATGGTCGATATGGTTGTGAAGTTGAAGAACACTGCGGACCGCTGTAAGCTTCTTGAAAAGGAAAACCGGGTGGAGCGGACAGACCTGGAGAAGGCCAGTACGGCAACCAAGGATGCTCGTTCTACGATGAGAGCGATGAAGGAGGAGCTGCGTCAGGCCGGAGATATCGCGGCTGGGAAGCCCTTTATGCTGCGGATGAAGTTTGGAGATCCTAAATATGCTCCATTGGACCGGATGTGGAGTTCAGCGGACGCGTATCTGGATTTAGCGGCGAGTGCTGCTGATGTGACCGAACACTTCCGAGATCAGAAGGATCGCGAAGTGGAAAAGCTATTCTGGTCACAGTTCCACAAACCAGAGCGTCCGGTTCCCTTGACCGATCGTTTGGCCAAATGGGCCGAGCTCAATAGGTTGTCCGATCTTGCCATGAGGTATGTCGTGGATCATCTGTGGCCGGAAAGGCCAAAGCCGAACAATTATTTTAGCTTGGTGCAGCAGTTCCTTGGTGTAGTGCCGTATATCGACGCAATGAAGAGGTCGGCATGCGTGGAGGGTGCGCGGATGGCCCTTGCCCGTGTCAAGACATACTGGGCGGAGATGGAGGCCACCGTCGTTGCAACCCAAGATTCGGACGAAAGCCGAGTACCTGCCGAGCACTACTTTCAAGAAGTCCTGGAGGGTGCTCGTTTAATAGAGACGCAGTGCTCGAAGGATATTATGTTCGAATAACATGTATTCGTATTGAGAACAATATTTTTCTAAAATGTAGAAGCTTTTTATACTTGTGCCTGCATGAATTATAATACCTCCTGTGCGGCCGTTTACCTATATGTATATATAACCTGAAAGATGGCAGTCGTCGGCTTCAGCCCCCACGCATATAATGTGGGGGTGTTCGCGGAAGGCGCATCATCACACTTGATCCAACGTCTTGGTCCATTAAGGAGGTGGTAGCGCAGCGAACTAGGCAACAGACTATAATGCTTTATCACTTTCACTTAGCCGTAGGAGTTTGACAGTGGGGCTACTATATAGCCCCTGGTGGCGCCGCGCTCGCCCGGATTCGGGGCGCGTGTGTGCCTGGTCGGGAAACGGCCCATCGTCAATACAGAGGAATCCTGAAGATTCCGATAGGTCATCGAGTGGTTGAACAGTCTCGCGCTACATCATGACAGTCAGTTTTTGGCTTTCTCTACTGAGGTGCTCACCTGGCTGAACCGGGGCACAATCGCAGTAGTTCTCCTGGTGCCGCCTTAGCCGATAGAGCGGTACGTATGGCAGCAAAACATAGGAGCCGGGAAAAACCAACATTTGACCAAAGACATGATTCGGAGCTGATGCATATAATGCCAAACTCGCGACGCCGAACACTCCCTAAGGTAAACGGGATGATCAGTGCCCTTTGGAATAAGCCCATAGTGTCCGGGTACATGCAATATTCTAACGTGGCCACATGCCAAGACGTCAGCCCCCTTCTCGGTTGTATTGAGAATCCAGGGGGTATGTATCAACAAGAGACAGAAAAAAAGGTTTACGCAGGGTCTTAATCTAAAGAGAATCCTTGGAACGGGTCCCTACTGCACGTCTGCGCCTGTGTCTTAGTTGTGCCGTGTCCTGGACGGGTGTAGCACGAGGTTCATCTGTAAAAGAGAGGAACTTAGTTGAAAAAGTAATAGTGCAAAATGCATGTTATAATACATAAACGAAGTATGATTCGAGGTGGGAGGAATTGAGTTTTTTTGCTGCTTGTTTACGTGTGCGGAGCCCCTTGTATAGGGATGTATAACCATCAAACCGTTAGTAATTATGTAGTTTCGCCGGACTCGTCAAACAGTGTCCGTGGTCTTAACGACCCGTTATGCGCTCTGGTTGGTGGGGTAGTTTAGTGTGCGGTTGTCAAGGCAGTCACACAGTCTTCCGCGCGCAAGGAGCGCTCAATGTTTCCCTTTACTGAAATGATGCCTTGTGGACCGGGCATCTTAAGTGTGAGAGACGCATAGTGTTGTATTGTGTTAAAGCGAGAGAACGCTTCGCGTCCCTATAGTGCTTGACAACCACTGTTAAATGGAGCGATATGGAAGGTCAGCTTTTCGCTACGGAAGTTATCAGGTGAACCAAACGTAACTTCTAGCAGGAGGGAGCCCATGCAAAGAGCCCCTGGGCCTGGCGTAACTCCTTTAAAGGAAGTATTGCTATGGCTGATTTTTGTTGGGTCTATCCCCATTTTGCGGACTATGTCCTGATATATCAGGTTTAAACTACTGCCGCCGTCCATCAGGACTCGCGTGAAATGGTATTTGTCGATTATCGGGTCTAATACCAAGGCAGCCCGTGTAGTACGTTCAATGTTTTGACTTCTTGTGGGAATTTCTTTTGTTCCTCACTGATTTGTTTGTGTGGTTCATCGTCGTCTTCACTTGGTGTATCCAGCCCCTTGTGTTCGGCGTTGAGTTTGCCGGATTGCTTGAAGACCCAACATTCTTTGTGGGTATGATTTGCAGGCTTCCCAGGGGTGCTGTGGATTTGACATATCTTTTCTAGGATTTTGTTTAGATTAGACAGTTCGTCCCTGTTATCTTTGAGGGGCAGCTTTTGCTGACCCTGCCGGGAGCTTTTGAATCCGGCGTTAACTGTCGTGCTCTTCAGGTTGTTTCCCTTATTACGACGCTGGTCTTTGCTGCGTCGTGGCTTCTCGTTCCCATCCCTTACTTTAGATGTACTTGGGTCGCTCGTGCTGCATCTTGCCAACCAGCTGTCCTCACCCGCGCAAAAGCGGGTCATGAGGCTTGTTAATGCGGCCATTGTTCTTGGCTTTTCTTGACCGAGGTGTCTGGCGAGCCATTCGTCTCGAACACTATGTTTGAAAGCTGCTAAGGCTTCGGCGTCCGGACAGTCGACTATTTGGTTCTTTTTAGTAAGAAATCTGTTCCAGAGCTTCCGGGCTGACTCTTCGGGTTGTTGAGTTATGTGACTTAAATCGTCAGCATCCGGTGGTCGGACATAGGTCCCTTGAAAATTTGCCCGAAAAGCGTCCTCGAGCTCCTCCCAACTTCCAATGGTGTTTTCGGGGAGGCCTTTAAGCCAATGCCGGGCTAGCCCTTTGAGCTTTAGGGGTAAGTACTTGATGGCGTGGAGGTCATCTCCTCGAGCCATGTGGATGTGGAGGATATAATCCTCAATCCAGACCCCCGGGTCTGTAGTTCCGTCATATGCCTCTATGTTTACGGGTTTGAATCCCGCTGGGAATTCATGGTCCAGCACCTCATTGGTGAAACATAGGGGGTGTGCGGCACCCCTGTATTTAGGTGTGTCGTGGTGTTCGGATATTTGTTGTGTTGCGTTGCTTGCTAGAGCTTGCTTTCTTGGCCCATAGATAGATCTGGCTGGGCCATCTTTTTTATGCGAATCCTCATGTGGACCGCATGTTCGCTTGTGTGCGGCGCCGTTTGCTCTCCATGTTGGCCATGCGGTCGTCTATCCGACCGGATGGCCGTTTTGTTTTTTGATTGCTAGGGCTCTAAGGCCTCCTCGTCAAATTCAGGCAGTAGCTTTTGCTTCAGGTAACTCTTTGTGTGGCGACTGCCGCCATATTTGTCTGCGGTGTTGAGTACCTTGCTCCATCTGATTCTGAGTGCATCTTCGGCCATCTTGAGCTTTTGCTTCTGCTTTTTTAGGCTACGCGCAGTGGCGACGAGCCTTTTATGGAGGTTCTTCTGCTCCATGAACTTGTCCGGCGTGAGGTTATCCAGACTGTCATCTTCGTTGGGGATGAGTTGTTCGGTTTGGTTATCCAAGTTGCCTTGTTCGGATGGTTGCGCGATGCCAAGTTCATCATCCGCCGGCTCACCCTGCTCTGTGGTTGGGTCTGTATGACCGCTGTCTCTGTCGAGGCGGGGTTTGGAGTGGCGCTTACGCCGCCGCTTTGACTTCTTTTTGGAGGAACGATCCTTTGTTGCGTCCTCCCTTTCCTCGCCGTCGTTTCCTTTGGGTGTGTCCACCATGCATACATCATGCGGTGAGGTGGTTATCCAGTGCCCTGTGGGCACTGGTTCCTGTTCGTCTCCTATATCGTCGTCCATACTGTCGATGTCTTTGGAGTCAAAGTCGAGCATGTCGGTTAAATCATCGACAGTGGCTATGAAGTAGGTCGTGGGTGGGCGTCGAATTCCTTCGTCGTCCGCATCCCAATCCTGCCGGTCATAATCTGGCCAGGACTCTCCTGACAAAGAGAGAGACCTTAGTGAATTCAGTATGTTGCCAAAGGGCGAGTGCTGAAAAATATCCACGGCGATGAAATCCATGATTGGCGCCCAATCAGATTTGATTGGCAAGGGCGCGGAGGGTTCAGAGTCTGGAGAAGAGTCCGGCAATGTGGAGTCACGGGCCTCGCAAAGGATAAGGCTGGTTTTCGGCTCGATCGCCGTTGAGACTGCAGCCTCCGCGGCGGGGTCTAGCCACCCGCTCTCGGTCGGCGCTGTTGGCTCCGAATTGAAGGTCGGAGCGGATGCGGGTGCGGCCTGCAGGGCACTGTTCGGCGGCAGAGCTAAATCATACCCATCGTGACAGTGTGGCGCACTCGGCAAGGGCTCGAACCCGTCGAAGATCAAGTCTCCGCGGATATCGGCCGTGTAGTTTAGGCTTCCAAACCTGACCTGATGGCCAGGGGCGTAGCTTTCAATCAGCTCCAGATGGCCAACCGAATTGGCCCGCAGTGCAAAGCCGCCGAATACAAAGATCTATCTGGGGAGAAAAGTCTCAACCTGGACTGCATCGCCAACAATGATCGAAGGAGCCATCAAGCCTGATGACGATGACACAGAGGAACTCTCAATGAAAGCACCAATGTCGGTGTCAAAACCGGCGGATCTCGGGTAGGGGGTCCCGAACTGTGCGTCTAGGCGGATGGTAACAGGAGACAAGGGACACAATGTTTTTACCCAGGTTCGGGCCCTCTCGATGGAGAAAAAACCCTACTCCTACTTGATTAATATTGATGATATGGGTAGTACAAGAGTAGATCTACCACGAGATCAGAGAGGCTCAACCCTAGAAGCTAGCCTATGGTATGATTTTTGTTGTTTTTGTTTTTGTGTCCTACGGACTAAGCCCTCCGGTTTATATAGACACCGGAAAGGCTAGGGTTACACAGAGTCGGTTACAATGGTAGGAGATCTAAATATCCGTATTGCCAAGCTTGCCTTCCACGCCAAGGAAAGTACCATCCGGATACGGGACGAAGTCTTTAATCTTGTATCTTCATAGTCCAACGGTCCGGCCAAAGGTCATAGTCCGGCCGTCCGGACACCCCCTAATCCAGGACTCACTCACTTACCGTGTCCTCAATAAATCCATGGGACTTATTGAGGAGACGTGTAACGTGGAGTTTGATGAAAATAACGGCTCCCAAGTGGAGCAAAGTGGCACTTGTGATGTAGGTGATGAAATTCCTCCTCAAGCCATAAGAAGAATGGGTGTTGGTTTTATCCTACCCATTGAGGAACCCCTTGTGGCCGAAGGAGAAGGACAATGCTCCACTCAAGTGGAGCCATCACCAACCCAAGGCCCACATGCTTCCGATGAACAAAGTGAAGGCCCTCAACCTCATGAACAAGACCAAGGGCAAGATCATGCTCAAGAAGGCGTTGGCACACCAAGTGATGCCCAAGGTCAAGTTCTCTCCCCCGAGCAAGTTCAAGATCAAGAACAAGCTCAAGAGGTGCTCAAGATGATCAAGTGACTGCTCCTCAACTCACCACCGAGGAGGAATTAGAGCATCGTGTTGCCAAGATTGCATCCAAGCTCTCCACCAAGGGTCATCTCATGAAGAATGTGCTTGGAAGCATTCAAAAGGGGGTAAGCACTCGTAGACAATTGGCAAACTATTGTGAACATCACACATTTGTCTCTTGTGTTGAACCCCAAAAGGTATATGAAGCACTCGAAGATCCGGATTGGCTTAATGCCATGCATGAAGAACTCAACAACTTCAAGTACAACAAAGTGTGGAGATTGGTGCCAAGGCCAACGGGGAACCACAATGTCTTTGGAACCAAGTGGATATTCAAGAACAAGCAAGATGCTCATGGGACCATCATTCGCAACAAGGCAAGATTGGTGGCACAAGGCTACTCCCAAGTCGAGGGTATCGACTACGGCGAAACCTTTGCTCCTGTTGCTCGCCTTGAATCCATTCGTTTGTTGATTGCTTACGCTTCTCATCACAACTTTAAGTTGCAACAAATGGATGTGAAGAGTGCTTTTATTAATGGTCCTATTAATGAGTTGGTTTATGTCAAGCAACCCCCCGGTTTCGAGGATCCCTAATTTCCCGATCATGTGTATCAACTCGATAAGGCACTCTATGGCCTTAAACGAGCCTCACGTGCGTGGTATGACCACATTACCGAGTTGTTACAAGATCGCGGGTTTGAAGTTGGGCTAATCGATCCCACTCTTTTTACTAAGAAGGTCAAGGGGGAGTTGTTTGTGTGCCAACTATATGTTGATGACATTATCTTTGGTTCCCCTAACAAAGCTTTCAATGAGGAATTTGCCGCACTAATGACCTCAAAGTTCAAGATGTCTTCCATGGGACAGTTGAAGTTCTTTCTCGGTTTCGAAGTGAAGCAAAGAAGAGAAGGTACCTTCATCAACCAAGCTAAATACACTCAAGACATGCTCAAGAGATTCAAGCTAAGTGATGTCAAGCCAGCTTCCACTCCAATGCCCACCAAGTGCCAACTTGACATTGATCCCAATGGTAAAGCGGTGGATCAAAAGGTATATCGTTCCATGATTGGATCCTTGCTTTACCTTTGTGCATCTAGACCAGATATCATGTTGAGTGTGGGAATTTGTGCACGGTTTCAAGCCGCACCTAAGGAAAGCCACTTTGTGGCGGTCAACCGAATCTTTCGATATTTGGCTCATACCCCAAACTTTGGCTTGTGGTACCCAAGAGGATATAACTTGGGATATTCGGATTCCGATTGGGCGGGAGACAAAGTGGATAGGAAGTCCACTTCCGGAGGGTGCCAATTCCTTGGTTGCTCTTTGGTAAGTTGGTCTTCTAAAAAGCAAAGTTGTGTGTCTCTCTCGTCCACCGAAGCAGAGTATGTGGCGACCGGTAGTTGTTGTGCACAACTCTTATGGATGAGGCAAACTTTAAAGGATTACAGTGTCATTTGTGACAAAGTGCCTCTTTGGTGTGACAATGAAAGTGCCATCAAGATTTCTCTCAACCCGGTGCAACACTTCAAGACGAAGCATATTGAGATCGGTATCACTTCATTCGGGATCACATTAGGCGAGGGGAGATCGAGCTCAACTACGTCAACACTCATGATAACCTTGCAGATATCTTCACGAAGCCTTTGGATGAAGAAAGATTTCGCGAGTTAAGGCATGAGCTAAATATCATTGATTCGAGCAATGTTGCTTGAACCCTTGCACACCCCACCATACTCAACTTGTTGTCTTGTTTAGGTGTAGGCATGGACATAGGGGGAGTGTTGTTCTGTTAATGAACTCTCCCTCCCCCCATTATGCATAAATTGATCAACTCTTTCACATTAGCCATTTTTGATGGTACTTGTGCTTCAAAGACGAGTTTTGGTCATGGGCCTAAGGATAATTCTTCGCGGTGCCATACCAATTGACTCAAACATAGGTGGCTCCGGCCACCGCCCTCTCTTGGGAGAGGTGGTATCTCGTGGTTGTCTCTTGTTGTCGTTTTGAGAGTGGTTTGTGGTGTCTTGTTCGCTTGAAGTTTCCTTGCGAAGACCTCCCTTTTTCTTGTGTTTGAAAACATGCATTTTCTTGAGCTCACGGTACTACCGCGGCCAGCCACGGTACTACCGTGTGTGGAGAGTACGGTACTAGCGCCCCAGTATGACAGTAATTTTTTACTGCCGCCTGGGAGAGCGGTACTAACGCTTTAGTGCGGTACTTCCGTCCAAGCGGTACTACCGCGATGATTCGTGGTACTACCGCGCTTTCGACGGCTCGTGGGGGATAAGGACGGGCAGGGGGAGTTCTAACTCCCCCATACCCATTCGTCAGTTTCTCCCACATCGTCTGTCTCTCTCTCGCTCAAGAACGGGGCCGGAGTCCCTCGCCGGATCTCCGTCTCCGGCTGCTCTCCTTGGATTCCGACCGGTGGGATCATTCCCCACCACTTCCTCTTGCCATGGAACAAGGTTTCTCCCCAAATCCCTCTCTCTTTTGGTTGTTTCCTTTGCCTCTAAGTTTTTGGGGAGATGCATGTGTTCTTGAGATTTTAGGCTAAATCTTTGCAAGAGTAGGATGTAGGAGAGTAGTATTGCGTAGAGATTATACTTGATATGATGTCCCGTGGTATATTTGATCAACCGTAGTACTTCCGTGTTTTCGCGGTTCTTCTCAGATTCAAAGTTCAGATCTGACGCCATGCGGTACTACCGCCCGTCTGGTGCGGTACTACCGCTTGTCCGATACTACCGCCCGGTCTGGACGGTACTACCGCATGAACTGCGGTACTAAAATTTTACTACCGCTCCGAGCACCGGTACTACCATGCTCTCACGCGGTACTACCGCGCCTAGGAGCGGTACTAAAATTTTAGTACCGCATGACCTAGCAGTACTACCGTTGTTGTCCCATCTTCCTCATGACATTTATCCCGTATGCTTTCTACCTGTTTTTCCTTGCTTTGCCTTGGTATGTGCATTGATCCTTCTTGCTTGTCGTGTGTGTTTTGAGCTTTGTCTCTTAGGTGGTGGCTCTCGCTGTTCCGATCCCAGTCATGACACTGGATCCAAGCGACTGCGCAATCAATATGAGGCACCAGAGGGCTCCAGTGCCCCCAAGCGCAATGTCAAGACCACCGCTAGCAAGCACAAGGAACCCGCTAAGGGCGTGGACGAGATTCCCCTCACTGAGTTCATCCGTCTCAGGCAGATCAACCCTTATGTGAATGCTCGTGCTACCTTCAGAGGCAATGACTTGTTTTGGACCAAGCAGCAGACTCTCATTTATCTGGATGTGATCAAGGCCTAGCAAAATACCTACGTGGATGTCAAGTGGATTGACATGAATCACATGAGGAAGGACAAGTTTCGTGAGTACTTCTGAAAGGCTCTGGATTTGGTGGAGCAGTTTGGTATTGAGCATGTCATCTCTTTCCACCTGGACTATAACCCTGAGCTTATCTGTCAGTTTTTTGCCTCTGTTCACTTTCACCCTGGGGAGGAGCGGAGGATGACTTGGATGTCCAATGGCCGTTAGCTGACTACTACCTGGAAGGAGTTCATGGATCTGCTACATGTTCCTGATGACGGGCTCACCACACCCGTTGGTGTTCGCCCCCATGCCAATCCTGAGTCCGCTAACAAGAACAAGATCCAGCAGTACTATGTTGAGAAGGTGCTTCCCAGTGGCAAGTAGACATGGGTGCTGAACCCCTTTCTGGATATCATGTATCGCATCTTCCGCAACTCTCTATTTCCTCGCATTGGCGACAAGGACAAGGTTCATGCTTATCTGGTGGATATGATGTTCATGTGTGAGGAGGCACGTGTGTCACAGACTCAGCCACTTGATGTCTCACACATCATGTGGTGTGAGCTTCGGTTCGCGGTGTTCAACCGCAAGGTACCTATCTATGGACCGTACCTGTTTCTGTTGATCTCCAAGACTTGGGAGAAGCTGTTCCCTCGTGATGAGTTCCTTGCTCCAGACTGGATTCAGCATGAGTCCATCAGTCTCCGTGTCAAGCCCAAGTGGGCCAACACTACTACTCGTGCTGAGGCATCTGCTGCTAGGAGGGCTGTTGGTGAGGAGGAGGCTGGAGCAGACGATGTTGCTGAGGACCGTGGTGCTGGGCCAACCCATCGTTCCTCTGAGCCTTCGTGGGCCAAGAAGCTGAAGGACAAGATTAAGACTCTGTTCTGCATGCAGGCAAAGGGGCAGTATAGGTCTCACGTTGCCTCCAAGGAGGCTCGCCGCCGTGACAGGAGCATCATGAAGGTCTTTGGTGAGGAAGAATCTAGCGGGTCAGAGAGGCACATCACTCCGGAGGCCGAATGGATGGCGAAGCAAGGCTACAAGTGGACTGATTCTGAGGAGAACATCGAGGAGACCGTTCCCGCCGCTGAGTCTGACGAGGAGCGTTGGGATGATTTCTCTGCTTGAGCCACCCCTCGGGTGTAGGTGTCCTCTCTGCCTTTTTGGCGTCTCGATGCCAAAGGGGGAGGGACTGTAGGGATTTGCGTGATTGCGAGTCGTGTGTCGTGTTCGGTGGGTTTGCTTTCTCGTTTGAACCTCGTTTGCTTTGGTTTGGTTTGAGACTTATCCTTCATATGGTGTAAGACATATGCACTCTATCTTATCTTAGTGAGCTTGACATATTGTGCTACTTATGTTTTATGCTCTTGTTTAATGTTAACCTTACTATTGCAAGATATGCCATGTCTCTAAAATATAGGGGGAGTGTTGATCCTAGTTTGTGTGATATGCAGTCCAAAGCATCCATCTAGATTGCACACATCTAGGGGGAGCCCGTCTATATTTTAAAGAGGAGGGGTTTGCGTTTGCTCAATATTATTTCCCTTTGTGCAAATCCCGTATTGTCATCAGTCCACCAAAAAGGGGGAGATTGTAAGGGCATATTTATCCCTAAGGTGTTTTGGTGATTGATGACAATGCTTTTGCGGACTAATCATGTGCCTTGAGTTTCTCAAACGTTTCATCGCTAGGCACAAGACGGTTTGGTGCCCCTCGAAGACTATTGAAGACGGCGTTTTTCTATGTTTCTTTTTGGTGGACTTGTGTCGTAGGAAAGCCGTACTATTAAGAGGGGGTCCGCATCGGAAAGGTTCGGGTGGAATCATCACGTACACGTTTTCTTCCTTGTCTCCACCTTTCCCCTGCACTTTGGAGCATCCTCCGTTTTTCCTCTATGCAATTGTCCTGGCTGCTGATATTGGGCTTGCGGTAGTACTGCTCGCTGGAGCGGTAGTACCGTAGGAACCTGCGGTAGTACCGTACTATGGCGCGGTAGTACCGCAGGAGCCCACGGTAGTACCGCTCCTCTGGAGCAGTAGTACCGTGGCCCCCAGGCCAAGTGCCGCTGCATCACGGTAGTAGGGGCGGATGTAATTTTTTACATCCGCGCCTTCGCGGTAGTACCGTGCGCGGCCTGGTTCAGCTGCCATGCGGTAGTACCGCTCCTCAGCGGTAGTACTATGACGGATTTTTGCATCGTTTGGTTTTCACCGGAAGTAGGCACAGATGTATTTTTATTCATCCGCGCTCTTCCCAGGCTAGGACTTTCCTGCCTTGTGGTAGTACCACAACGGGGAGCGGTAGTACCGCGCTTGCGGAAGTACCGTTCTCAGTCAGGCATGTTCTAGTTCCTACCATTGTTGCGATAGTACCGCGGTCCCTCACGGTAGTACCACGTGGCCTTGCGGTAGTACCGCTTGTCAGGAGCGGTAGTACCGCAAGTCGCAGGCTGGTTAGGTGGATAACGGTTGGATTTTGTCCACAACTATAAAAGGGGTGTCTTCTTCCTCTAGTTGACTACCTCTTCCACCTTTAAGCTCCATTGTTGCTCAAAGCTCCATTTTCGCCCGATCTCACTCCCTAGCCAATCAAACTTGTTGATTTGCTCGGGAGTGGTTGAGAAGGCCCCGATCTACACTTCCACCAAGAGAAATTTGATTCCCCCCACTAATCCCTTGCGGATCTTATTACTCCTGGGTGTTTGAGCACCGTAGACGGTTGAGGTCACCGCGGAGCCATAGTCCATTGTGGTGAAGCTTCGTGGTGTCGTTGGGAGCCTCCAATTAAGTTGTGTAGATTGCCCCAACCTTGTTTGTAAAGGTTCGGTCGCCGCCTCCAAGGCTACCAATAGTGGAATCACGGCATCTCACATTGTGTGAGGGCGTCAGGAGAATACGGTGGCCCTAGTGGCTTCTTGGGGAGCATTGTGCCTCCACACCGCTCCAACGGAGACGTACTTCCCCTCAAAGGGAAGGAACTTCAGTAACACATCCTCGTCTTCACCGGCTCCACTCTTGGTTATCTCGAGCCTTTACTTGTGCAAGATTATTTGTGCTATATCTCTTGCTTGCGTGCGTGCTTATTGTTGTTGCATCATATAGGTTGCTCACCTAGTTGCATATCTAGACAACCTACTTTGATGCAAAGTTTAAATTGGTAAAGAAAAGCTTAAAATTGTTAGTTGCCTATTCACCCCCCTCTAGTCAACTATATCGATCCTTTCACATGGCGGCGGCGGGATGGCACAGTAGAATGTGTGCGCGGTGAGAGGTGGGATGGGGGGATGAGCGTCTGCTCTGGTATTAAGTGGAACTTAGTAGTAGCACGAGACATCAGGGCTGCGCTACTACTAAGCACATTAGTTGTAACGCGGCCTCAGGTAGATGCGCTACTACTACATGGGGCCCACCAGCTGGCCCCGTCGATCCGTATTATTAGCACAGGGTGTAAACCCCCCCCCCCGCACTACTACTAATTAAGGCATGTCCCGGGGTGGGGGTGGGGACCACTTAGTAGTAGAGCGAGTTCTCTATGGCCACGCTACTACTATGACCTACCAGTAATGTGTTTTTTCACCCCTCGCTACTACTAATTAGCAATAGCGCGTTCCAAATAACCCGCACCACTACAAAGTGGTTACCTATAGGGTGTTTTCCTAGTAGTGTGTTTCTTACCCCGGTGGTCCCCGGGGACCAATCTGGTCGCCAATGAGATAAGTTTTCCTAGTTACCATTCTCTATTCCTGGCAGTAGAGAGAGGGTACTGCTCGTAAGGTTTCTCTGTTTCTCCTTAAAGGGGTCCCCGACATTGCCTGATATCACTTGTGAAGCTTAGGTTACAAAGTCTAGGTTCTTGGCTCCATGGGGCATATCATAGGCTTCTAGTGATGTAGCTATAGGTCCCCGAAGGAGGTTGGGTGCCTCCTTAAGATCCTAATCAGTGGATCCATTGTCAATGATGAACATTTAAATAAAAAAATTCATTTAAAATGTGTGCAAGCATTCTAAAATTCCATGAACATTTCTATATATTGTAGCGACCTGACCCGAATGGATCAAGTCTCTGTGCTTAAGTGTCATCCCTAGATCGGTATGCTGACACACACAGTACTCGAAGGATTTATAACAGAGGTAAATCACATGTATAAAGTAACGTAAATACTATTACCTCAAACCATATAGCGGAAGCAACAAGGTTGTGGATTCCCATCAACACCAACGGCAAAGTTGAGTGTAGAAATCGTAACCCTAACGTATCACTTACTCGTCGTAAGAAACCTGCAACATGAGACGTTGCAGCCCGAAACGGGTCAGTACATTGAATGTACTGGCAAATTCACACCATAGAGAAAATGATGAACAATGGCTATCACTACATGCATATATGGCTGGTGGAAAAGCTCTATGGTTATAATGTTTTTGCGAAAAGCCAATTTTTCCCTACTGCAAAGGAATAAATTTATTTAACTATCATGGTGGTTGTTAGACATTAAGAATGCTTGACAGCATTCTCAATCCCAATTAAGCATCATCATTAAAACCCAACAAAATTAATTAAAGTAACGTGATGAGATCAACAGGATAATCCAAGAACTAGATACTCAAGATGTCCATAGCGGGGACACGGCTAATCATGTAGTTTGTACACTCTGCAGAGGTTTGCGCACTTTTCCCCACAAGACTCGATCGCCTCCGTTGGATTTCTTGCACTACATGGTGTTTGAGAAACGGATGACCGAGACATAGTCTTTCAGAAGCACTAGCACCTTACGTTGGATAGACCGGTACACCTACTTTCCCCTACATGTGCTAGTCTACGTTGTAAGAGTTCGCACGACTTAATCAACTATGCCAGATCCCATGATGGCTTGTGGCTACACATGGAAGTTTCTAGTATGAATAATCTCATGATCCCTTTAAGCCTGGGTGGCGGTCCAAAAGAAAAACAGGCAAGTCCTGGAATACCCAGGTGCCTAGACAGGCAAGTCCTGGAATACCCAGGTGCCTCAATCCACCCATATGTGTGTTTAAGTTGCCACCTTAAGTAAACTATTAATTAACAATCTCACATCTGTCATGAAATACTCTCAAACCCAATCCACGTCTACGAGCATAGCATGGCAGTATAAGCATAACGTAATAGTAACTCCCAAGGGTTTGATAATAAACAGGTAATAGGTACTACCTCAACTACTTCCCAATACCCACATGTTATCAATCCTACTCATGCAATGTTTGAGGGTGAAACTAATGCATAAAAACTGGGTATGAAAAGGGATATGATCAAAGTGTGAACTTGCCTGCAATGTTTATGAAGATGATTTGCACTCAAAACTCTTGATAATTCTACTCGTCACACTCCGGTCAATCTATCGTAATCAAACAATAGTAACCACACATAAGCAATCACTCAAAAGATCAGAAAGAACGAAGAAGACGATTCGGAAAACATCAAAACCAAGCAAATAACTCTTGCAACATAAAACAATTTCTAACAGTACCAAAATTATGTCAATTTGGCCTTATCAGAAAGTTTAGGTCAAGAGCTTTAATTTGCAAAAAGAATCAACTAAATCGGAGTTATAAAACTCAAGTTATGATCAAACAAAGTTCAAATTCGAATCTGATCTAATTCAAATTTTTAAACTTTCAAAAACATGTTTGAGTTGGATTACTGGATAGAGGGGTTCATAACGAAGAAGTGGGCATTGGTTTCGTTGGATTTGGACTAACGAGTAAAAAGTTATGAGCGTTTGAAGAACAGGGGCTAAACTGTAAAGAATATCATTACAGATAGGTCCCTGGCCGGGATTAAAATAGAAAAAAGGAAAAACTATCTAACGAACATTTGCTACAAAGACTTAAACGACGAAACCGTTCGCTAAAAGGACTAAACTAATAAACATTCACTAAATAAATAAACCTAAGCAAAACCTGTTTATAGCAAAACCGGTCTAGGTTTTATTTTTAGAAAAACCTAACTAAACCGAACTAAAAGAAAAACGAGACGGGGCGCTTTACCGGTTCAAAGAAAAAGACTGGCGGCGGCGATGAACTCCGGCGAGGGCGGCGCGGCTCCGGCGAAGGGCAGGCGACGGCGGCTACGTGAGGCGGCGGCGTCGGCGGCGCTGGGAGATGCGGCGCGGGGCGGTGGCGCGGCGCGGACAGCAGCAGCGGCAGCGGCGCAGCAAGAGCGGCAGCAGATGCGGCTGCAGGCGGCGGCGGTTGCGGCGGCGTGCATCGGCGAGACGCAGCGGTTGCAGGGAGAGGGGAGAAAGAGGGGCGGTGGCGGTGGCTTTATAGGGGAGTGGAGGAGGTGGCCTTGGAGGAGGGGTAAGGCAAAGGCGGCGGGCGCGGAGTCCGAGGCAGGGACGGCGGCCATGGCGGTGCGGCGGCGTGCGACGGGCGGAGTCCCGCCAGGGAGGTCAGGGCGCGCGGGCGTCGGGCTGGGCCGTGGCCTGGCCGGTTGGCTGGGCCGGCACAGTTCGGCGTAAGGAATTTTTTTAAGCAACATTTTCCAGACAATAAAAATAATAAATACAATTAAATGAAAATATTATATAGTCGTATAATATATCAAAATTTTTAGAAAAAGATTTTCTACAACGTGAACACTTTTATAAATTCAAATAAGATCCATACAAATTCAAATAATTCAAAGAGTGCTACTGGTCTAATAAAATCCAATAAAATCATTTTTAAAAATACCAGAATTAATTCAAATTTATTTTTCTCCAATTTTCTGATGTAGGGAATCATGTTACCCTATTTTCCATATATTTTATTTTTGGAGAAAAATAATTTGAATAAAACTCAAATAACTCCAAATTGAAAATAAATTCAAAAGAACTTTGAATTTAATTCTTTGAAACTCCCAACCCATATTTCATATAATTTGAAGAAGTCATTTTATCTTCTCTCGTGAAAATCATTGAGTTGCATAAAGTTTCAGAATTGGAAATATTCTCAAATGGAATTCAAATATTTTTCAAACACCCTTTATCATTTAAATAAATGGAAGAAGTCATATCATCTTCTCTCCAAGGTTTTGTGATGAAAAGTATTTGAATTCACGGAGATCATAAAATGCAAAGATGAAAGCTTGGGAAAGTCCTTTTATTCCCTCTCATTTAACTTTCAAGAAGTTTCGAATTTCACTCAATCAATCACACAACAATCAAACAATCGATCAAATCTATCTATTTATTATAACATTCCAAAATTTAGAATTTTGGGATGTTACAAACCTACCACCCTTAAAATGAATCTCGTCCTTGAGATTCGGAGAGGCTAGAAAGAAATAGGTTAGGTTTGGGGGTCTTCTGAAAATCCATCCATCAGCTCCGAGGTCTCGGGTGCTACCACCCTTAGAAACATAGTTACGGTTCCATCAAAACTCATACTCCATCCTTATTGTTGACAGTGTCGATCTTCTTAGATCTCGGGAAAATTCCGTCTTTGGGCTCTTCCGGTAGCGGCATAACCTTTTAGTCAATCCTTCTGTCCTTTCCTCTTGGTAACGTTATTCCGAGATTGGGTCTTCTTAGCTGATAGATCTGGCACCAAAACTAAACAACTATCGATATCTCATGGTGGTCAACAATTTATGGTTTCTCCTGCAGGAAATGGGTTTGGTTGATCCTCACCGTATAACCTACGGTTGGCAACAGGTGCCTTGTACAAGGGGAAAATTGCTATACCAATCTAAGGTTCAAACAAGGTTTAATATCGTCGTCGGTGTACTATAGGTAAGTCACTCAGATTTACCATCCCACATAGCAAGGCGAATAATAAGAGTAAGTCGGTATGGTGATCAATCCATCCCGCACCCAAATCATTACCTTGTATACGGTTTAGCGAATCTCGCATTCTAACACTCGGTCATCCTCACAAGCATTGCAGAATTTCTCTTGTCGACGAACCAAGTTCGGATAAATCCATAGATTCTGCAAGCCAAACAAACATCTATCGTTCCTTCACAACTCTCAGGTTTTGCGTTACTCCTATAAAATCGTCTGCCGATAAACGTTGTATCTTCTACCAGGGTTTTTCTTTCAGCAAGAATGTGCTTGCTTCTTGGCAGGTCCTGGGGCTTGTGGGTTATGGCCCATCTCATCACTTGTAAACCTTAAACTCATCCTCGGGGCAACTGATTGTTATTCCAAGATCCAACTTCCAGCTTCCTTGCATTCTTAAATCCATCCAATTGTATTGTCTTTCTTCCTTCTATTGGCACCAAACCAAGACGTGATTACTTAGACTCATCCTAGAGTCACAATTCCTCCATATTACTATCATCATGCCTCCTTTATATCCAATAGTAATTCATCTCTTCATCCTCGTGGGATATCCCACATACCGAGATAAAACTTATACTTATGAAGTCCATACTCCACTTCGTGGAACATCATTATCCTTTCCAGGGTCATCAATTTAACATTCTCTTCTGACTCCTTGATCACATTTGGTCTAAACAACTGACGGTCTCCAACTTCATCCCATACACTCTTGGGGTACCAAACATATCGAGACAAAACTCGTAGTCATTTTCTCCGAAATCCACTCAGGGGAGTATCCTTATCTTTTTTAGGGTCAACGGTTCTTACAGGGTACTACCGCCCTTAAAATGCTCCAATATTCCATAGACCATATTTCTCATATCCTCGAAAATGGTCAACATCTTTCCTCACAGAGTAACTTGTAAAATCCAAATTAGTACCAACACTGCTATCTTTATTGATTCTCAAATTATTACAATCTCCTATTTTTTCCATTACATGCCTCAACTCAACACCTTAATATGAAGGAAAATGTTCTCACTACTACTACTATATTTCTTGTGTTACAAACTCAACTATTTATCACAAGTCTCCATCTCCTTCGGACAATCTCTGGCAAAGTGTCCTGCTTCATTACAACGGAAACATATTACTTCTGACAAGTTTCGAGGTTTCCTTGTGATTATATAGCCTCCTTGGGTCCTTGGCTTCCTTTTTGGGCAATTGCTGAGGTAGTGCTCTGACTCCTTGCACCTATAGCAGGTGACATGACTCAGATCCTTCCTGGAATCCAATCTACTTCTCTTTTTGGACTTTTCCATTCCAATCAGGGCTTCTATTTCCTGGGGGTCATACTCTACTTCCTCTGTCGGGAAATTCTACTAGATCCCCTTTCATACAATTTTGGGAGATGTGTCCTTCTTCTCCACGTGAATAGCAAGACTTAGTGCAGGGTTTAATTGGTTCCTCTTGGGTGTGTCCTCCACCTCTTACTTCATCGCAGGTTCTTTTAAAATTCCCATTAGGGCTCCTTTCATTGCTTCTTTATTATGCTGGATGGTTCTTTGTACCAAGGGATAAATGTGACACTGAGCAAGGTAGTGGGTAGTCCCTTCACACAAGAAACAAGTGATCTGCCTAGTTGGGCATTTTTCAGCTGGGTGACTTCCTTCACAATTAGGGCATTCATCCTTGTGTTCTTTGTGGTTGTGTCCTATTTCTCCACAAAGCTTGCATGCACAGGGTTTCTTCATATCCTTTCCAGGAGGCTTCAATTTCTGTGACACAAACTAAGACTTTAGCAAAGTCAACTTAAATTCTTTCCAAGTGGTTATTCCTTGCCATCCATTGATGATTTGGTACATCCTCCACCAAGTAGCAGCACCTCTTTCAAAGCACTAAAGAGCATGCTGGGCCATATCCTTTCCGGCTATAGGGTTGTTCTCCATATGATCCTCCATGTTCTGAATCCATCGGTCTGTCTCCAATTGACTCATCGGTCTAGAAAATACAAGCTCATCTCCATTCATCATCTATTGGTTCCATGGGTTATGGGGTGAGATAAGAGAGATCGAGAGAGATGCACACAATACAAACAAAGGTTTTTAAAAGACAGATTTTATTGTGGCTGTCGGAAAAACATCAAACAAATGACAGCTCACAATCGTCGCAGCTAACGTAGGTATATAATAGGGGTTTGGGGCTTCTAATGGTCAATAAATCTTCAAAGTCATCAAACTCTTCAAGTATTGTTCATGTCTCCGATAGCTTCTTCTGATTCGTGTTTGTCTTTCTCAAATTCTTTTGTCAAATCATCTCTGTTGACGCGAAGTGTCTCATGGCCTCCTTTAATATTCTGAAGTTGTGTTCCAAACTTCTGGGTTTCAACATCCTTGGTATGAACCATGGTCCTACTGTCCTTCAGTTCCTGACGAAAACTTCGATGTCTCAAGGTTTTGCTCCTCTAGCTTGGCTACTCTCATCTTCTGGGTCCTAAGTTCTTCACTGAATGCTTTCTCATCAAATACTGCTTCTTGTTGGTCCATCTTAACTTCTTAATGTAACATTCCAGATCCTGGTGATACATCGGCTAAAGTTAAAACTTCATTCGGCTGATAGGTGCTCCATCAGCCTTCTACCATCCAATCCTTCCATGCGTATGCATGCTTAACTTATCACGGTGACAATAGCATAAGCGGGCGATAACATCATGGATAGCGTGTTTCTGCTCTTGTCATTTCCATGAGCTATCTCTCCATAGTTGATATCTCCTACCTTAGGGTTTTCCTTGACAGAACTTTGAGTTTTTAACTCTCCATGCTTTGGTCTTTCTCCGATACACCTTGATCTCGGGTATTGACAGCTTCAAAAGACTGCCAAGTTCCATAAGGGTAGCCTTCCTAGGTCATAAAAATCTGGGGACTCTTCAGAGTCTTCAAATTCTCCTAGTCTTCGGAGTCTTCAACCACTGTAGTTTCCATTATCATAATGTATGGTAAAATCCTCTTCATTCAAAAGTGGCCTTAGTTGTCTGATATCTTGTACTTCTTGGAGTGGTCTCATCAGTCGAATCTTCGAGTGGTCAAAAAGGGAAAGAGGTATGGTCTCACTAAAAGGAATATTTGAATAAGCTTAGAAGAGAAGAGAGGTAAAAGATCTTTTTGAAATTGAAGTAGTAGAGAAAAATCTTTCCTATGGGCTTGCCAGTTTCTAGGGTCACGTCCTACAGTCAACATGTGCTCTGATACCATCTTGTAGCGACCCGACCCGAATGGATCAAGTCTCTGTGCTTAAGTGTCATCCCTGGATCAGTATGCTGAAACACACAGTACTCGAAGGATTTATAGTAGAGGTAAATCACATGTATACGTAACGTAAATACTATTACCTCAATCCATATAGCGGAAGCAACAAGGTTGTCGATTCCCATCAACACCAACGGCAAAGCTGAGTGTAGAAATCGTAACCCTAACGTATCACTTACTCGTCGTAAGAAACCTGCAACATGAGACGTTGCAGCCCGAAACGGGTCAGTACATTGAATGTACTGGCAAATTCACACCATAGAGAAAATGATGAACAATGGCTATCACTACATGCATATATGGCTGGTGGAAAAGCTCTATGGTTATAATGTTTTTGTGAAAAGCCAATTTTTCCCTACTGCAAAGGAATAAATTTATTTAACTATCATGGTGGTTGTTAAACATTGAGAATGGTTGACAACATTCTCAATCCCAATTAAGCATCATCATTAAAACCTAACAAAATTAATTAAAGTAACGTGATGAGATCAACAGGATAATCCAAGAACTAGATACTCAAGATGTCAATAACCGGGGACACGGCTAATCATGATTAGTTTGTACACTCTGCAGAGGTTTGCGCACTTTTCCCCACAAGACTCGATCGCCTCCGTTGGATTTCTCGCACTACATGGTGTTTGAGAAATGGATGACCGAGACATAGTCTTTCAGAAGCGCTAGCACCTTACGTTGGATAGATCGGTACACCTACTTTCCCCTACATCTGCTAGTCTACCCTGTAAGAGTTCGCACGACTTAATCAACTATGCCAGAGCCCATGATGGCTTGTGGCTGCACACGGAAGTTTCTAGTATGAATAATCTCATGATCCCTTTGAGCCTGGGTGGCGGTCCAAAAGAAAAACACGCAAGTCCTAGAATACCCAGGTGCCTAGACAGGCAAGTCCTGGTATACCCAGGTGCCTCAATCCACCCAGATGTGTGTTTAAGTTGCCACCTTAAGTAAACTATTAATTAACAATCTCATATCTGTCATGAAATACTCTCAAACCCAATCCACGTCTACGAGCATAGCATGGCAGTATAAAAAGGTAATAGGTACTACCTCAACTACTTCCCAATACCCACATGTTATCAATCCTACTCATGCAATGTTTGAGGGTGAAACTAATGCATAAAAACTGGGTATGAAAAGGGATATGATCAAAGTGTGAACTTTCCTGCAATGTTGATGAAGATGATTCGCACTCAAAACTCTTGATAATTCTACTTGTCACACTCCGGTCAATCTATCGTAATCAAACAATAGTAACCACACATAAGCAATCACTCAAAAGATCAGAAAGAACGAAGAAGACGATTCGGAAAACATCAAAACCAAAAAATAACTCTTGCAACATAAAACAATTTCTAACAGTACCAAAATTATGTCAATTTGGCCTTATCAGAAACTTTAGGTCAAGAGCTTTTATTTGCAAAAAGAATCAACTAAATCGGAGTTATAAAACTCAAGTTATGATCAAACGAAGTTCAAATTCAAATCTGATCTAATTCAAATTTTAAACTTTCAAAAACATGTTTGAGTTGGATTACTGGATAGAGGGGTTCATAACGAAGAAGTGGGCGTTGGTTTTGTTGGATTTGGACTAACGAGTAAAAAGTTATGAGCGTTTGAAGAACAGGGGCTAAACTGTAAAGAATATCATTACAGATAGGTCCCTAGCCGGGATTAAAATAGAAAAAAGGAAAAACTATCTAATGAACGTTTGCTACAAAGACTTAATCGACGAAACCGTTCACTAAAAGGACTAAACTAATAAACATTCACTAGATAAATAAACCTAAGCAAAACCGGTTTTATAGCAAAACCGATCTAGGTTTTTTTTAGAAAAACCTAACTAAACCGAACTAAAAGAAAAACCGGACGGGGCGGTTTTACCGGTTCAAAGAAAAAGACCGGCGACGGCGGCGATGAACTCCGGCGAGGGCGGCGCAGCTCCGGCGAAGGGCAGGCGACGACGGCTACGTGAGGCGGCGGCATCGGCGGCGCTGGGAGATGCGGCGCAGGGCGGTGGCGCGGCGCGGACAGCAGCAGCGGCGGCGGCGCGGCAAGAGCGGCAGCAGATGCGGCGGCAGGCGGCGGCGGTTGCGGCGGCGTGCATCGGCGAGATGTGGCGGTTGTAGGGAGAGGGGAGAAAGAGGGGTAGCGGCGGTGGCTTTATAGGGGAGTGGAGGAGGTGGCCTTGGAGGAGGGGTAAGGCAAAGGCGGCGGGCGCGGAGTCCGAGGCAGGGACGGCGGCCATGGCGGTGCGGCGGCGTGCGACGGGCGGAGTCCCGCCACGGAGGTCGGGGCGCGCGGGCGTCGGGCTGGGCCGTGGCCTGGCCGGTTGGCTGGGCCGGCCCAGTTCGGCGGTAGGAATTTTTTTTAAATAACATTTTCCAGACAATAAGAATAATAAATAAAATTAAGTGAAAATATTATATAGTCGTATAATATATCAAGATTTTCAGAAAAAGATTTTCTACAACGTGAACACTTTTATAAATTCAAATAAAATCCATACAAATTCAGATAATTCAAAGAGTGCTACTGGTCTAATAAAATCCAATAAAATCATTTTTAAAAATACCAGAATTAATTCAAATTTATTTTTCTCCAATTTTCTGATGTAGGGAATCATGTTACCCTATTTTCCATATATTTTATTTTTGGAGAAAAATAATTTGAATAAAACTCAAATAACTCCAAATTGAAAATAAATTCAAAAGAACTTTGAATTCAATTCTTTGAAACTCCCAACCCATATTTCATATAATTTGAAGAAGTCATTTTATCTTCTCTTGTGAAAATCATTGAGTTGCATAAAGTTTCAGAATTGGAAATATTCTCAAATGGAATTCAAATATTTTTCAAACACCCTTTGTCATTTAAATAAATGGAAGAAGTCATATCATCTTCTCTCCAGGGTTTTGTGATGAAAAGTATTTGAATTCATGGAGATCATAAAATGCAAAGATGAAAGCTTGGGAAAGTCCTTTTATTCCCTCTCATTTAACTTTCAAGAAGTTTCGAATTTCACTCAATCAATCACACAACAATCAAACAATCGGTCAAATCTATCTATTTATTATAACATCCAAAATTTAGAATTTTGGGATGTTACATATATGCATTATGCGAAGTACATGATGAACAGTTAAATTCACTTTAAATTTCTTGAAATGCACAATGAATGCATTTGAAAAACACGATGAACATTTTTTAATACACGATGAAAATTTATGAAGTAAATCATTTTTTTAATATATATTGATTTTTTTTAAAATACAAGGTTTTTTGCTTTTTATATGGGTGAACACTTTAAACTTCCATGAACTTTTTCAAAAAGTGTGAAAACTCTTTAAAATGACATAAGTAATTTTTATTTACTTGATAAAAAATCAATTATTATTTTTGAACTATTTAAATAAAATTAGCAAAATAAAAAATATTTATTTATTATGGCTTGATTTCTAATGAATATAAAAGTATCCATCTTTTTCTTAGTGTAACGTAAAAGTAAGAAGTACAACTACTTCGTACAAGTAGCATTATATTTTGAGAATTCGTACAAGTACCAAATTTTTTTGGGTAAAGTCAACTTTTGGTGTCCTAGAATCGAGTCCAAATAACTACTTTTTTGGGGAGTACAAATAACAACTGCTCGACATTAAAAAATAATCAACGGCGGCGCACAATGGGCCCTTGCTTTCTAAGGCCCAGGTGAGCTGAGTTGGTTAATTGCTCACAGTGGGGAACGTACATAAAGGTGGAAAAATCTAGAACCAATCGCGTTCCCTACTTATCCCGGTTGGTTGGCATGTTGTTCCACAAAGCCAGAGGTTACAGGTTCGAGTACTTGTCTGGCCATTTTTTATTTCTTGTGTGCACGTATGGATGATGTCAGTAGTTTAGAGAACTAGTAATTATGTACGTTGAATATTCGGTAGGATATTAGTGGCACGTTATATTAGGCAAATGTTGTGGTAGGATATTATGTCACTTGTGCAAATGGCAATGTTGCAAAATACTATCAGGTACTGAGTTCATGATAAATTAAAGTTAAATTAATCATATTAATTAAGAACTCCCACTTAGATACATATGCCTCTAATTATCTAAGTGATCACGTGATCTATATCAACTAAACCATGTCCGATCATCACATCAGATGGAGTAGTTTTCAATGGTGAGCATCACTATGTTGATCATATCTACTATATGATTCACGCTCGACCTTTCGGTATCAGTGTTTCGAGGCCATATCTGCATATGCTAGGCTCGTCAAGTTTAACCCGAATATTCTGCTTATGCAAAACTGGCTTGCACCCGTTGTATTTGAACGTAGAGCTTATCACACCCGGTCATCACGTGGTGTCTTGGCACGACGAACTGTAGCAACAGTGCATACTCAGGGAGAACACTTGTACCTTGAAATTTAGTGAGAGATCATCTTATAATGCTACCACCGTACTAAGCAAAATAAGATACATAAAGGATAAACATCACATGCAATCAATATAACTGATATGATATGGCCATCATCATCTTGTGCCTTTAATCTCCATCTCCAAAGCACCGTCATGATCACCATCTTCACCGGCTTGACACCTTGATCTCCATCAAAGCATCGTTGTTGTCTCGCCAACTATTGCTTCTACGACTATCGCTACCGCTTAGTGATAAAGTAAAGCAAATACATGGCGATTGTGTTTCATACAATAAAGCGACAACCATATGGCTCCTGCCAGTTGCCGATAACTGTTACAAAACATGATCATCTCATACAAAAATATATATATCATCACGTCTTGACCATATCATATCACAGTAAGCCCTGCAAAAACAAGTTAGACGTCCTCTACTTTGTTGTTGCAAGTTTTACGTGGCTGTTACGGGCTTAGCAAGAACCGTTCTTACCTACGCATCAAAACCACAATGATTTTTCATCAAGTTTGATGTTTTAACCTTCAACAAGTACCGGGAGTAGTCACACTCGATTCAACTAAAATTGGAGAAACAGACGCCCACAAGCCACCTGTGTGCAAAGCACGGCGGTAGAACCGGTCTCATGCACGCGTTAATGTAATGTCGGTCTGGGCCGCTGAGGGAGTCCTGGATTAAGGGGTCTTCGGGCGTCTGGCCTGTTGGACATGGGCCGGACTGATGGGCTATGAAGACACAAGAACGGAGACTCTGACCCGTGTCCCGATGGGACTCTCCTTGGCGTGGATGACAAGTTTGGCGTTCGGATATGAAGATTCCTTTCTCTGTAACTGACTTTGTACAACCCTAGTCCCCTCTGGTGTCTATATAAACTGGAGGGTTTAGTCCATAGAGGCAATCACAATCATACATGCTAGACTTCTAGGGTTTTAGCCATTACGATCTCGTGGTAGATCAACTCTTGTAATACTCATATTCATCAAGATCAATCATGCATGAAGTAGGGTATTACCTCCATAGAGAGGGCCCGAACCTGGGTAAACATCATGTCTCCTGTTACCATCGACCTTAGATGCATAGTTCGGAACCCCCTACCTGAGATCTGCCGGTTTTGACACCGAAATTGGTGCTTTCATTGAGAGTTCCGCTGTGACGTCAAAGACAGGATTGGTGGCTCGCCTTGTTATCAAGGACAGTATCACCTCCGGAGGAGCCCTGGCCTCAGGCCAAACGCTCCGGTTGGGCGGCTTTACAATGACCGCCTGTCCGGCCTTTAAGTTGGCGATGACTTCTCAGGTCATCGAAAATCGCTTCCGTATTGGCTCCGAATACTCCAAACATATGGATCTAACGGAGTTGTCGTCTTTAAATGAACTCCTGGATTGCATCGCCGCCTTGGGGGTCGCTACAGACTACGATCGATTGGGCTTAAACCCGATCAGAGAGAAATCAAATCTCCGCCGATCACTCATTAGATAGCGGTAGTAGAGGAGCAAAACAACAACTCTCCCTCTATATTGAGGACGAACTATGTTCGGATTTCCGAGCTCGAAGAGCCGGATACCCGTCCGTGGAATGACATGCCTTGTCCTCGGAACCTGGAATCGGACGGTGGACCTGAAAAATCGGTTGATATCCCGGAGCCCGAACTATTAAGCTCAGAAGTTTCTCAAACTTCGGATCGCAAATTAGGCCAGGGTTCGGATTTAAATCCACCCACCCACCCAGATATACACGATCTCATGTACCTACGGCAGTAGTCTCAGGAAACAGTCCATCACTTTTGGGCCAGATTCCT
Source organism: Aegilops umbellulata (assembly GCA_032464435.1). Classification (NCBI taxonomy): domain Eukaryota; kingdom Viridiplantae; phylum Streptophyta; class Magnoliopsida; order Poales; family Poaceae; genus Aegilops; species Aegilops umbellulata. The sequence goes on along the minus strand of CP136059.1, from coordinate 153,768,398 downwards.
CGTTGTCAAAGATAAGATTAAAGATTTCCGCGACGAAGACGCGATCTCAGTATTCTGCAATAATTGCACGATCGAAGGAATCCTCAACGCCATCAACATCCATTGCGTATTACACTTCGCTGACTTGGCGACCATAGTACAGAAGTACTACACAATGGAAAGCGCCTAGAAAACTCAGGCAGCTCTCTGGGAACCACCGGTTTCTGCTCAACCCCTCGTCCGGGCAAAAAGGACGCACCCTCGTGGGGCGCCCGACCAAACAATAAAGAAATCTAAACCCATCACGGGGCGTGGGACCATTCTGGAGGGATGGCTTGATAGGCCATGCAAAATACACACAACACCGGATACCATACCAACCCACGGCCTTAGAGCATGTTGGATACTCTGGCAAGTGGCCAAGAGTGGCGAGGATATCCTCACCAAAAATACCCCAGAGAAACACCCCCCAGAGGATGACGACCTCAGCGTATTGACAGTCTTTGAGACCATTGCTTCAAACAATCGGCGCAAAAGGGCCTTCCGCGACCTCGCCGAAGACTGCCAAGTCACAGCAATAAACCCCTGGAACGACACGACCATAACTTTCAATGCCAGTGACGAACCAAAATTCCGGACAGTCCGAGCACCAGCCGCCTTGGTCCTCAATCCAATTGTGTATGATTTTTGGCTCATCAAAGTACTCATGGACGGCGGCAGCGGACTAAACCTCATCTACGAGGATACACTCAACAAAATGGAAATAGAAAGGAGCCGCATCGAGCAAAGTAGCACTCCTAGGAATCATTCCCAGTCGAGAGGCGCGATGCGCAGGAAAAATCACGCTCGACATGGTATTCAGCACGCGGGAGAACTATCGGTCTGAAGAGATAACCTTTCAAGTGGTCCCTTTCAACAGTGGATATCACGCCCTATTGGGGCGAGATGCATTTACACGCTTTCAAGCTATACCTCACTACGGGTACATGAAGCTCAAGATTCCTGGGCCCAATGGTATTATCACTCTTGCCAGTGATCCAGACATAGCACTCCGCGCCAAAAACAAAACCCCATCCCTGGCCCTCGAGGCACTGCCTGAAGCCCTCGCGGCCGAAGATTTAACCGCGCTACGCTCCACGGTGGACAGGGACGACGTAATCCTGGACAAGCGAGCCAAATCCACCTCCTTTAAACGGCAGATGAAATAGTCAAATTTCAAGTCCACCCGACGGACCCCTAAGAAGACAGCATCCATCGGGTCACAGCTAGACCCAACGGTCGACGCCGCACTACGAGAGTTCCTGCGCGAGAACTAGGACATATTCGCCTGGACCCTACTGATATGTCAGGAATCCCACGCAGGTTGGCCGAACACAGCCTCAACATTTTGAAGGGATATAAACCGGTCAAGCAAATACTGCAGCGCTTTTCTGAACCCAAACAACAAGCTATGGGGGAGGAGCTAGCCAAGTTAATTCATCAGAGAAATAAAACACCTGGACTGGCTAGCAAACCTGGTGATGGTGCCAAAGAAGGATAAATCTTGGCGCCTATGCATCGATTTCAAAGACCTCAACAAGGCCTGCCCTAAGGATCCCTTCCCCCTCCCTCGCATCGATCAGATTTATTGATGCTACTGCAGGACACGACTCACTGTGTTTCCTCGACGCATACTCCGGATACCATCAAATCAAAATGAAGGAGTCTGACCAAGCCGCAACGGCATTCATTACCCCATATGGGCCATTCTTCTTCAACACTATGCCCTTCGGACTTAAAAACACCGGCGCCACCTACCAACGCATGATTCAGACATGCCTGGAGAAACTGATTGGCAAGACAGTTGAAGCATATGTGGACGACGTCATCATCAAAACTAGGCACGCTGAGTCATTGATAGATGATATGCGTCTCACATTCGACAACCTCCGTACGTATGACATCAAGCTCAATCCGGAACAATGTGTTTTCGGTGATCCCGCCAGAAAACTGTCGGGCTTCATCGTCTCCAATAGAGGAATTGAGGCAAATCCAGCCAAAATCCGAGCTTTGTCACAATTGGCTACACCAACAGACCTTAAACAGGTCCAAAAACTAGCCGGATGTGTCGCGGCTTTAAGCCGCTTTATCTCCAGACTAGGAGAAAAGGCATTGCCACTTTATCGCCTTCTCCGATGCACCAACCACTTCGAGTGGACGGATGCGGCAACGGCCGGACTGGAAGAAATAATGGCTCTTTTAGCGAGCAACCCTATCCTGGGCGCACCAAACATCGGCGAACCCATGTTATTATACATATCGTCAACACACCAGGTCATGAGTGCGGTGCTCGTCGTTGAACGAGAGGAGGACGGACACAAATTCCCGCTTCAGAAGCCGGTATACTACGTATCCACTGTCCTCACACCATGCAAATCCCGTTACCCTCATTACCAAAAAATAGCATACGCAGTCTTCATGGCATCCCGGAAGTTACGACACTACATTCAAGAGTGCTCAATCACGGTGGCATTCGAAGTACCACTGAATGACATAATAAACAATCGCGATGCGACGAGCCAGATTGCCAAGTGGGCCATCGAGCTCCTTCCATTTGACATAACATACAAACCGCGCCAAGCCATTAAATCCCAAGTACTAGCTGACTTCATCGCCGAATGGACAGAGGCTGAACTCCCTAAAGAGTACGGCACATATTCCAACTGGGCCATGCACTTCAACGGCTCCAAAATGATGGCGGGCTTAGGAGCGGGCGTTGTCTTAACGTCCCCCACCGGAGATACAGTTCAGTACGTACTCCAAATATTATACATGGACTCCAACAACGCAGCCGAATACGAGGCCTTATTGCATGGTCTTCGGATGGCTGTCTCCATGGATAGACAACGCCTGGAGGTGCGCAGGGATTCAAACCTCGCAATATCCCAAATAAATGGAGATTTCGACACCAAAGATCCGAAGATGGCGGCCTATCGTAATGTCATTCTCAAAATGCCGGCTCAATTCGAGGGACTCGAGTTCCATCATGTGGCTCGAGAAAGTAATCAAGCGGTGGACGTCCTCGCTCGCATTGGTTCCATGTGTGACCTCGTCCCGCCTAACATCTTTCTAGAAAGGCTCTTCAAGCCATCCGTGGTGTGGCAAGGGGAGAGCGGCAACACCAGTTCGGATTCGATTATACCCCCAGATTCCGAACACAATACCGATATCATCGGGGGCTCAGCCATCAAAATAACACCATCGGCCCATCTTATCATTGCAGTAATTGCCCCATGGACCGAACCCTTCTTGGCCTACCTTAATAGGCGTGAGCTCCCTGAGGATCAGAATGAGGCTCGCTGCATTGTCCGGCGTTCGAAAGCCTACAAGGTCCATGACTGAGAGCTCTACAAGAAAAGCGCTACTAGAGTACTTCAAAGATGTATCTCCAAAGAAGAGGGACGGTAGCTCTTGGCCGAAATTCATGCCGGTCTCAGTGGTCACCATCCCGTGGCCCGGGCCCTTGTAAGTAAGGCCTTCCGTATAGGTTTCTATTGGCCAACGGCCCGAGCAGATGCACATGACCTTGTCCAACGTTGTGTCGGATCCCAGCTTTTGGCCAACCAAAGCCATATGCGCCCCACCGCTCTACAAACAATCCCCATTACTTGGCCTTTTGCGGTCTGGGGGCTTGATATGGTCGGACCCCTTAAAGGAGGAAGCCATAAGAAAAAATATTTGCTGGTCATGGTAGATAAATTCACTAAGTGGATAGAGGCCAAACCAGTTAAAACGGCCGAAGCCGGACCAGTGATAGACTTCATATCCATTGTCGTGCACCGTTACAGCGTCCCACATAGCATCATCACCGATAACGGCTCCAATTTTACAGCCGATGAGGTGAAAACCTGGTGTGCTAATCTGGGCATTAAGCTCGATTATGCCTCCGTCTATCACCCACAAACAAAGGTCAAGTCGAACGAGCTAATGGTCTTATTATCAGTGGCATTAAGCCTAGACTAGTGCGGTCTTTGAAAGAATTAGACAAGCACTGGGTTGAGGAGCTCAACTCCGTACTCTGGGGGCTACGGACCACGCCCAATCGTAGTACCGGATACACACCATTCTTCATGGTGTATGGCGCAGAGGTCGTATTGAGCTGCGACATTATTCATGACTCACCTCGAGTGCGCATGTATGAAGAGAGAGAGAGACCGAGGCTGATCTGCAGGATAGTTTAGAAGCACTGGAGGAGGAGTGCGACGTTGCAAAGCCCGTTCCGCACTGTATCAACAACAGGCTCACAGATATCAAAGCAGAGAAGTGCGGGCCAAGACGTATAATGTTGGCGAACTCGTTCTACGCTTGCGAGAGAAGAAAAATGACAAACTCAAGCCCAAGTGGGAAGGTCCCTTCATCATTGACGAAGTTCTCACTGGAGGAGCATACCACCCGTGTGATGCATCAGATAATTGCTTAGAGATGAACCCATGGAACGCTGCCAGACTCTGAAGATTCTACGCCTAGAGCCGAACTCTTTGTTCGTCTTCTTCTCCCTTTTGTTTCCATTACTTTTTCCTCTCTTTCATTCTTTTTTTAGCTTTAAGCTCTCACGCGGTTAAATAACTGGGGGCTTCTTGTACAGAAGCTTATTATTATTTTCCGGGCATCAAGCCCACCACATATGTGTTTTTCCTCATATGTACCTTTTCTTTGCCATTATATGCATCATTATGACTTAAGTTTTGGCCAAGCTATGTTGCATGGCTCCTGTGCTTATGACCTACGTTCCCGTTTGTTCGGCTAGTGCATAAAGGGAGAACCTCTGCGATTGTTACTGCCGGGTCATCCGAATGTGTACCTCAGACTGGGTGAAGCCGAAAGCTAGCGTTCTTAAGGGAATATTCGATCGGCGGACTAAAGATGTTATCACACTCATTACACTATGAACCCCCAAATGTTACGTATACTGCGACTTCTCAATCACAGTTCGGGCATGCTCATTAATGCATGTTCACCCAGGGAAAGGTACCCTTAACAGAAATATTCTCTCTGGAAGATGTTTCTTACAATTACATTGTAATATAACATAGCTAGGCAGATACAACTTGTCTGTTTAAGCAACTATTACCCCTACGCCTGGTTTCCACGCATACCCCGGTCTATCCTGCCGCTCAGGTATTCGGAAACACTCCGTACCTTTGAGTCCAGAGGTCGAAGAGAAAAGGTATGTCATGACAATCGTTTTACAATCCGGCTAGGGACACATATATCAAGGAAAGTACATAGTCACTTTGACTAAAAAATTCCCTCCTCTATGCCGTCTAACAGGCTGTCTAACTTACAATCCTATTGGGAATATTTTGCGGCTACTTTTACTTGGTCATATACCAAACTAACGGGAATTTCCTTTCCGTCCGACCCTAGAGGTCCAACCCGGGCATGATTTGGATCAAGCTTGGTGTACCATGTCTTCACCATGGCCCAGGCCTCCCGCGCACCTTCTCGGCAAGCTGATATCTTCCATAATTGAATATGCTGCCGTGCTCCTTTGAATATCTCCATGAGCTCTGCCATACTTCCTGGAGGAGAAGCGGATGTCCATAAAGCCATGGCAACACTCTGCATTATTTGCCGAGCTTGCTCGTGCATTTGGGACAGCTCTTGTATCGGATGCATTGAGATCCGAACATTTCCTCTTCGGGACGGCCAGTCAGCATACCTGTAGGCATAAATCTGTCAGTCCCTGTCCTCGCCGAATTATATTGAGGCAAGTTTGAAAAGCATACTAAATATGCCGCCTTGTAGCCTCTTATTCTCCTTCACGGAGTTGGCCAGCTGGGCTCGCACATCTTTTAGTTCTTCGCCCAGCAGGGTGTTGGAATCCTGTAGCTTATTTTTCTCATCCCTGACCTCCCGTATTTGCTCGACACGTGGAAGCTGAAGCTAGGGATGCACATAAGCCGATGGGTACGATATTAAATTGAAGGCCGAATACAGCTCTTTGAAGTCAGGTGCTTTGAAGTCATCGGAGGAGGAACCCGCCTTGCAATGCCGAACAAAATCTGCGCGCCGGACACCTCGTCAGTGAAGCCTGGTTCGGGGGCTACTAAGGGAGTCCTAGATTAAGGGGTCCTCGGGCATCAGGCCTGTTGGACATGGGCCGGACAGATGGGCTATGAAGACACAAGACCGAAGACTCTCACCTATGTCCGGATGGGACTCTCCTTGGCGTGGATGGCAAGTTTGGCATTCGGATATGAAGATTCCTTTCTCCATAACCAACTTGTACAACCCTAGTCCCCTCTGTTGTCTATATAAACCGGAGGGTTTAGTCCATAGAGGCAATCACAATCATACAGGCTAGCTTCTAGGGTTTTAGCCATTACAATCTCGTGGTAGATCAACTCTTGTAATACTTATATTCATCATGATCAATCAAGCAGGAAGTAGGGTATTACCTCCATAGAGAGGGCCCGAACCTGGGTAAACATCATGTCCCCTGTCTCATGTTATGTAGCGACCAGACCTCAAACAGTCTGATCTCTGTGCTCAGGTGTCATCCCTGGATCATTAATGCTGACACCACATAGTACTTTAAAGGATTTATAGCAGAGTAGCAATCACACACTTATTACATCAAAAGTCTCAAAGAGAACTATTACAATAAATAAGGCTTAAGGCCATCTAATAACGATAACACCGGAAGGCTTGGAATATAAGCGAGTCCATCAACTCCAACGGCATCGCTAAGTATAGAACCACGACCTAAAAGGCACCTTACTCGTCGTCTAAAAAGTCTGCAACATGAAATGTTGCAGCCCGAAAACGGGTCAGCACATGGAATATGCTGGCAATGTAACACATAGAGAGTAATGAATGATTAAGCCTATACTACATGCATATATGGCTGGTGGAAAGCTCTATGGTTACAGTTTTTGCGTAAAGCCAATTTTTCCCTACTGCAAAGGAATAAATTTGTTTAACTATCATGGTGGTTGTTAAACATTGAGAATGGTTGACAGCATCCTCAATCCCATTAAAGTAATCATCATTAAAACCCAACAACATTAATTTAGAGTAACATGATGAGATTCACATGATATCCAAGTACTAGATACTCAAAACGTCCATAACCGGGGACACAACTAACCATGATTAGTTTATACACTCTGCAGAGGTTTGCACACTTTTCCCCACAAGACTCGATCTCCTCCGTTGGATTTCTTGCACTACATGGTGTTTGAGAAACGGATGACCGAGTCATAGTCTTTCAGAAGCGTTTGCACCTTACGATGGGTAGACCATACCACCTACATCCCCTACATCTGCTAGTCTACCACTATAAGAGTTCACACGACTTAATCAACTAAGCTAGAGCCCATAATAGCTTGTGGCTGCACACGGAAGTTTCTAGTATGAATAATCTCATGATCCCTTTGAGCCTGGGTGGCGGTCCATAAAAAAACAGGCAATCCTGGAATACTCAGATACCTCAATCCACCCAGATGTGTGTTTAAGTTGCCACCTTAGAGAAACCATTAATTTAACAAACTCACATCTGTCATGGATATCACTCACCCAATCCACGTCTACTAGCATAGCATGGCATAATAAGCAAACGTAGAAGTAACTCCCAAAGGTTGATTATAAAACAGGTAATAGGTACTACCTCAACTACTTCCCATCCCATAATTTAATTAGATCTTAATCATGAAATGTTTGAGGATTGATCTAATGCAATAAAACTGGGTAGTAAAAGAGGTATGATCAAAGTGTTACTTGCCTTGCTGATGATCCGTGAAACTTAGAGATTCGAAGTAACAGGCGGCGCATTCCGGGTATTCTATCGCAGACAAACAAACAAGCATACAATAAGTACTCATCTAATGCACAGGTAAAACTCAATTAAAAGATCTAACCATAAAGTTCAACTTAAGAACTCCGGTTTGCAAAAAGAAACAAATCGAACGAAGCAACGGAAGTCAAACGGCGAAAGAAAACAACTTCGTTCTACTAATCTGGACCTAAGTCAAATTTTACAGAAACAAAAACTTGTTTGAGTTGGTTAAACGGATCGAGGGTTTCGAGACGAAACTCCAGGCGCTTGAATCGCCTGATTCCGATAAACGAGCGAAAAGTTATACCAAAGCGAAAATCGGATCACAAATCGCGATTAGAAAATAATCACGGAAAATCCGAGAAAAAGAAAAACGACGAACATATTAACGAACGAATGTTCGTTATCCAGATATAATCTACGAATACGTTCGTTAAAACGAACGAACGAGCAAACGCTCGCTATTTAGCCTAAACCGAAAAAAAACCGATCTAATTAAAAAAACAAAAACTAAAAAAACCGAACAATTTTTCGAGAAAAACGGCGGCGCGGGTTTTGAGGCAAGGCGAACCTCGGGCGGCGGATCCGGCGAGGCGGCGGCGGCGCGGGGCGGCGTGGGGGTCGAGGCGGCGCGACTTTCGAGGGCGGGCGGGGCGGCGACTAGGGTTTGGCCCGGGGTGAGCTGGCCCGGCTTATAAAGCCTACGCGGGCCTAGTGTCCGGGTCGGACACGGCCTGTAGGTCGGTTCGTTTTTTTAATTATTACGCACAGAAGAAAAATAAAAAGAAACACTAAACGGACTCGAAAAATCCCGAAATAAATTTTCCCCGACTTCTAAAGTAAAGCCGGACAAAGTGAACATTTATTTGGGGCCTAAATGAAATTTGGAAAAACGCATATTTTCCTAAATTCAAATAAAATAGCGAAAAACTCCGAAATAAAATCTTATTTGATTTTATTATTAAATCCTCAATATTTATTTATTTTGGTAAAGTCATTTTATTCCCTCTCTCATATTTTTGTAATAGAAATTGTTGACGATAAAATAATTAAAATCAAATGATCCTATTCTCAAAATTTGAGAAAACTCAAATATGAAGATAACGAAATCCCCAACTCTCTCCGCGGGTCCTTGGGTTGCGTAGAATTTCTAGGATCAAAACCAAAAGAAAATAAAATATGATATGCAAAGATGATCTAATGTATAACATTCCAAATTGAAAATTTGGGGTGTTACAAACCTACCCCCCTTAAGATGAATCTCGCCCTCGAGATTCGGGTTGGCTAGAAAATAGGTGAGGGTGGTCCTTGAGCAAAACTTCCTCTCGTTCCCAGGTGGCTTCGTCCTTTGTGTGGTGGCTCCACTGAACTTTGCAAAACTTGATAACCTTGCTGCGAGTGACTCGGCTGGCAAACTCGAGAATCTTAACTGGTTTCTCCTTATAGGTATAATTGTTATCCAACCGAATTGCTTGCAATGGCACGGTGTCCCTCAACGGAATGTCAGCCATCTCCGCGTGGCACTTCTTCAACTGGGAAATGTGGAACACATCATGAACTCCTGACAATCCTTCGGGCAATTCCAACTTGTAGGCCACTTCTCCCATACGCTCCAAAACTCGATATGGTCCTACAAATCGTGGTGCTAACTTTCCCTTAACTCCAAAGCGCTTAATTCGCCGAAGTGGAGATACTCGAAGATACACTTGGTCTCCGACTTCGTAAACTATCTCCTTGCGTTTAGAATCTGCGTAGCTCTTCTGCCTGGACTGGGCTACCTTGAGCCTATCGCGAATCAACTTCACCTTCTGTTCAGACTCCCTAATCAAATCAGGTCCAAACAACTGGCGGTCTCCAACTTCGTCCCATGACAACGGTGTCCTGCTCCTCCTTCCATACAAGGCTTCGAAAGGGGCCATTTTCGAACTGGTTTGATAGCTGTTGTTGTCAGAGAACTCTGCATATGGCAAATTGTCGTCCCAACTAGACCCATAATCTAGCGCACAAGCTCTCAGCATATCCTCCAAAATCTGATTGACTCTCTCGGTCTGTCCATCTGTCTGTGGATGAAAGGCTGTACTGAACTCTAGCCTGGTACCCAAAGTTTCGTGCAACTGCTTCCAGAACTTTGAGGTAAACTGGGTTCCTCTATCTGATACGATACTCCTCGGAACTCCATGCAGACATACGATCCTGGTCATGTATATCTTTGCCAACTTAGCACTGGTGTAAGTGGTCTTTACTGGGATGAAATGAGCTACCTTCGTCAACCGATCAACTACAACCCAAATCGAGTCATAGCCTGAACGAGTCCTTGTTAATCCCGTGATAAAATCCGTGCCTAGCTTATCCCACTTCCATTCGGGTATCGGGAATGGCTGTAACAATCCTGCTGGCTTCTGATGCTCTGCTTTTACTCTCTGACATACATCACAAACTGCTACAAACTCCGCAATATCTTTCTTCATTCCGGTCCACCAGAAAATATCCTTCAAATCCAAATACATCTTGGTATTTCCTGGGTGAATCGAATACGGTGAATCATGTGCCTCTTGCAGAATCAACTTCCTGATCTCCGGGTCATTGGGCACATAAACACGGTCTTCATACCATAGGGTATCGTGCTCATCTTCAGGAAAACCTTTAGCTTTTCCTTCGCTCATTTTCTCTTTTATAGAGGCAATGTCCTTGTTAGCCTTCTGAGCTTCTCTGATTCTATCCATCAAAGTTGACTGAATCTCCAATGCTGCTACACAGCCTCTCGGAACTATTTCCAAACATAGCTCACGAAAATCCTGGGCTAGGTCCTTTGGTATTTCTCCTGTCATTAGTGTATTGACATGGCTCTTACGGCTCAATGCGTCAGCTACTACATTGGCCTTCCCGGGATGGTAATGCAATCTCATATCATAATCCTTGATGAGCTCCAACCATCTCCTTTGTCTGAGGTTCAACTCCTTCTGCATGAAAATGTACTTCAAACTCTTGTGATTCGTGTACAACTCACAATGATTTCCAATGAGAAAATGTCTCCATGTTTTCAATGCATGTACTACGGCTGATAACTCCAAATCATGCGTGGCATAATTTAATTCGTGAGGCTTCAGTTGTTGTGAAGCATACGAAACAACTCTTCCCTCCTGCATAAGTACTGCTCCAAGTTCTCGACGTGAAGCGTCGCAATACACCTCATAATCCTTGGTCTGATCTGGCAGAATCAACACTGGTGAGGTAACCAAAGGTTTCTTCAACTCCTGGAAACTAGCCTCACACTCCTCAGTCCATATGAACTTGGTATCCTTCTTCAGCAACTCCGTCATAGGCTTTGCAATCTTAGAGAAGTTCTCAATAAATCTCCGGTAGTATCCTGCGAGTCCAAGGAAACTCCGGATCTCTCCAACTGCTGTTGGTGCTTCCCAATTGGTCACAGTGATAACCTTTGTGGGACCAACTGCTATTCCTTCTTCAGATATAACGTGTCCGAGGAATCCTACTTCCTTCAGCCAGAACTCACATTTGCTGAACTTGGCATATAACTGATGTTCTCTGAGTTTCTCCAGTACCAACCGCAAATGTTCTTTATGCTCTTCTTCATTCTTCGAATAAACCAGAATATCATCAATGAACACCACGATGAACTTATACAAAAACTCCATAAACACTTTGTTCATCATGTTCATAAAATAGGCAGGTGTGTTAGTCAGACCAAATGACATAACGGTATACTCATATAGTCCACATCTGGTGGTGAAAGCTGTCTTAGGTATGTCCTGCTCTCGAATCTTCAACTGATGGTAACCTGACCGCAAATTGATCTTGGAGAACACTTTAGCTCCTTGCAAATGATCGAACAGATCATTGATCATTGGTAGCGGGTACTTGTTCTTGATTGTTACCTCGTTCAATCCGCAGTAATCAACAACAATCCTTAATGATCCATCCTTCTTCTCCACTAGAAGTACTGGTGATCCCCAAGGTGACAAACTTGGGCGAATGTAACCTTTATCCAGTAACTCCTTAATCTGCTTCTTAATCTCCACCAAATCCTATGCGGGCATCCTGTATGGTCTCTTCGATATTGGCCTTGTGCCTGGCAAAAGCTCAATCAAAAACTCAATATCTCTATCCGGTGGCATGCCTGGCAACTCTTCTGGAAATACGCCAGGGAAATCCTTTACCACTGGTATTTCCTCCTGCACAACTCCTGATAAGGAATTTACTTGATTCCTCTTCGGCGCATGCCGGGATACATACTTGATCCTTCTTCCTTCTGGCGTTGTAAGCAAGATTGTCTTACTAGTGCATTCAATGTGCCCTTCATACTTTGATAACCAATCCATGCCTAATATCACATCCAATCCTTGAGATTCCAATACTATTAGGTCCGAGGGAAACACATAGTTACCAATCCTTAATGGTAACCGATCACACCATCGACTAGCCATATACTCAGCTCCAGGCGAGGTTACTAACATGGGTGACCTAAGGGCTTGGGTTGGCAGGTTATACTTATCCACAAATCCCCTTGAGATGTATGAATGCGATGCACCAGTATCAAAAAGAACGAGTGCAGTAAATGACTTAACCAAAAACTTACCTATTACTGCATCAGGCTGAGCTTCAACCTCCTCCACGTTAACGTGGTTCACCTGTCCCCTGGTGAAAGGGTTTGGCTTTTTCCCGGAGCTTCCATTGCCATTTTGTCCTTCAGGACATTCATTGGCATAATGTCCGGTCTTTGAACACTTTGAAACAGGTGACTTGGCTCAGATCTCTCTTGGCTGGGGTTGATGGGGTGGTACGGTTCTGGCCGTTGCTTCCTCCATTCCCATTACCATTCTTGGGGCCATTATGGTTGTGCGAGCTACCCCCTCCATGGGTATGCTGAAAATGAACTCCCGATTTAGGGGTAAGACGGGGCTTCTACTGAGCTCCTGAATTATACTTCCCCTGTCCATACTTCCTCTTGCAGTTTTCAATCTGCTGCTGCTTCCCCTCAATCATAAGAGCATGATCTACCAGCTCCTGGTAGTTGTTGAAGCTTGCTACCATCAACTGCATACTCAGCTCGTCATTCAGTCCTTCAAGAAACTTCTCCTGCTTAGCTGCATCCGTAGCAACGTCATCTGGGGCATAACATGGTAGCTTACTAAGGTCATCCACATATTGGCCAACTGTCCGTCCTCCTTGGCGCAAGTTGCGAAACTCACGCTTCTTCATGGCCATAGCTCCGGCTGAAACATGGGTAGTACGGAAAGCTTGCTGAAACTGATCCCATGTGATAGTGTCTATAGGGTAAGTGGTTGTAAAATTCTCCCACCATGCTGCCGCGGGTCCTTCAAGCTGATGTGCGGCAAACTTCACCTTTTCCCCATCTGTACATCCTGCAGTGGTCAACTCCCTCCCTGTCTTGCGGAGCCAATCATCTGCTACTATCGGCTCGGTGCTACTGGAAAACACCGGTGGATTCAGCCTAAGAAAACGGGTTAAGTGATCAACAGGTGGTGGCGGCAGTGGGTTGTTGTTGTTGTTGTTCTGGTTATGGACTAACAACTGCATCAAGGCATTCTACTGCTAGATCAACTGAGTGAGCTCTGGTGGGAAAGCAAATCCATTGTCACATCTCGGAGGCATCTGAGGGTTTAGAAAAGATGAGATTTAAGAATAGAATGAGGTCTAAAGAGAAAACACTAGCCAAATGCACATGAGACAAATGCACACAAAATCACTTCATTCAATCAAACAAGGGCATACAATCGGTCTAGAACTATCGCAAAAGTGCATGGACTATAATATGTACATGGTGGAACACTACTACTGTTATGGTAGTCTACTAGAAAAACTGCTCCGATGAAGACTCCATGATATCTGCTCCAGCTTCGTCTTCGAAATCATCATCACTAGGGTCGGAATCGGTGTCGTCGATGATGATGTAGTTATCTGGACAGGTGCAATCTTCATCTTCTCCTCTGGGTGCTGTGTTTCCCATGAGTTCTTCAATATTCTCCTTAAGATCACCGTTTTGTCTCACTAGAGCTACAATCTCATCCATGTAGCCCTTGCGAGTGGCCTTCAGTTCTCCTTCTAGCTCAATAATCTTGGCTTTTGCTTTCTTTAACTCCATCATGTATGCGCACATCTGATTCTCCTGGCGTCGAATGTGATGGTTTAACTCCTGGATGAAAGTTGCAATGGATCTATCCTTCTTGGTGCTAACTATCTCCCATTGTTCATCTCGGCGTCCGCAAATCTGGTAGATAGTATCCTTGAGGTCTTCTTGGTAGACTTCTCCAATGCGTCCCATGGTAATATGAGCTGCCATGCTCTTTCCCAGACTCCAGGTTGGTGCATTAAAAACACACTCTATGGGCTCCGTGACTGGCGCGAATGTCCTTCCTGGAACTTGAGCTTGAATCTTCCAACGCTCCTCTTCGGGTAAAGTGGCGTTGTAGGTCCCGGTGAAGCTTGGTATTCCAATGTTCAGGTACTTAGTGACTTCCTTCAGGTGTCGTCCAAAAGGTGTATCTTCATCCGGCTGGGTGAACTTGATCCTCTCTTCCGTCATCCTAAAAGAGTAGAAAAGATGAGGAGTCAGAAATGAGAAGAGAGTAGTGATCTAGGGCTTTAGCTTAGTGGTCGTGTCCTACAGTCAGCGTGTGCTCTGATACCATCTCTGTAGCGACAAGACCTCAAACAGTCTGATCTCTTTGCTCAGGTGTCATCCCTGGATCAGTAATGCTGACACCACACAGTATTTTGAAGGATTTATAGCAGATTAGCAATCACACACTTATTACATCGAAAGTCTCAAAGAGAACTATTACAATAAATAAGGCTTAAGGCCATCTAATAACGATAACAGCGGAAGGCTTGGAAGATAAGAGAGTCCATCAACTCCAACGGCATCACTTGGCATAGAACCACGACCTAAAAGGCACCTTACTCGTCGTCTGAAAAGTCTGCAACATGAAACGTTGCAGCCCGAAAACGGGTCAGCACATGGAATATGCTGGCAATGTAACACATAAAGAGTAATGAATGATTAAGCCCATACTACATGCATATATGGCTGGTGGAAAGCTCTATGGTTATAGTTTTTGCATAAAGCCAATTTTTCCCTACTGCAAAGGAATAAATTTGTTTAACTATCATGGTGGTTGCTAAACATTGAGAATGGTTGACAGCATCCTCAATCCCATTAAAGTAATCATCATTAAACCCAACAACATTAATTTAAAGTAACATGATGAGATTCACATGATATCCAAGTACTAGATACTCAAAACGTCCATAACCAGGGACACGGCTAACCATGATTAGTTTATACACTCTGTAGAGGTTTGCGCACTTTTCCCCACAAGACTCGATCTCCTCCGTTGGATTTCTCGCACTACATGGTGTTTGAGAAACGGATGACCGAGTCATAGTCTTTCAGAACCGTTTGCACCTTACGATGGGTAGACCGTACCACCTACATCCCCTACATCTGCTAGTCTACCACTGTAAGAGTTCACACGACTTAATCAACTATGCTAGAGCCCATACTAGCTTGTGGCTGCACACGGAAGTTTCTAGTATGAATAATCTCATGATCCCTTTGAGCCTGGGTGGCGGTCCATAAAAAACAGGCAATCCTGGAATACCCAGGTACCTCAATCCACCTAGATGTGTGTTTAAGTTGCCACCTTAGATAAACCATTAATTTAACAAACTCACATCTGTCATGGATATCACTCAGCCAATCCACGTCTACTAGCATAGCATGACATAATAAGAAAACGTAGAAGTAACTCCCAACGGTTGATTATAAAACAGGTAATAGGTACTACCTCAACTACTTCCCATCCCACAATTTAAGTAGATCTTAATCATGCAATGTTTGAGGATTGATCTAATGCAATAAAACTGGGTAGTGAAAGAGGTATGATCAAAGTGTTACTTGCCTTGCTGATGATCTGTGAAACCTAGAGATTCGAAGTAACAGGCGGCGCACTCCAGGTATTCTATCGCAGACAAACAAACAAGCATACAATAAGTACTCATCTAATGCGCAGGCAAAACTCAAATTAAAAGATCTAACCAGAAAGTTCAACTTAAGAACTCCGGTTTGCAAAAAGAAACAAATCGAACGAAGCAACGAAAGTCAAACGGCGAAAGAAAACAACTTCGTTCTACTAATATGGACCTAAGTCAAATTTTACAGAAACAAAAACTTGTTTAAGTTGGTTAAACGGATAGAGGGTTTCGAGACGAAACTGCACGCGCTTGAATCGCCTAATTCCGATAAACGAGCAAAAAGTTATACCAAAACGAAAATCGGATCACAAATCGTGATCAGAAAATAATCGCGGAAATCCGAGAAAAAGAAAAACGATGAACAGATTAACGAACGAACGTTCGTTATCCAGATCTAATCTACGAATATGTTCATTAAAACGAACGAACGAGCGAACGCTCGCTATTTAACCTAAACCGAAAAAAACCGATCTAATTAAAAAAATGAAAACTAAAAAAAAAACGATGAAAACCGACGGAAAAACCGAACGGTTTTTCGAGAAAAACGACGGCGCGGGTTTCGAGGCGAGGCGAACCTCGGGCGGCGGCTCCGGCGAGGCGGCGCGGGGCTCGAGGAGGCGCGACTTTTGAGGGTGGGTGGGGCGGCGGCTAGGGTTTGGCCCGGGGTGGGCTGGCCCGGCTTATAAATCCTACGCGGGCCTAGTGTCCGGGTCGGACACGGCCCGTAGGTCGGTTCGTTTTTTTAATTATTACGTGCAGAAGAAAAATAAAAAGAAGTACTAAACAGACTCCAAATATCCTGAAATAAATTTTCCCCGACTTCTAAAATCAAGCCGGACAAAGAGAACATTTATTTGGGGCCTAAATAAAATTTTCAAAAACGCATATTTTTCCTAAATTCAAATAAAATAGCGAAAAACTCCGAAATAAAATCTTATTTGATTTTATTATTAAATCCTCAATATTTCTTTATTTTGGGAAAGTCATTTTATTCCCTCTCTCATATTTTTGTAAGAGAAATTATTGAGGATAAAATAATGAAAATCAAATGATCCTATTCTCAAAATTTGAGAAAACTCAAATATGAAGATAATGAAATCCCCAACTCTCTTCGCGGGTGCTTGAGTTGCGTAGAATTTCTAGGATCAAAACCAAAAGAAAATAAAATATGATATGCAAAGATGATCTAATGTATAACATTCCAAATAAAAAATTTGGGAAGTTACATGTTACCATCGACCTTAGACGCACAGTTCGGGACCCCCTACCCGAGATCCGCTAGTTTTGACACCAACGGCCGCTTCATCCAACAATACCGTCGAATAAAAGTATGACATGCTGGTAAGCAGTATGACTATTATCGCCCACAACTCTCTGTGTTCTACTCGTGCATATAACATCTACGCATAGACCTGGCTCGGATACCACTGATTGGGAGCGTAGTATTTCAAAAAAATTGCCTCTGATCATGCAAGATCTATCTGGGAGAAGCATAGCAACGAGCGGGGAGAGAGTGTCCACATACCCTCATAGACCAAAAGTGGAAGCGTTAGTAATGCGGTTGATGTAGTTGAACGTCTTCGCGATCCAACTGATCCAAGTACCGAACACACGGCACCTGCGCGATCTGCACACATTAAGCTCGGTGACGTCCCTCGAACTTCTAGATCCAGATAAGGTAGAGGGAGAGTTTCGTCAGCACGATGGCGTGATGACGGTGATGATGAAATTACTGGCGCAGGGCTTTGCCTAAGCACTATGACAATATGACCGAGGTGGAAATCTGTGGAGGGGGGCACCGCACACGGCTAAAATCAACTTGTCTGTCTATGGGGTGCCCCCCTCCCCTGTATATAAAGGAGTGGAGGAGGGGCAGGGCCGGCCTCATGGGGTGCGCCCCAAGGGGGGATTCCTACTCCTACTAGGAGTAGGTTTCCCCCCTTTCCTAGTCCAACTAGGAGGGGAAAGGAAGGGGAAGAAGGAGAGAAGGAAAGGGGGGCCGGCCCCCCTCCCCAATTCGGTTTGGGCTTGGGGGGGCTCCCCACCACTTGGCCGCCTCGTCCTCTCTTCCACCATGGCACATGAAGGCCCATTAACCCATTGGGGGGTTCCGGTAACCCCCCGGTACTCCGGAAAATGCCCGAACTCATCTGAAACCATTCCGGTGTCCAAACATAACCTTCCAATATATCAATCTTCATGTCTCGGCCATTTCGAGACTCCTCGTCATGTCCGTGATCACATCTGGGACTCCAAAAAACCTTCGGTACATCAAAACACATAAAATCATAATACCCATCGTTAAGCGTGCGGACCCTACGGGTTCGAGAACTATGTAGACATGACCGAGACTCATCTTCGGCCGATAACTAATAACGGAACCTGGATGCTCATATTGGTTCCTACATATTATACGAAGATCTTTATCGGTTAAACCGCATAACAACATACGTTGTTCCTTTTATCATCGGTATGTTACTTGCCAGAGATTCGATCGTCGGTATCATCATACCTAGTTCAATCTCGTTACCGGAAAGTCTCTTTACTCGTTCCGTAATGCATCATCCCGTAACTAACTCATTAGTCACATTGCTTGCAAGGCTTATAGTGATGTGCATTACCGAGAGGGCCCAGAGATACCTCTCCGACAATCGGAGTGACAAATCCTAATCTCGATCTATGCCAACTCAACGAACACCATCGGAGACACCTGTAGAGCATCTTTATAATCACCCAGTTACGTTCTGATGTTTGATACCACACTAAGTGTTCCTCCGATATTCGGGAGTTGCATAATCTCATAGTCATGGGAATATGTATAAGTTATGAAGAAAGCAATAGCAATAAACTTAAACGATCATAGTGCTAAGCCAACGAATGGGTCAAGTCAATCACATCATTCTCTAATGATGTGATCCCGTTCATCAAATGCCAACTCATGTCTATGGCCAGGAAACTTAACCATCTTTGATTAACGAGCTAGTCAAGTAGAGGCATACTAGTGATACTCTGTTTGTCTATGTATTCACACATGTACTAAGTTTCCGGTTAATACAATTCTAGCATGAATAATAAACATTTAACATGATATAAGGAAATATAAATAACAACTTTATTATTGCCTCTAGGGCATATTTCCTTCACTATCTGATCTGATATTAGTTCCAAGGATGATTTTTCTAAGGATATGATCTGACATCGGTTCCAAGGATGATGTTTCGTGGAATCAGATTTATCTGGTTTCAAAATTGGGTCATCGCATCCGAGCTCCAGGCTGGATCGGGCAAAACGTAGATTTCACTCCAAGCCTGACTCAAAGATGGTGCTCGGGCGAGGGTGACCTTCCGTTCCTCGATTCGATCTGACATCATGAGTGAGGGCACATCAGCGGGTTTTAGTGTGTCGAGTTTGATATCTAGATGGGGGTCGAGAATTTTGATCCAACCTGGTTGGCTAGCTGAATCGGCGAGCGGGTGTCCCGATGCCGAGTTCATACCGGAGTTGACCTGATCGCTGGTCATGACGACACTAAATTGCTTTGACTATTCAGAGGGACCCGCATGGACCACCAATGGTGAAGTCAAATCCAACAGATCTCGGGTCGAGGGTCCCGAGCTGGTAGCCTTGGCACGATGGTAACAGGGACACATGATTTTACCCATGTTCGGGATCTCTCGAAGAGATAATACCCTATGTCCTACTACAGGTTGATCTGCCACAGGATATATGTGTGTATGAGGTGATCGTCTAAGGTAATCGTTATGTAGACATTTCTAATTCTTGGAGTAGGTGCCAAGTCTTCAGAAGTTTCCATCTTGGCACTCCTAGGTTTGACAAGCACGACCCACTAGTAAATTACCATGGGGGTCCTCGGCCCCGCCCACATGGTCAGGATATGTCGTGGCTCACATCCCCTAGCCCAGGACACCATCAGTTATGTACGATGAAGACAATGAAGAGGACTTCAACATACCGAAGTGGTGGAAAGAACACAATATGACATATCCAGTGATTTCCATATTAGCACATGATGTGTTATCAATACCCATATCAGTGGTATCATAGGAGTCTACTTTCAGCCTAACTAGAAGAATAATTAAAGATAGAAGAACTAGTCTCACCCTTGATATGGTGAACACACTATTGGCCGTGAAAGATGAGGAGCCATCAAGAAGGAGAGCCCAACACACTACAAAAAACACAGAACTACTAGCCATGTTTACGAACCTGGCCCTTGAAGAATAAGAAATGGAAGAATAGTTGTAGTGTAGTTTAGTCTTTGTAATTTTTCTTTTTCTTATCTTTTATATATTTTTACTTTTCTAATTCTAGAGTGTAGCTTTGTACTCCTGTACTTCCCAGGGATGGGAGGTTTGATGAGGCAACCACTAATAAATCTCAAGATTCATCCCACATGACAGTTTGCCTCATTTTTTTATTTTAGGCATTTTCTAAAGGTATTTGGGCCAAACATGCCTAACGTGTCATCCCGTCTAAAAAGTGTCAGTTTTTTTTTTGCTATAAGAAATGGCGGCCAACCTGATGTTCAAATGTAGGTTCACGATTAGGGTGTGGAACTCCATCTATGATTGGCTGGATTGGCACACAATCAAACAATGGTGAAACCGAAACGAGGGACATCTGGGATACTCCAGAATGGCGGTAAGCTCATTACAAATGCTTGTGTGCGGGGAGATCTAGAACAAAAGGAATGCTCATGTCTTTCATAACAAGGCATCTCTTCCCACTCACGTAGCTGCGGAAGTTAGGGAAGAAGCAAAAACTTGGGTAGCGGCAGGGGCTAGATTTCCCGGCAACATTTTACCGGGAGGGTGATTCCCTGTGTGATATAACCGAAGGAAATATGCCCTCTAGGCAATAATAAAGTTTTTATTTATATTTCCTTATATCATGATAAATTTTTATTATTCATGCTAGAATTGTATTAACCGAAAACTTAGTACATGTGTAAATACATAGACAAAACAGAGTGTCCCTCGTATGCCTCTACTTGACTAGCTCGCTAATCAAAGATGGTTCTGTTTCCTGACCATAGACATGTGTTGTCATTTGATGAATGGGATCACATCATTAGAGAATGATGTGATGGACAAGACCCATCCGTTATCTTAGCATAATGATTGTTAAGTTTTATTGCTATTGCTTTCTTCATGACTTATACATATTCCTCTGACTATGAGATTATGCAACTCCCGAATACCGAAGGAACACCTTGTGTGCTATCAAATGTCACAACGTAACTGGGTGATTATAAATATGCTCTACAGGTGTCTCCGAAGGTGTTTGTTGGGTTGGCATAGATCGAGATTAGGATTTGTCACTTCGTGTATCGGAGAGGTATCTCTGGGCCCTCTCGGTAATGCTAATCACTATAAGCCTTGCAAGCAATGTGACTAACAAGTTAGTTGCAGGATGATGCATTACGGAACAAGTAAAGAGACTTGTTGGTAACGAGATTGAACTAGGTATGATGATACCGACGATCGAATCTCGGGCAAGTAACATACCGATGACTAAGGGAATAACGTATGTTTTTATGTGTTTTGACCAATAAAGATCTTCGTAGAATATGTAGGAGCCAATATGAGCATCCAGGTTCCCCTATTGGTTATTGACCGGAGATGTCTCTCGGTCATGTCTACATAGTTCTCGAACCCGTAGGGTCCACACGCTTAACGTTCGCTGACGATTTGTATTATGAGTTATGTGATTTGATGACCTAAGTTTGTTCGGAGTCCCGAATGAGATCACGGACATGACGAGGAGTCTCGAAATGGTCGAGAGGTAAAGATTAATATATTGGAAGGTAGTATTTGGACACCTGAAGGGTTCCGAGTGTATCGGGTACATACCAGAGTACCGGAGGGGTTACCGAAACCCCCCGGGGAAAGATATGGGCCATAGGAGGGAGGCTAACCTGCCCACAAGGGCCTGGTGCACCCCCCACAAGGGAGGAGGCCGAATTGGACTTG
This sequence comes from Aegilops umbellulata, assembly GCA_032464435.1. Classification (NCBI taxonomy): domain Eukaryota; kingdom Viridiplantae; phylum Streptophyta; class Magnoliopsida; order Poales; family Poaceae; genus Aegilops; species Aegilops umbellulata. The sequence goes on along the minus strand of CP136059.1, from coordinate 153,746,591 downwards.
GGAAGGGGGCTCCACCCCCTTTCCTTCTCCTACTTCCTCTCCTTCCCCTTTTCCCCCTCCGATAGAAGGAAAAAAGGGTGGGGCCGAATCCTACTAGGACTGGAGTCCTAGTAGGACTCCCCTCTCCCTGGCACGCCGCTTGTTGGTCGGCCTCCTCCTCCCCTCCTTTATAGACGGGGATAGGGGGCACCCCAAAGACACAATAGACAATTGTCTTAGCCATGTGCGGTGCCCCCCTCCACAGTTACACACCTCGGTCATATCGTCGTAGTGCTTAGGCGAAGCCCTGCGCAGGTAACTTCATCATCACCGTTGTCACGCCATTGTGCTTACGGAACTCTCCCTCATCCTCAACTGGATCAAGAGATCGAGAGACATCATCGAGCTGAACATGTGCTTAACGCGGAGGTGCCATACGTTCGGTACTTGGATCGGTTGGATCGCAAAGACGTTCGACTACATCAATCGCGTTACTAAACGCTTCTGCTTTCGGTCTACGAGGGTACGTGGACACACTCTCACTGCTCGTTGCTATGCTTCTCCTAGATAGATCTTGTGTGATCGTAGGTAAATTTTTTGAAATACTACGTTCCCCAACAGTAGCATCTGAGCTAGGTCTATGCGTAGATGTTATATGGACGAGTAGAACACAATGAGTTGTGGGCAATAATAGTCATACTGCTTACTAGCAACGTCTTACTTTGATTCGGCTGTATTGTTGGATGAAACGGCCTGGACCGACATTACATGACCGCGTTCATGAGACTGGTTCTACCGACATGCTTCACACAGAAGTGGCTAGCGGGTGTCTGTTCTCCAACTTTAGTTGAATCGAGTTTGACTACGTCCGGTCCTTGTTGAAGGTTAAAACAACACACTTGACAAAAAATCGTTGTGGTTTTGATGCGTAGGTAAGAATGGTTCTTGCTAGAAGCCCATAGCAGCCACGTACAACTTGCAACAACAAAGTAGAGGACGTCTAACTTGGTTTTGCAGGGCATGTTGTGATGTGATATGGTCCAGACGTGATGAGATATAAATTGTTGTATGAGATGATCATGTTTTGTTAAACTTATCGGCAACTGGCAGGAGCCTTATGGTTGTCTCTTTATTGCATAAGATGCAAGCGCCATATAATTGCTTTACTTTATTGCAATGCGATAGCAATAGTTGCAAAAGCAATAGTTGGCGAGACAACCATGTGATGACATGTTGATAAAGATCATGGTGTAATGCTAGTGATGATGGAGATCATGACGGTACTTTGGAGATGGAGATCAAGGCACAAGATGATGATGGCCATATCATGTCACATATTTTGATTGCATGTGATATTTATCTTTTATGCTTCTTATTTTGCTTAGTACGTGTTGGGGAACGTAGTAATAATTCAAAATTTTCCTACGTGTCACCAAGATCAATCTAGGAGATACTAGCAACGAGAGAGAGGGAGTGCATCTTTATACCCTTGAAGATCGCTAAGCAGAAGTGTTACAAGAATGCGGTTGATGGAGTCGTACTCGCGGCGATTCAAATCACGGAAGATCCGATCAAGCGCCGAACGGACGGCGCCTCCGCGTTCAACACATGTACAGCCCGGGGACATCTCCTCATTCTTGATCCAGTAAGGGGAGATGAGAAGTTGAGGGAGAACTCCGGCAGCACGACGGCGTGGTGGTGATGGAGCTCGTGGTTCTCTGGCAGGGCTTCACCAAGCACTACGGAGGAGGAGGAGGTGTTGGAGAGGGGGAGGGCTGCGCCAGGGGAAGGGATGCGGCTGCCCTCCCCCCACTATATATAGGGGCAAGGGAGAGGGGGCTGGCCCCCCTAGATGCATCTAGAGGGGGGCGGCGACCAAGGAGGAGGTTAGCCCCCCAAGCTAGGTGGGGTGCCCCCTCTAGGGTTTCCCCCAACCCTAGGTGCATGGGCCCTAGGGGGGAGTTGGCGCCCAGCCCACCTACAGGCTGGTTACCCTCCATATTCAGCCCATAGGGCCCTCCGGGGCAGGTGAACCCTCCCGGTGGAACCCCGGAACCCCTTCGGTGGTCCCGGTACAATACAGGTACCCCCCCCCCCCCCCCGAACACTTCTGGTGACCGAATAAGGACTTCCCTATATAGATCTTCATCTCCGAACCATTCTGAAACTCCTCGTGACGTCCGGTATCTCATCCGGGACTCCGAACAACCTTCGGTAACCACATACTATTTCCCATAACAACTCTAGCATCACCGAACCTTAAGTGTGTAGACCCTACGGGTCCGGGAACCATGCAGACATGATCGAGACATCTCTCCAGCCAATAACCAATAACGGGATCTGGATACCCATGTTGGCTCCCACATGTTCCACGATGATCTCATCGGATGAACCACGATGCCAAGGATTCAATCAATCCCGTATACAATTCCCTTTGTCCATCAATATGTTACTTGCCCGAGATTCGATCGTCGGTATCCCCATACCTCGTTCAATCTCGTTAGCGGCAAGTTCCTTTACTCGTTCTGCAACGCATGATCCCGTGGCTAACTCATTAGTCACATTGAGCTCATTATGATGATGCATTGCCAAGTGGGCCCAGAGATACCTCTCCGTCATACAGAGTGACAAATCCCAGTCTCGATTCGTGCCAACCCAACAGACACTTTCGGAGATACCTATAGTGTACCTTTATAGCCACCTAGTTACATTGTGATGTTACGGTATCCGGGAGTTGCACAATCTCATGGTCTAAGGAAACGATACTTGATATTATAAAGACTCTAGCAAAACGAACTACACGATCTTGTGCTATGCTTGGGATTGGGTCTTGTCCATCACATCATTCTCCTAATGATATGATCCCATTATCAACGACATCCAATGTCCATGGTCATGAAACCATGACCATCTATTGGTCAACGAGCTAGTCAACTAGAGTCTTACTAGGGACATATTACAATCTATGTATTCACACAAGTATTATGGTTTCCGGTTAATACAATTATAGCATGAACAATAGACAATTATCATGAACAAGGAAATATAATAATAACCACTTTATTATTGCCTCTAGGGCATATTTCCAACAGTCTCCCACTTGCACTAGATTCAATAATCTAGTTACATTGTGATGAATCGAACACCCATAGAATTCTGGTGTTGATCATGTTTTCCTCGTAGAAGAGGTTTAGTCAACGGATCTGCGACATTCAGATCCGTATGCACTTTACAAATATCTATGTCTCCATCTTGAATATATTCACGAATGGAGTTTAAGCGACGCTTGATATGCCTGGTCTTCTTGTGAAACCTGGGCTGCTTGGCAAGGGCAATAGCTCCAGTGTTGTCACAGAAGAGAGTCATCGGGCCCGACGCATTGGGAATAACTCCTAGGTCGGTGATGAACTCCTTCATCCAGAATGCTTCATGTGCTGCCTTCGAGGCTGCTATGCGCTCCGCTTCACATGTAGATCCCGCCACGACACTTTGCTTGCAACTGCACCAGCTGACTGCCCCACCATTCAAAAGATACATGTATCCGGTTTGTGACTTGGAGTCATCCAGATCTGTGTCGAATCTAGCATTTACGTAACCCTTTACGACGAGCTCTTCGTCACCTCCATAAACAAGAAACATATCCTTAGTCCTTTTCAGGTACTTTAGGATATTCTTGACCGTTGTCCAGTGTTCCATGCCAGGATTACTTTGGTACCTCCCTACCAAACTTACGGCAAGGTTCACATCAGGTCTGGTACACAACATGGCATACATAATAGACCCTATGGCTGAGGCATAGGGGATGACACTCATCTTTTCTCTATCTTCTGATGAGGTCAGGCATTGAGCCGCGCTCAATTTCACATCTTGCAATACAGGCAAGGACCCCTTCTTGGACTGATCCATATTGAACTTCTTCAATATCTTGTCATGGTATGTGCTTTGCGAAAGACCAATGAGGCGTCTCGATCTATGTCTATAGATCTTGATGCCTAATATGTAAGCAGCTTCTCCAAGGTCCTTCATTGAAAAACACTTATTCAAGTAGGCCTTTATGCTTTCCAAAAGTTCTATATCATTTCCCATCAATAGTATATCATCCACATATAATATGAGAAATGCTACAGAGCTCCCACTCACTTTCTTGTAAAACACATGTTTCTCCATAAGTCTGCATAAACCCAAACGGTTTGATCATTTCATCAAAGCGAATGTTCCAACTCCGACATGCTTGCACCAGCCCATAGATGGAGCGTTGAAGCTTGCATACCTTGTCAGCATTCTTAGGATCGACGAAACCTTCCGGCTGCATCATATACAATTCTTCCTTAAGGAAACCATTAAGGAATGCCGTTTTGACGTCCATTTGCCATATCTCATAATCGTAGAATGCGGCAATTGCTAACATGATTCGGACGGACTTCAGCTTCGCTATGGGTGAGAAGGTCTCATCGTAGTCAACCCCTTGAACTTGTCGATAACCCTTAGCGACAAGCCAAGCCTTATAGATGGTCACATTACCATCCACGTCAGTCTTCTTCTCAAAGATCTATTTATTCTCTATGGCTTGCCGATCATCGGGCAAGTCTGTCAAAGTCCATACTTTGTTTTCACACATGGATCATATCTCGGATTTCATGGCTTCAAGCCATTTGTTGGAATCCAAGCCTGCCATCTCTTCTTCATAGTTCGAAGGTTCATTGTTGTCTAACGACATGACTTCCAAGACAGGGTTGCCGTACCACTATGGTGCGGAACGTGTCCTTGTGGACCTACGAAGTTCAGTAGCACATTGATCTGAAGTTTTATGATCATCATCATTAATTTCCTCTCTAGTCGGTGCAGGCACCATAGAAACATCTTCGTGATCTTCGCTACTTTATGGTTCAAGAGGTAGTACCTAATCAAGTTCTACTTTCCTTCCACTTACTTCTTTCGAGAGAAACTCTTTCTCTAGATAGGATCCATTCTTGGCAATAAGATCTTGCCTTCGGATCTGAGGTAGAAGGTATACCCAATAGTTTCCTTAGGGTATCCTATGAAGACGCATTTTTCCGACTCGGGTTCGAGCTTTTCAGGTTGAAGTTTCTTGACATAAGCATCACATCCCCTTTCAGAAACGACAGCTTAGGTTTCTTCCCAAACCATAATCATACGGTGTCGTCTCAATAGATTTCGACAGAGCCCTATTTAAAGTGAATGCGGCAGTCTCTAAAGCATAACCCCAAAATAATAGCGGTAGATCGGTAAGAGACATCATAGATCGCATCATATCCAGTAGAGTGCGATTACGATGTTCGGACACACCATTACGCTGAGGTGTTCCAGGCGGCGTGAGTTGTGAAACAATTCCACATTTCCTTAAGTGCGTGCCAAACTCGTCACTCAAATATTCCCATCCACGATCTGATCGTAAGAACTTTATTTTCCTATCATATTGATTCTCAACCTCACTCTTAAATTATTTGAACTTTTCATTAAGTAGACATACCCATATCTACTTAAGTCATCAGTGAGGGTGAGAACATAATGATAACCACCGCGAGCCTCAATGCTCATTGGACCGCACACATCAGTATGTATGATTTCCAATAAGTTGGTTGCTCGCTCCATCGTTCCGGAGAACGAAGTCTTGGTCATTTTTCCCATGAGGCATGGTTCGCATGTGTCAAATGATTCATAATCAAGAGACTCCAAAAGTCCATCTGCATGGAGTTTCTTCATGCGTTTGACACCAATGTGACCAAGACGGCAGTGCCACAAGTATGTGGGACTATCATTATCAACCTTACATCTTTTGGCATTCACACTATGAATATGTGTAACATCACGTTCGAGATTCAATAAAAATAAATTATTGACCAGCGGGGCATGACTATAAAACATATCTCTCATATAAATAGAACAACCATTATTCTCGGATTTAAATGAGTAGCCATCTCGCATTAAATGAGATCCAGATACAATGTTCATGCTCAAAGCTGGCACTAAATAACAATTATTGAGGTTTAAAACTAATCCCGTAGGTAAATGTAGAGGTAGTGTGCCGACGGCGATCACATCGACCTTGGAACCATTCCCGATGTGCATCGTCACCTCGTCCTTCGCCAGTCTCCGCTTATTCCTCAGCTCCTGTTTTGAGTTACAAATATGAGCAACCACACCAGTATAAAATACCCAGGAGCTACTACGAGCACTGGTAAGGTACACATCAACAACATGTATATCACATATACCTTTGGCGTGCCGGCCTTCTTACCCGCTAAGTACTTGGGGTAGTTTCGCTTCCAATGACCATTTCCCTTGCAATAAAAGCACTGAGTTTCGGGCTTGGGTCCATTCTTTGGCTTCTTCCCGGCAACTGATTTACCGGGCGCGGCAAACCCCTTGTCATCCTTCTTGAAGTTCTTCTTACTCTTGCCTTTCTTGAAACTAGTGGTCTTATTCACCATCAACACTTGATGTTCCTTTTTGATCTCCACCTCCGCTGATTTCAGCATTGAAAATAACTCAGGAATGGTCTTTTCCATCCCTTGCATATTGTAGTTCATCACGATGCTCTTGTAGCTAGGTGGAAGCGACTGGAGGATTCTGTCAATGACTGAGTCATCTACAAGATTAACTCCTAGCTGAGACAAGCGGTTGTGCAACCCAGACATCTTGAGTATATGCTCGCTGATAGAACTGTTTTCCTCCATCTTACAACTGTAGAACTTGTCGGAGACATCATATCTCTCGACCCGGGCATGAGCTTGGAAAACCATTTTCAGCTCTTGGAACATTTCATATGCTCCGTGCTGCTCAAAACGCTTTTGGAGCCCCGGTTCTAAGCTGTAAAGCATGCCGCACTGAACGAGGGAGTAATCATCACTGCACGACTGCCAGGCGTTCATAACGTCTTGAGTTGCTGGGAAATGGCAGCTATGCTTTCTTGGCAGCTATGAGGATGATCCTCAAGTTACGGACCCAGTCTGTATAGTTGCTACCATCGTCTTTCAGCTTGGTTTTCTCTAGGAACGCGTTGAAGTTGAGGGCAACATTAGTGTGGGCATTTTGATCTACAAGACATATTGTAAAGATACTTTAGACTAAGATCATGATAATTAAGTTCATCTAATCAAATTATTTAATGAACTCCCACTCAGACAGACATCCCTCTAGTCATCTAAGTGATACATGATCCGAATTGACTAGGCCATGTCCGATCATCACGTGAGACGGACTAGTCATCAACAGTGAACATATCCATGTTGATCGTATCTACTATATGACTCATGTTCGACCTTTCGGTCTCTCGTGTTCCGAGGCCATGTCTGTACATGCTAGGCTCGTCAAGTCAACTTAAGTGTTTTGCATGTGTAAATCTGGCTTACACCCGTTGTATGCGAATGTTAGAATCTATCACACCCGATCATCATGTGGTGCTTCGAAACAATGAACCTTCGCAACGGTGCACAGTTAGGGGGAACACTTTTCTTGAAATTTTAGTGAGGGATCATCTTATTTATGCTATCGTCGTTCTAAGCAAATAAGATGAAAACAGGACAAACATCACATGCAAATCATAAAGTGACATGATATGGCCAATGTCATCTTGTGCCTTTTGATCTCCATCTTCGAGGCGCGGCATGATCACCTTTGTCACCAGCATGACACCATGATCTCCATCATCGTGTCTTCATGAAGTTGTCTCGCCAACTATTACTTCTACTACTATGGCTAAAGGTTAGCAATAAGGTAAAGTAATTACATGGCGTTTTCAATGACACACAGGTCATACAATAAATTAAGACAACTCCTATGGCTCCTGCCGGTTGTCATACTCATCGACATGCAAGTCGTGATTCCTATTACAAGAACATGATCAATCTCATACATCACACATATCATTCATCACATCCTTTTGGTCATATCACATCACATAGCATACCCTGCAAAAACAAGTTAGACGTCTTCTAATTGTTGTTGCATGTTTTACGTGGCTGCTATGGGTTTCTAGCAAGAATGTTTCTTACCTACGCAAAAGCCACAACGGTGATATGCCAATTGCTATTTACCCTTCATAAGGACCCTTTTCATCGAATCCGATCCGACTAAAGTGGGAGAGACAGACACCCGCTAGCCACCTTATGCATCAAGTGCATGTCGGTCGGTGGAACCAGTCTCACGTAAGCATACGTGTAAGGTCGGTTCGGGCCGCTTCATCCCACAATGCCGCTGAATCAAGATAAGACTAGTAACGGTAAGCAAATTGAACAAGTCATCGCCCACAACTACTTTGTGTTCTACTCGTGCATAGAATCTACGCATAGACCTAGCTCATGATGCCACTGTTGGGGAACGTAGTAATAATTCAAAATTTTCCTACGTGTCACCAAGATCAATCTAGGAGATACTAGCAATGAGAGAGAGGGAGTGCATCTTCATACCCTTGAAGATTGCTAAGCGTAACTATTACAAGAATGCGGTTGATGGAGTCGTACTCGCAGCGATTCAAATCGCGGAAGATCCGATCAAGCGCCGAACGGATGTCACCTCCACATTCAACACACGTACAGCCCGGGGATGTCTCCTCCTTCTTGATCCAGCAAGGGGAGAGGAGAAGTTGAGGGAGAACTCCGGCAACACGACGGCGTGGTGGTGATGGAGCTCGTGGTTCTCCGGCAGGGCTTCGCCAAGCACTACGGAGGAGGAGGAGGTGTTGGAGAGGGGGAGGGCTGCGCCAGGGGAAGGGATGCGGCTGCCCTCACTACAAAAAATACACTTCCATGATGATACGTGTTTGTCATAGTAGGTCGCGTTTTTTGTCATGCATGTACATCCATGACGATTTTATGACAGAATCAAGATAGTCATACTTCCATGACGATAAATCATGCGTCATAGAAGTGCTTTCGTCAAGGGTTACTGACAGGTGGCATCCACCGTAACGGGACGCCGTTAAGCTATCGGGTCCGGTTTTGGATCCGATAACCTACTAGCAACCATGACCAATGCCGATTTTCCACGTGTAAAATTCTCATTGGCCGATGGAACCACGTGTAAGCTCCACGTTGGCACAGGTGTCACTCATCCAATAGTCAAGATGGGCCTATGATATGTTGACACATGGACGGGCCAAAAAGTGGCCCATAAAGTTTAAATGGGCTGGCCCAACTAAAGGCCCACAAGATTT